>KL647289.1:5023732-5389095 GCA_000727475.1 Sarcocystis neurona | reverse complement strand
TCTCGTTGGTTGTTCTTCTATAGACGTGTGTGTAGTATATATATATATATATATATATATATATATATATCTATGTGTATAACACACATATGTGCACGTTTACACACACTTATAGACGTTTTTGTACAGATGACGGTGCGCAGTTGCTGTCGCAAAACTCCGCGGATGTCTGGAGTCTTCACCCATGTGCGGGGACTTGCCACATACATGCAGAGAATGTAGGGCCGTGCACACGGCCACACAGATGTGTATACGCAGGCAGAGATTTATCTCTAGAAAGAGCTTCCCACTATTTATTACGTCTGGAGGTAGAGATGAGGCTGTTCCGCTGCTGTTGCAGTCCCACAGCTTCTATCTTACGCGGAGGCGCAGCGACACCACATACATTGCTAACCGTCTTTATATCTAGACTTGCGCATTCCTAAGGCCTACAGACACAACGTTGAGACGTACTGCGCGGCACGTACTTCTAGAAACGTAAATCTTTCACCCGTTTACACACAACGGTGTATCGGATTAGTCACGCTGCGTATCTGCTGCGATGCCAGCAGCTTGTGTCTCCGCAGGTGCAGCGGAGACGCACACGTGCGCGTATGTGTACTCGCAGTTATCTACACCTAAGAACATTCTTTAATACGTCAGAAGAAGTTTTCTTTATTTATAGAACCTCGTCTTTCTGGCGCATAGCGAGCTGCGGGATGCGCGTGGATACGTGTACGTATTACCATTTGCGTGTGTATATACATATATATATATACGTATATATATATATATATCTGTGTGCACCTACTCTAACGTCTGTGGCTGGATTTTTGCGTGTGCGTGCTCGAAGTGGAAACAGACTACGGTGTGTCTGTGAATATTTGTGGACACGTGCTAGAGGTGTAAAAATTCCTGTAGGGCTGAACCTAGGAGCAGAGGGACGTGTCCACCTAGGACTCGTCTGAGTCATAGTAGGAGGGGGAGTGATAGTAGTGGTAGGCGTAGAAGTATACAGCTCTGCCGATGTCAAGCTTGTATGCATGCGCCTAGCAGCCACGACATGTGTAGACACCAACTCGTACGCGTACCTCATAAGTGTTCATATAGATATATACGTATATGTATATAAGTGTACGTAGACAACAATCCGTATGCGTACGTCCTAGGTTTTCATACTGATATATATATATGTGCATATCTACATGGATATATATTCACGAATGTTTGGGTGTTGATGGGTAAATCACTCCTCACACTTGCGTACCGCAGTGAAACTGATGGCACAAAGCAATACTGTATTTCCAAAGAATATCTTCGTGCACACGTATTTGGTGCTCGTGTATATGCAACTGCAATTTGGCGTGAAGATAGAGAGAAGAAGAGAGATAAGGGCGAGAGAAAAGGAGATTTGCACGGCCGCCGATTCACGGGGAAGGAGGCGGCCCACACAGAGGTGGTGGACTCAGTGGCCAAAAATGGTGCACACGCCATCCTTCACTTCAAACTGACGTACGTATCAATATCTGAGGAAGGGTAAAGATGCCCTCACACGCACGTATATAGATTTCTAAACATATACATATATATATGTATATATGTATATATATATGTATATGGACATGTAGGCAGGCAGCGGAGATGTTGGGAGACGGCTGCGGAAATGTACTTGCGATCAAAGCCTGGTGAATGGTTTGTGCAGCCCGTATGTCTTTGTACGTGGTCGACAAGAACAACCCACCCCGTGTCGCAGCTGTGTAGGTCTGTACCCACCACGTGCGTGTACCCTTGTATGTCTAAGCGCATGCATGCTCCTTCTTTCGCCACTGCTTTAAAAAACGTAATATGTACGTGTATATAGCGCACATCTGCGTATGAGAGAGAGAGAGGGAGAGAGAAAAAGAGAAGTACCTTCTCCGCTGCTGGTAGTGCTGCGACGTGGATGTAGATATATGCATATATATACACATATACACCAGTGCGTGTGTGTGTGTGTGTGTAGGTGAGAGAAATGTATCTTTCGGTTGCATGCTGCTGGCGGTGCTGCGTCCTTCTGTGGCTATGCCTGTGTGGCTGCTGCTGCTTTTGCTGTGTCGTGCATGTACAGCTCGCGCGTCGCTGAGTCGGAAGCGGGAGGTATCACACAGGCGGTTTCAAGTGGCCGCGTGGCACTACGGGGACAGCAGCAGCAGCAGCTCACGTTCATCGATACGCCGGGTCATGCGGCCTTTGCGTCGATGCGGAGAAGAGGAGCCGCAGCGACGGATATCTGCGTGTTGGTGGTAGCAGCAGACGAAGGAGTGAAAGAGCAGACAGTCGAAAGCGCCGAGATAATACGCGCCGCAGGCACACCTCTCATCGTCGCGCTCAATAAAATGGACAAGCCAGGCGCAGATCCAGAGAGGTAGTCATGCGTAAAGCGTGCCGCTCTCTCGCTCATATATATGTGTATATATGTGGATGATACGCAGTTTCGGTCACGCGTATATATGTATAAATATGTGTGTAGGTGTATGTATGTACAGGTGTGTTTGTGTGTGTGTTTATGTGTGTACGCAGTTTGTAACGTACGTGTGCAAGATTCTTTGTATGGATGTGTATATGTCTGGTGAATATAGAGCTCCTTTCTGCTCCCTTTTTCTACGTCCTGCGTGTACGACCCTGTGCACACGTCTCTGAGGTAACGGCTGCCTGAATTTGTTTGTTGACTTCTACGTTGGAAGACGTAAAAACACAAACATTTCTACGCGTACAACTTATACGTATACTCTATATGTAGTCTCCTACATGTGTACGTGCACATGTACCCGTGTACGCACATATATACATGAATAACCATATAAAAGGTACATACGTCCATATGTATATCTATCTACATACCTCTATGTGTACATTTATTCATAACGGGTCGGCAAACATATATCTACGCGTGTAAATAGGTTGGACTTTTGCAACAGTGTTTGCTTGTATGAGGGCTCCTTGTGTGCCGTATCAAAACAGGCTTCAGAGGGACCGACAGTTTTCTTTCTCTGTTGTATCTTCGTTGGGTTCCCCTCTCTTTCACTTCCTCCTTTTTTGCCCGTGAGCTCTCTTCGCTTCATCCTTCCTGCGACGTCTTCTCCGCTACTTTCCCCACCACCCTTTTCTCCGGCGTCTTGTCTTGTTAGTCTTCGACTTCTCCTCACTTTGCGTCCCCGTTCCTCTCTGCATCTCAGGGTGAAAGACCAGCTGGCGGAACTGGGGATCCTCACGGACGACAGAGAAGGCGGTGATGTGCCGGTGGGTCTGTCTTTGCCTTTTTGTCCAGATCCTTTTCGTTGGAAGCAGCAGAAACGGGGAGAAAACAGAAAACAGGGACGTTTCGTTCCTTAACGCGTGTCTCCGCAGAAGTGGCGAATAAACAGGAAACGAAGACGTTTCTTTTTTTGTTTTGTCTCGTACGTAGATGGACGTGAAGAAGTGCAGGTGCACGAGCCGGAGACGCTTTCTTCCTACGTAGACGTGCGCGCATAGACAAGAGAAACCCTTTTTCTTTCTTGCGTGCGTGCAGCTGTCTTCAAATCCGTATGTAAACGTGTGTCTGTGTAGATATCTCTCTCTGTACACATATATATATATATATATATGTGTATATGTGGATATGTGTGTGCAGAGAAACGAACTGAGTAGATGTAAAGTCGGTCAGTTGTAGCGGCGCGGAGGACGAAAGGGGCGAGGGATATGTACGACGTCAAGTGGTGTTCCCCAGCCCGACACGGACGTTGTAGAAAAAGTAGTCGCCATTTCTCCTCTTTCGCTCTTCTTGTCTGTTTCAAGCACACCGCAGAGAGCACGTTAAGAGCAGACGCAGCTGGTGTTGGCTGCGAGAGCAGCAGCCGCGGGGGGCTGGAGACGCTTCTAGCGTCTTACTTCGCTCCGGAAGAAGAAGCGTAGCGGCGGGAGGGTCTGCAGAGAAGGGCCTGTAGGTCGTGGGAGGTGCAGCACCAAATGCAAACAAGACGTGCGGCCTCGCGTCCATTTGTTCAACCTCGCCTTGCCATGTGTCTCTTCTTGTGTACCGTGGGAACTCGTGCGGAGACACCTGCGTCTTTCTGCGCCGACGTTGCGATTTTGCTGCTGACTGCTTTTGTAGGTCGTCTGCATGAGCGCGAAAACTGGCGAGGGCCTCGAGGAACTGGAAGCTGCGCTGGTGCTGCTGCAGGAGAACATGCCGCATCTGTATGGTCCCCCCCCTCCGCCTTCGCCACATTCCACCAGCAGCAGCACAAATAGCAGCAGCGGTGCGCGAGGCTACGTGTTGGAGACTCGCGTCGACAAGAAAAAGGGACGCTGCGTCCAAGTGAGTGGGGCAGGGGCTGCCGACTGCGCGGTTGCTTTCTGTATTCGCCCTCGGTCGCCCACCTGCTCGTCCAGGCGCCCCGTTGCTGGCGTTTGTATATTCCATCCCTCTCTCTTTAACGTGCCCCGTATCTGTTCGCGTATGTGTGTTCACGCACGCCTCCACATATATATATATATGTATATATGTAGGGGATTCCAGTGGGTCTCCAAATATATATATATATATATACACATATGGAATTCCTGTGGGTCTCTCTCTCTCTAGATGTATACATGTATATATACATGTGGGATTCCAGTGAGTCTGTAGATATATATATATATATATTTGTATACATACATATGGGACTCCTGTGTGTCTCTTTGTCTCTCTCTCTCTCTCTATATATATATATATATGTATTAGTGGGATTTCACTGGGTCTCCACTTATGTATATATACCCACATACACGTGGGTATGTGTCGAGTGAGAAATGGAATCCTTTTGTGCGTATATGTAGTGGCTGTACGCGTACGTACGTCAATGTGTGTGTGTGTGTGTACGTGCCTGCTGGGAGTACATATCTGCGGCTCCGCCTGCACGTCTGTGCGTGGTTGGACAGGAGGCGTAGTCTTTGGAGTAGACAGGCGCTACGTTCGTCCTGTTGCCGCTGCGGGTTGTCTCTCTGCTCCTGGTCAGCAGCGCCAGCGAGCCAGAGCCCCAAGAGGGCCGTGCGGTCCATACAGGAGCACTACCTAGTTCACTTGTGTCTTACACTTAGGCTTCAGACGTTACAGCTACACAAGAAACGCGTCGGACGTGCCGTCCGACAGCTCGCTAACTCTCAGACTGCAGGCACCAGCACAGACTTCAACAAACACGCGCCAGGGCAGTCAGCCACGTCCGTGAAGGCGCGAACGTACGCGTGTGCGAATAGCTGCTAAACGGACAACCAACTTCCACACACGAGTGCATGCTCGTATTCAGCTGTAGCTCTTTCTGTGCGTCGACTTGCGCGTTGACCAGTTGCTGGTCGCCGTGCCTGAGGGCTACGTGCCCGCATACGTACGTGTGTGCAGTGGGTATTGTACATCCGTTTATAGCCCGAATGAATCCAGTTTTCCACACATGGTCCCAGTCGAGAGAACGGAAGTCTGCGGCTACGGTGGACTGCTGTGTCGTTGCCGGAATGAAGGTGGCAGGTGCCAGCACAGGTGCGTCACTGCGGGAGGTTCCTTGACGGCCGGTGTGTTGTAGCAGCCGCTGCTTTCTCTCGCGCAGCCAGTGGACGAAGCAAACGGTTCTCCACAACGGAACGTAGCAGACAACGCAGAGCAGAGGGCAGGACAGAGGCACCGCGGTAAAGAAGTCTGCAAGGAAGATACACGTGGAAGTGTCCCAGCGAGTCGTGGGTGTTCGCTGCACCGTTGTATGCATGGACGTACGCAGTGTGGCGTGCGCTGATACGCCTCGTGTACTACTGCTGCCCTTGCTCTCAGTCTGTGTCTCTCTTGCCACTTCTTCATGTGGCCACTCGCACTGCCAGCGACGTCCTGGTGCTACTGCTGCGACAGTGTGTCCTGCTAGTACTTTTTGTCGCGGTGCGCTGCTAATCTCGCAGCTGCTACCGCGGCTGGTGCAAGCGCTGTTGCGTTTCTGCGGCATCTGTTGCTGCTGCGTTGGTTTTAGGTGATCGTACGGCGCGGGTGGCTGCAGGCGGGGCGCTGGGTGGCGGTGGGCTCTACGTGGGGTCGCATTAAAAAAATTTATCGCAGCGGAGAGACGGCGGAACTAAAAGTCGCTGGGCCGAATGAAGCAGTCGAAATCACCGGCCTGGGTGTCCAGCTGCATGCGTCTGCTGGGCAAGCGATCATTCAGGCCCGAAGCGCGCAGCACGCGGCAAAACTTGCGAAAATGGCGGAGAGAATTGAGCTGGTCAGTTTCTAGCGTTCCGGTTGCCACAGCAGCTTCGAGCCCAGGGGCTTAATACCGCTGGGGAGCTGGGGAGGTACGGACGGCAGGCAGTCGCCGAGAGGAAGAGCCGACAACGGCGGGAGGAAGAGATGGAGGAGGAAGGGACTGCTGCTGCCGTCAAAACCTGTTGCATGCTTTGGAGCCTGCGACACCGTCACCCCTTGTAGCCGCCGTGTTTCGTCACAAGACTACACCCAATGAAATTTATGAAACACTCACGTAGCTGGGAGCTCTTTTATGGTTGAGTCTTCAGTCACTAAACATATGGGTGTAGGCATGTGTACGCACAGGTATTACATAAAATACGATGTACACATATATCTATATATATACACATATATACATGTATGTATATATGTGCACATATGTATATGTGTTGTACAATCTAACAGCCGTTTTGAGGTTGCCCAGCATGCAAAACTCCATGTATGTGTGTGCGTGGGTGTTTCTTTCGCTGTGTCTCTATGTGTACATGAGCTGCTTTTTACATTGATTCAGAAATATAGTATCACGCGGTGAATGGAGGGGTACACATATGTCCACTTGTGTATGTACATCGACGTGCACACGTGTATGCATGTAAACATATACAGTCCAGCACGTCCTACACGCGTGTTGCCATTTTCTTCGTCCAGCTCGTTGAGAAGGGCCTGCGCACGCGCACGTCTAATCACCATTTACCGGGACTGACTATCTGGAGATATGCATCTGTGAGTACATACGGATGCCGTCAGCGTGCGCGGCAATAAACTTGTAAGCGTAGCAGGTATGTTAGTCGGCTGCCTGCCCGTACGTATGTACGCGTGTCCGCATTCTGTGGATACGAATGTGAGTCCACCTACATTTGATTTAGAGCGGCACATATATGCGCACAGGCGCGGGAAGAGATGTATGCAAGCGCGCGCGCGACCTCCTGCTCGCGGGAGTGTCTTTGAGCAATGTTCACCGCGCAAGGCAGAGCGCATGAACATCTGCCGCAAAACCAGACCGTAGTGGCATCGTCCTTGGCAGCTATACGTATGGGAAGAATTCAACGGCGTGTTGTGAGCATGCTTGTGGCTGACTGTGTGTACCGAGCGACCCACCTGAATAGTAAATCGGCAAGTAGACGAGACAGTGTGTACGAGGAGCTGTCGTGTGTGTGGGCATACAACACGTGGACCGTGGGGCTCTCTTTCTGTGTACACGGGGAATAACGTGAAAGATGGAAGGACTGCCAACGTGTATTGCTCTGTGAGGACTTCTTCGTCAAACTTTTGTCCTGTGTGAACAGCGGAGAACGCTGCGTAAGGCGGAGAGTCTGAGCCTGCAGGTCAATAGGATGGCGGTGGAAGCGCTGGCACAGCGCACAGCGTCGACGTTTCACTGGAAGCAGCAGAAGCTGTCGAAATACAAAGCGGCAGTGCTGGGCCGCGAGCAGACGTCTGCAAGTCTTCAAGACGAGGACACCGTACGTCCATACAAGGCGCGGACACGCGTTCTTTCTCTGTGTTTCTCTCTCTCTCGCTGTCTCTCTCTCTTTGTATGTGTGCTTACGTCTATATACGCCTGTAACAGCCTCGTGGGTGTACACGCGTGAAATTTACGAGCTATGGAAAAGGTTTCTCTCCTGAAATGGAAGCGCGGTGCAGCTGCGCGTTCTAGATACCCTCGTAGGCAAGCGCTGACATACTTGCGTACTGATGTGGGACGCGTGACGTGCATTTGTCCTTCGCGGACGTGTATACATGTCGAAGACTGGCTGCACGCCTGAAGTGTGCCAGGCGTCCCTGTCAGTCTCTTCCGTGACCACGTGGAAGACTAAAGTTCCCAATTTGCAGGAGTGGTAGAATCGCCACACATTGAAACGCGGTCCGCCCACGTCCACTCGTTCAGTGACACGTGTGGATTTCACCTGCAAGGCAAGGTGCGCATTTGGTCCGTTGTGAGAATTTCCGCAGGGCAGCGACTTTTTTGTGCCTGTGCCGTGCGTGCGTTTGTTTTAACTGAAGATGGAAGTGATCTGCCTCTGGGCGTCTTTGTCCGTCGCAAAATTTGGAATTCTGTCTCCCCGTTTACGAAAACAGGAAGCATACCTTGTGCACCTCTTCCTCCTTACGTTGCACGGAGGTACAGTGCGGTGCTCTTTTACCCCCACAGACAGCGATTTGCTATTTGGTGCCCTCCCGCTTCTTGGGGCAGCAGCAGCTGCGGCTAAGGGTCTCGTCTCTGCCAGACACTGGTGGTGGCCACGTGTGTGCTTCTTTTCCGTTGAACAGCCACCAGCAGTCGGTGTCGTTTCTCCTTTGTATGACGAATAACAAGAAATGTCTGGTTTGCGTTGAAAAGGAAATCACGTATGAGAAAACGTCTTTGTGGTCTGGAGTGGACGCGGTGGCGCTGTTGGCGCTGCTCTACCTACTTGCAACACCGTCGAGTACCTCCACCAACCGCTGCCACCGCGCGCTGTTTGATGTCTTCTCTCTCTCCCTGTCTTTGTGTATGTGTGTGTGTCTGTGTCTGTGCGAGTGCTGTCTGTTACTCCTCGTGTGTGGCTGGCTTCTACTTTTCTCCGTACACGCAGTTACTCGGTCGATGTCTCAAGTTCAGACTCCGCTCGACGTCAGCAGCTTCGTCTGCGACGCGTTGCGGCCCGCGCAGCACGCCCCCCCCCCGTGTCTCACACACGACACGCCTGCACCGTTTCTACTGCTGCCCTGTGCGAGGTGGCTTCTGCCTCCTGTTGACTGCGCTTCTTCGGCTCCTGCGCACACGTTCTTCTGGCCGTCTTTTGTACGTATCGCGGTATTTTCTAGAGCTCAACGGCGTGTCTGCGCGCCGCTTCCACTGCGAGTGTCGGCTGAAGCAGCGCATCTGTCTGCGGTCTGTTGTTAGCTCATCTGGTTCCCGTATTGTTCTTCCGATTCCTTCGCCCGCGCGTCTGAGTTGTAGATGTTCTTTTTCCCTGTTGTCTGACGGCCGGCCGTCCCACTCTGTGGGGTGCCGCCCCCGCGCTACACAAGTGCCTGAATTGTTCATTACTGTTGCATTACGACGTTGTTCGGCTTCGTTGAATCTCAACGCGAAGGCCCACACTCTTTGGCGATGTGTGTGTTAAGGCATAAATATTCAGAAGTATACACGTACACGAGTGTGCAAGCGTACACAGACGTGTACACATATATATATATATATATATATATATATATATGTATATATACACTCACGCGCTGTACATATAATTATATGTATAGATGTATGTATATATATATATAAAGTCATTTAAGGTCACGAAAGGGGGTGTACATACATATGTATATATATTTACCTTTTTGAGGTCACGTGTGCTGTTCGTGTGCCTTTGTCTAACGTGGAAATCCATTTATGTATATATGAGTGTATTCATATATGTATCTGTATGTGGGGTGGGACACGTGGTTGATGGCTCGCCAGATGAATGAAGAAAAGCAGCACGCGTCACAGGGGGAAGAAGCACAGGAGAAGAGTACAACAGTCGATCTGACCCTGAATACGAGAGGGACGATCGTACCAGAATTGCCACAGATAGGCTTGGTGGTAAAGGCAGCCGATCAAGGAAGCTTAGAGGCAATTTTGGAGTGGGTAGACGCCTGGAACCAGAAGACGAAAGAGGCAGAAGAGCTGCCAGAGGCTGCAGCGAAAGCACTGCATGCCGTAGCCAAGGCGCTCGCAGATGCCCGCGCCGACAAGCGAAGAACAGTGGGACTTCAGGAACCCACGACCGGGGAGGAGAAAAAGGACAGGAGCGACGGCAGACGCGCGCCAGATGGCAGAAGAATCGAAGCGGAGGAGAAAGGCGAAGAGGGAGTCGAGAAAGAAGAAGAAGGAGAGGAAGAAGAAGAAGTAGAAAATGGTCCACCAAGGCCTCTCGGGGAATACGGGAGGCAGCTGCTCACGCGGTGGCTGCCGCTCTGTGTCGTGCACTCGGGCGTCGGACCGGTCAACCCCTCGGATTTGAAACACGCGGCTCTGACGAACGCATTCATCTTTGCCTTCTCCGTCCCTGCGCTTGAGGGCGTGGAACAAGTGAGCAGCCGGACAATAGGCAGCTACCACTGCTCTCCAGAGAGATGTCCTGTGCTTACACTGGCGACTATATCGTGCGTCACTGGGAGCGTCGGACTCCCCCACATACGCCCATCTGAGCACACACACAGGGACTAGTTTCTATCTAGACATATGAAGAAAAAGCACACGCAGAGGGCCAAGTTCAGACATGCTTGCATACACGTAACGCAGTGATACGTGGCGCAAACGGATGCTCAGATGTAGCGAGTGGCTACCTGCCCAGACGCTTCTCTCGGCGTCTACCGCTGGGCCCGCAGCAGATGCCGTCATGCAATCAGTTAGTGTTTCGAAGAGGGAGAGCAATCAGAGAGTACCAAGCAAACACTGACGCGACGCAGAACGTGGGGAAAGAATCCTGCACGTGAGAAACACTTTTTATCCAGCCCTTAAAAGGAAGGGTGTCCGGTTTGCATGGAGCAGGCCTTCGGTTCTCCGAAAAGACAAGTCTGTCTGCCTGTAGGTTTCTTAGCGAAACCATCAGCACATGGCAGAACTCATTCAGCTGGGTGAGTAAGGACTAAGAATGAAACCTTACTTTTGCGTGCCGCTGCGGAGCATACGGTAGGAAGCGACCTTTCTGTGAGGTCTGCTTTTTTACGCGAACGACACAACTAATTTGCTCGTGGGTACCGGTATCTGCTCACTACAACACGTGCAAAACCCCGTAGGGAGTTGTTGGAGCGTGGCAGGTGTCTCGTGAGAAGCTGTCCCGCTGTTACCGATAGAGCGCCATTCTCGTGGAAGAAAGGCTGAGGTGGTGAGACAATGAGCTGGCGTTGCTTTCGTGTTTCTGGCTGCCCGTCGCTTTCCTAAAGTGAACTTGTCATCTCCCACTGTCGGAGGCTGAGTGCCGATTACCTGAAGGGTAAGTGACTGTCTTTCGTGGTGCATGCGTCTGTAGTGTAATGTCGTTTGTGCTTGTTGTTCAGGAACTATGTGAAAACAAGCTCATTCTTCGACAACACAATATCATTTACAGGCTTTTTGAGGACCTGGAGGTATGTCTATTGAAACAGTCGTTGACAGCCGCGGTGCTGCGTGCTGCACATTCCGGTTCCGCGCTGAACACAGAGCGGGGCTGTCAACGCCGTTTTGGACCATCAGCACTCCCTTTCCGATGACGGCCGTCCACAGCAATATGCGTAGGTGAATGTACACATACGTGTATACATGAGTGCGTGCGTACCTGAAAGTAGGCAAGTGAACGTTTAGCTGTGCAAGTGTAGAGCTGCGTGCCATTGCAGGCAGTTGTGTGACTCTTCCAGGGGCAGCAAGAATATATTACATTTGTTGCGGTTCAGGCGTTTTTACGACGGGTGGGGGCGCAGGACGAAGAGAAGAGGCTTATTTCATTTGTTACCTCGACAACGAGACTGCAGCACAACTGCGCCTTCCACGGATTATTTTTCCTGTAAAGTATGAAGTTGACACTTGTTACGTATGTGCACATATGTATATCTCACAAAATATTTGTATCCTTCTTCCCCTTCATTCATACTTCACACAAGTATTCATATTTACACCTCCCCACGGTTCCTCCGCGTAAAGCTCTACGCATACACGTGCCCATCGGAAACAACGCGATCTAATTTACAAGTGAACGCCGGCCTTATATAGTGCGAAAGAGATGCGCACAAGTGGCGGTGCCGTGTGTCCGTCTGTTCAGCTGGTTCTCGTCGTATGACGACGGGTTTTATTAGACACAACTGCTGTTGTTTTCGTCGTTTGTATTCGCTCTGCGAAAAAGGGGCAGGAGATTTAATTAGTCGCATGCCTGTTTAGAAGCAACACAGCGACGCTATCCCTTGCGTAACTCGCGTCTTTGGAGTGTGCCGACGTCAACTTGGGTGGTCGACGTGTTTTCGTGCGCCTTTACTGTGCCGCAGACATTATGCGAATACCACTTCGGCTCTGAGTATCTTTACAGCATGATTGGGCGCTTGACCGTCACCAGAACCGCTCCTTTCAACTTCAAAAAAGGAAAGGGTGGCGCGCGAACAGTCGTGGGCGTCGACGTGAAAGAAGGCGCTCCATCAAATCAGCTTTTCTACAGCGTTGTACGTGGTGGCGCTGTGCATCACTGCCTCTAGCCGCGTCTGTTTTAGCCGTGTGCACTCCTGTTCGCACGGTAGCATACATTTGCACAGTAGAGAAACGCGTGTACGGCAAGACGCTCCTTCTTTAGTTATCGCTCTGTGACGGGAAGAGGGAGCGCCGCTGTGCTTTTTTTTACGTGTTCTGCAGGAAACACCGCGTATGGTCATGTGTGAGACTGGGAGTCTATCCATGCACCTACAAGATTCATATGAAGAGCTGGGCGCAGGAGGATAATTCGTCTCGGTGCCTGCACTACCGTAACTGTACCTCTCACTTCGCCTGTCACGCAGTACACGAAATTAAATGAGGTGTACTCACCTACACGCTCCTGTGGACACGCTGACATTCACTGTGATGCAGGCATACACATAATGGCGTGCCTGCGTGCGTGTGCCCCGTCGGTGTTGGTCCGTAATGGTCGGACTGGATAGAGGGGCAAGGTTGACAATACCAGCCAACATCAAGAGCTGTTGAACGTCATACGAAAGGGTTTACTCCGAATCTTTTGTGCAGACGTTCTCCCTGCCAGACCTGAATAGCCTTCTGCAGTAAACACACCACGCAATTTCAACACAAATTGCATCTTTCCTTCCAACCGCGTAGCTCTCTACTCTTTCTTCAGTGGCACATGTGTATGCTGTTCGACTGAATGAAGCCAGGTACCAGGCTCAGCAATTAGTTTGCAGATGTCCCAGCGGAAGGCTGCCAAGGATATTTTTTCTGGGTGGGCGTTCTTTCTGAATTTGTTGTTGTGGTACGTGTTGGATTTTTCTTCTGCAAGTGTCCATTGGATCTTACTGAAGAAAGACAACGACGGAATCAAAACGTGTATCTCATCGTCTGTTGAGACACGTGCCTTCGTAATCAAAGCCACATCTTGTGTTTTCCTTTGGGCGCAGGAGAGAGATGGAGCTGTTCTAGCTGATAAACTGATCGTTAAATCTATGCAGAGGAATCGGCAGGATGTTACCTTCTTTCCCAAGGGCAGTAAGCAAGAACCGCCGCTTGAAACCGCAGTCGCGACCGGTTCATCTCGTTTTGTACGCATGCGAACCGTTAACCGGTCCAGCTTGTTGTGTGTCGCACAGTACTGGACGTTTCTTAATGCTAGTGCGTTTTAGCATCTAGACGCGTACGTGTCAACACTGACACGTCTTTAGCGAAAAATTCAGGTGTGTCTTTTCCCTCTTCTCATATGTATGCATGCAGTACTGGGGACACGCTAGTGGGGTGGAGCACCAAGCGGTGCAGGTATCAACATTGACGGTATCTTCACCGAAAAGTTCAGGTGTGTTTTTTCCCTATTCTCACGTGTCTGCAGCCCGCGACGCGGCAATAATATTCGACAGCCCGTACACCGACTTTCAAGAAAAAGACATGATTTTGGCGTACGAAAGAAAAGAACGGCCGCCGCCCGCTTTCATCACGTCGAGACGATATTTGCAAACGTGAAGAGTCGTGACCCGACGGAAGGACTTCCCAAACTATTGTGCCCGTGTACTTTTATGGAATGATGCACCGCACACCCTCTCCGCGGTGCTCCAGCGGAGTCTGCTCTGTAGAGTTCTGAGCATACAATGCTCCCATAAGAATCCACTGTCTCCTGCCGTGGCAGTCCACACAGATTGTTTTCAACGAGTTTGTCCGTGTGCGACTGTTCTCCACACAGCAGAAGACGTCCGTCTGGGCGACACCGCTACGGGATGGCTGTGGCACTTTTGTATAATTCGTAGGTATGAAAGCATTATATGTTAACTCCACTGCTTTCAAAAATATATATAGCGCGCACGGTGACGCTTCAAGAACCCACGTCACGATATGCTTGACTAGAGTTCACTAGCAACGTGGCAGCAGAAACTTTGTTACGTCAGCAACAGTGCGCTAGATGCTGTACTGTACAAGTATTCATTAATGGCAATGTAATTTTGCATTCTAACGTCTACGCGTTGAGGAGGTACAAGCTGACTAGCGTGCTGTTAAGAATTGCAAGGGAAGGGGCTACTCTCAAAATCGGTGCTAATAAAGGTTCACGTGACCTGCTGTTCACCCGGTGTTCTAACGCTGAAAAGTAAGGCCGTACAAAGGCACTCACGTCCGTGTATCTGATGTGCGGCTGCAAAGGGACGAGCTAGTGTCAAGGCTCTACGGCGTTCTCATATACTGCGACAGTTGATTCCACGCGCCCGTGTCGAAGGTCTTCACACCGGCTTCAGCGCCAGCCTCTTTGTGGAGTAGACATCTTCTGAAGGCAGCCAGTAATCTCTGGCATGATGTTGTTTTGATATTGTTGGCGTTTTAACAACATATTCTGTTGGACTCACTTTGTCTTCCAAAGAGCAGTCGTTCCAGTCACGAGAGAGCAAGCGTTCGAGGATTTGTTTCTCTTGCAAAGTCAATCTTGCAGGCTGAGGTGACTCTCTCAACGGCGAGATTCGACACTTTTTCGGGGAGGCTCTCACCAGCATCATATTTTTCTCTTTGGCAAGAGCTTCCAAGCAGCTCACTGTCACTGATTCATACAGTGAGGCTATACCTGCTTCAGTAGCCGCAGTGTTTCATTACAGCGTCTAACTTGTCTCGGCTTCCTCGAGCTGCTTCGTCAAAGCAGATCCCCCAAACGACGGCTTCGTTGTCTTATTTAGCTTCTCTGCAAACATGGAATCCTTCAGAGACAGTGCCAACCCAAGTCGCTCGATGTCTTTACGAAGACTGAGAGCAGACAGAATTCACATGTTTGACTTTCAAGGCTATGACTACAAAATTCCACTGACTCGATAATCCTTCGCAGAGAGGCCCTCGCCAACCCTGCCTTCATCCAGGTGTTCGCGAATATTAAATCCTAAGTGCCACCTGTTTTGTTTCGTTTAATACACAAAAAATAATACGGAACACACCTTCTTCTTCGCAAGAACACTTTCAAGAACTTTCTTTGTCCTGCATGCTTTTTCTGCCTGCAGCTGACTCTCTGCGCCCTTCTGGTATATCTGAGCTTGTAATTCCACAAGCTGCTGCTGCAAGAGCGCCTTTTTGTTTGCCAGGTGTTTCACTTCTTCATCCAGCGCCACGTTGGCCGCTCTGCACGCGTCTGCCTGCACAGGTGTAAAAATTAAGAGTACGAAAGCTGGTGCGTGCTGGTCAGCAACAAGAAGAGGTTAGAATAATGCTGACGGTATCTTGATTAGGGCTTCTTAATGCAGTCTTTACGTCAACCCAACTGCTTACTTTCAGCCTCAAGTGATCCCCCTGCTCAGCGATGCTTTTTAGTTTCGCAGAAATCTGCGCTTGCAAGGCGCAGATGTCGTAAGCCATAGTCATCTACCCGTCACAAACGACGATGAGATAGGTGCTGAGGAGTGGCAGACGGGAAATTGAGCGCGAATTCGCACAAGGGCACAGCGGAAAGATGCTGCAGTCTCCGCGCCGCCAACCTGAATGCCTGAGCTTGCGGTGTTACTGCGATAAAGAAGAAGACTCACTTCGCATAAAGGTCCCGTTGTAACCACAAATGAATTGATTCGTAGAATATTGCTTCACGCGTTCGAAGTGGTGTCAGTGGGATGATTTTTCTATGGAAGCGCGGTCAAAGTCTCTAACAGTCGTTTTGTTCGCAGTTACTAAACAGAGGCGCACGGCAAAATTGCCGAAAATGCTTGCCTTCCAGAAGGGAAAGAGAGACTCGGGCGCGCAAGGCTACTTTTTGTATTCGATATCACACACTACTGAGGTGTTCCGTCGGCTTTTTCTGGCACAAACATATGGTTGGAGGAAGAAGTTGCAGCTGGTTTATGTCCTATCAATGTCTCTTGCGCAGGGATGCTTTAGTGGACACATGCAAACATAATAGCGTAAGGCGCATCTGATGCGCTTTCAGCGCAGAACGCCGGGGAGGGTAAACTCTGTACAAACGTGAAATGTAGGCATCCGCCACGGCAGCGTAACCTGTACATATGCTGCTTTGGAACGCTGCTGTCTGGCTGGTCTTGTGGTCGAGAATATGTAACGTTTTGCAGTTTCTTCCTGTTGCAGTGTACGTCCACCGCAGGGGCGCTAGAAGAGCGGGCTGGATGTTTCTTAAAGGCTGAGTGCTTTATTCCAGTATCGGTGCGGCATCAGCACGCTGGGTTACCTCACTGACACGGCCCGCGCGCAGAGCGAAACTTCGTTTCGTATCCTTCGCTCCCAATAAAAAGACCCAATGCGGTGCTTTCACTGCGTATTCGGTTTTCGAAGGAAGCTGAGGATATGTAAGATCACTGCATAGTAGCTGCTACGGCTCCAACTCCGGTGAACACTTTTGAGCACCTAGAGATGCACCAGTGAGATCTCAGAAAGACAACCAGATGGAGTACTTGTTCGAGCGTTCGTCCCACTATTCCGCTCTGGAAGGCAATGTCGAAAACGATACACAAGAAAAAGTGCTCTAGTAGATAACAATGTGCGGCACGCGCCTGTCTGCTCTGGGCAGTCCCAACGTCACCAGACACATTCCACGTGTCTGTTTATCTCTACTCCCATTGTGACTGCTTGCGACTGACACAGAAGAACCACTCGAGAGGCCCGCTTTGGCTTAGTTGCCCTGTTGGTTCCCACTTTGCTTGGCCTCACACGCCTCGTGTGTCCACTGCTTCAGCTGATATCCTTGCCCAGTAGGATGTCTTTTTCCTAAGCGTCTGCCGCATACATGCAGCGCCGGAAAGTCCACTGTAAAACAGCGAGGACCGCACAGAAAAGAAGCAGACAAAAGAGTCACGGAGTGGGCTACACAGATCATAAATGCAGCTTCGACATTAATGAATATTTTCTGTAGTGCAAGTAGAATGTTGATGAAGTGGGTAAAGCTTCGCCCGTGTTTCATTCTTCAGATCGTATCCAGAAATCCTAAGTCAAGAGAATGACGTCTTTTATGGCATACATTCCAGCAACACCGAATGAATGTCTTTCAAAGACAAGTACAAGTAGACAAGAGAAAAGCTATGATTCGTGGCAAGGACACGGGAATACACCTCGTGCACTACGTCCTAGAAATTTTGTCATTACGGCAGCAGTGGTGACGCGCGTGTGTGCCCGAACTATAGGGCAGGACATATGCAATCGACTGCTTCGCCAAATATATGCTCTGATATCGAACCGTGCCTACGCGCCTCTCTTCAGTCATGGTAGAATGTTAGCATGATCCAGTTTTTCTAGCAGAAAGAAAGCAAGGATGATTCCTCTCAAATAGGAACGGGCTACGCAAGACTGCTAAGCTTGTTCGCGTATTAGGCATGGTTTCGCCAAATGCGCTTTTCGTCTAGAACTCGAGGTCAACAACTCAACGGATACAGCTCTAGCAGACTTGGACACTTGAGCGATATCGTCACCTGCACACGCGTCGCCGCTGGCATTTTTATGGTTTTTCGTCTCTTCAACAACTTGCTACTGTATATTGTGTGGCGATGAAGAGCTGTACAGATGGTGAAGCACCGGCGTTCCACTGTAAGCTGCTTCTGCCATCAGCTGCTCGTTCCACACTGGAGGTCGTCCAGCCATTCGCCGAAGGAACCATAGACACCGGAGCCGTAGCAGGGACAGCGGCTGATGCAAGGTCCATGAAAAAATATGTAACAACAAGAAGAGGACTGCAGCAGGAAGAACGAAAACAGTCGCTTGCTCATACGGAGGGAAGTCCATTCATACCTGCGGGACGTCGTCCTGGTGTACTTTACACAGCAGCAGGAGCCACGGCCCACCGTCCGTCAGTGGTTTCCCCATCCAATCCTCGTGCGGGAGTGTTTCTGCGGCGAACACACTCGGATGTTTTTCGCACACGTGTGCATCCGGAGGATGTAGAGAAAACGAAAGAATGGTTTGAACAAATGCTTTCAAGAATCCACGAAGTGGAAAAAACCGGGGAGATCTCCTTCCTGCCAATGACTCCAAGGAAGCATTGCTCAGAACATAGTTTACCGGGGCAGAATGAACCAAGGCAATCTTGTCTCTCGTGCGGATGGAGAATTCGTTTGGCTGTTGCGGTTTCACTCGGAGTTGTCGGCAACCTTACTTGTTTCAGCCTTGGTGTTCTACTTCTTTTCAGCGTCTACGCGAGGGTGAGAGGCAAATAAAAACATATGTGCATCCGACACCGTCCGCCTTCACGCTAGAACTACAAGCAGTGGGAGATTCCTTCGAGTATTGAAGAGATGTCGCGACCAAGCACATGCCTGCAGTTACGAAATCTATTTTGCGCCTCCACGAGTTTTAACGTATGCGCATACTTCTACGTCACTGCACTTGCTGATCGACGCTGTTACTATCAACTCGCAAAGTTCTGAGAGAAGAACAAGGGGAAAGGTGGAACAAATAGAATTTGCTGCTTGGTATAGTTTCGGTTTGCACGAGTGCACGTACCGGGCACACACTAGAGAGCGCACAAGTCTGTGTGCGTACGCCGACAAGACCCATTTACTGCAAACCGACACACACATTATAGCCGCATGTATCTACAATCGTGGACCTCCCTTACGCTTGTGCATTTGCATGCGTGCATTGGAACTAATAAGAAGGAACTACGGAGGCACAAACTCTCTCCTACGATGGTGTTGTACAGCTGACGGAGACGCCTGCTGTACTAAAACTGCACTGCGCTTGTAGGACTCTCTTTGTGTGCACACACCCCAAGAAAAAAAGTCCGGCCGGACAAACTACAGTACCTTGTCGCCGTTTACACACCAGACAACGTTTGCTTCTCCTGGCGGTGTTGTCTTTTCTTGATATGAAATCTCGCGGCTACTCGAAGTTCTGCGTCCCTATTCTTGCAGATTGTCACGCTGTCCATTGTTGGGGCTATCCTGCTTGCGGAATTTTACGCTGCCTGCGTTACCATTATCCTGTCCGTGGACCGCGTAAAGGCCATACGTCAACACATCGAATCGAGCGGTTCACATCTGGATGATCCTCCCTATCGGTCTGCTCTGGAGTGCGCACTGTTTCCGTTCAAGACTCTTCGTGAGTATCTGGCTTTTGAAAAAGTGTCCTCAAACAGAAGAGAGGAAGGATGTCTTCACCAGGAGGCTACGCCCCACGGTGAGGTCCTTCCTCGTGTAGGCACCTTCTTAATCAGTAAAGCGGCTACCTGGTAATCAGGGGCACACACTCAAATGAGAATCACGTGTAGCTGCAGAGTGCGTGCTTTGAACTGTCCGGCCACCGCTGCCTTGACAACATAAAGCACCGCATCACGAAGTCGCCTTTCAAAACTACGACTTTGTGTACGCACGTGCCGTTCGCGTGCTTTAAACTGCCCGGACCTCTGTGCTACCTTCAGACAACACACAACACCGCACCACAAAATCGCCTTCCAGACCCTCTGTTGATATACATGTATATACAGAGTGTGCAGAACTTTTGCCCGTACACCAGTTGCAGGAGCGTACGTGCATACTGATATATACGTATGTTCATACATGTTTGAGTGCACTGCGATATTCTAATGGGTGTAGCACTTCACATCCGTACACAAAGAGGTATATGTGAGCACACCTTTATTTACAAACCACGCTGCGTAAATATATACATATATGTGCATTACTATAGTCTTATATAGGAGTCCTTTCAGAGCCAGACCTTCCTCTTAGATCGGTCTTAATAACTGCAGCAAATACTTCTTGACAATATGACGGCCTTCGCAGATGCCAGGCTAACAGATTTCATTCCATTGATGCGTTAAGTTACTCCTTTACGCTTTGTAGGCATGAAAAATGGCTGGCGACCAGAACCGGGAGAAAAACTACACGTGATAGACATAGTTGAACAGCGTATAGGTATGGTGAGGGAGTCAAATTCCGCGCTGAATTCTGTAGCTGCGCGAATACCAAGAAGCACTTGGAAGAATCCCAAGCCTTTTCCCAGTGGAAGCAAGTGTGAGCCACCATGCAACAGGCAAATTATACTGTCTGGCAGAGGGAATTCAAGCAGAAGAGAATTAAGCAACCAAAAGAATGCGAAGACGAAACCAAGCACTTCGCTCGACAGATCTTACAGAGACTGCAAATGGTGCAGAGAGACCGTGGATCAGCAAAGTCATCACGTCTTTTTACTCGGGATATGCGCCGGAAAATTCAACAGACTGTAAGCAGAACTTTGAGTGCACCAGGCGAGCTTGTTGTGGGGGCAGATGAAAGTGACTCGCTGGATTGTTTGTGAGGATAAGAAATCTGTTGCGGTCGAAGTACAGGTTGGTAAACCTGACTATCCCTTCGTCCCCACTAAATTTTTATATATGCTGATGCACCACTCTGTTGCGGGTAATTGTGTAGAAAGTTCTAGATAGACGCCTGTTTGTAGCAGTAATGTTTATCCCTTATCAGAGGATTCGTTGAGTATGCTGAGAACCGTCTGAACAACAGCTCAACTTGTAGAAACATCATGCACTAGCTGCACGAAATCCGTTTCACTTGACTGGTATGCCTTGCCCAGATCTATAAAGTCTGCAAAAGCTAACACGGCACAGGGATGCAACAGCGGATTTGTCCGGTCGCGTTCCACTTGCCTGTTAATACGCATGTCTCTATTAGCTGAGAGCATTCATGTGTGTACGTATGTATATACATATGTATATGTACGCACTGACAGCACCAACGATATGCAGGGCAAACGGGCATGCGTACACGCGGACCACCGTGGAAGTTAAAGCATGTGGAACGGAAAATTGACGACATACACGAACCTCCATTTCAGTGCTTGTGTCGGATGTGCCTTTAACCAGCTGCTTAAACCGTAATCCTGCCACTTTGGCGTGGTGGCTCTATCGCGTATCATTCATTAATTACAAGCATGCGTGTGCACGACACAAGATGTACTGCACCGGGATACTATGCCGGAGGACCACTGATCCGTCTCGTACGCGGCAGGGTAGATCGATAAACTTGTGTTTCACGGCGAGATGCAGAGGTTGCGGTATTAGAAGAACCCGTTGCCCCGAGATATTTTGTCTTCTGCAACGTTCGTCCTATTGAGATTTACACTTTTTTCCCAGTTCCAACTAAATTATTGAACGAGTTTATGTTCAGCTGCGATCGGATCTTCACATAAATCTTGTGGTCTACTTGTTTCTCGAGGTTTTTTTAAAGATGTGCAGGACCAGACGGTAACATGTTCACACGTATTATGCGATTACCATTTTTGTTAATTGACTGCTTGGAAGACAACTCCTGGAAAAAAAAAAATCCTCCAACGTCTCCACCACGTCTCATTGTTCAAGTAGTACTCTTGCCCTCCGTATGGGCCAACAGGATGACGCAGCGCTTGTTTTCGCGTGGAGTTGGCCATTCTTGCCTCACGCAGGTACTTACTTCTGTACGTGTATGTACGTATGTGTTTACTTACGTATGTGTATGCTTATGTACAGGTACATGTACGTATATGTGTCCAAATATACATGCGTTTGCGGACGTGCAGACATGTGCACATAAATGCTTATACAGCTCGTGACATGAGTTGTAATAGACGTGTGGAACGGTTCCGCTTTGCTGTTTAGGCCGCTAATCGTGCACCTTACCCTTCGGCTAATCCGTGCGCTCTTTTTATTCCTCTGTGGGACGGCAGTTTGGATGAAGACGCTGTTTCATCCAGGCCTGACAGCAGCAGTTTTCAGCCAGGTCAAGTACGCTGGGTCTTCGAGGGCGGTTATCATACTTTCCCGCTGTTGCTTGGTTGCTACATTGTCAATAAACATCTCCCTCTCTCTCTACCTGTTTCACGCTCTGGTGAAGAGTCTCGTGCCCAAAGCAGTCCACCGTTCGGCCGCAACACGTCCCAACAACTCAGGAAATGCGACAGCAGCATTTCTTCGAAAGAGTTCACCATTGAGAGAGGCCGGGACGCCAGCTTCCAAAGGTCGCTCCTGCGGGAAAGCTAAATGCAACAATATTGCTCCTGTAGGGCAAGAGACTTCAAGATTTTCCCCTGCAGGTTTCGAAACCAACTTTAACACTTCAGGCGCAGCAACACTGCATTCCGGGCTTCAATTTCTCCCTACTGCAGGTGGAGGCGAGCCTCTTTCGCACACAACCTTACATGGGCGATTCTTTTCGCTCCCGCCTATGAGTCCTGAAGCTGGGGAGATGATCTTTCGTTCAACTAGACGCAGCGCTACAACCCCAAACGCAGAAAACGTGGCAGCGCGCCTTCCGCGTGCAGCTTGTGGCTTAAGTTCTACCAGATTTGACCTAAGTAAGGGTCTCTCCTTGCAATATTCGACCGCTACAAGCAAAGTGCACCACTAAGTATCTGACGCGAAGGGAGTCTGCTTTATATTTCTTTGCACGGCTGCGGCGGTGCGCCTTGAAGATCGTCAGGTGAACCTCCTGCTAAACACTCGAATCCAAGTCTCCTCGTACTCCCTAGCGACTGAACCCAGGGCTACTTTTCTGCTTGTATATGTTTGACGTGTGATGATCCGTCCAATTCCTCGAGCGAAAACAACCAGCGACGGCTGACGCCGTTTACGTGGACGATCGAACCTTGCAACTCCAGGCGAATTCGAAGAACATCCGTTGGGACATTTCTATAGAGTTGCACCTGTAAGATTGCTCCCTTCGACATGTGAAGCAAGTCGGCCGCCCTCAGCAGCACGCACGGACTTGGTAAGAGGCCACAAGAATTGCAGGATGATGTGACCGTAGGAGCTAGCGCTTGTGGTTTCCAGTCGAACAGGTGAGGGACTTCTCGGAAGCAAAGCACCCCTTTGACTTCTTCATCAGTCAAGCAGCGTTTAAACATCATCAGCTCGTTGGCGGAAGTACCCCTCCTTTGCTAGGCATCAAAGGTTTTTCGTTGTACACCCCTGTGCGCAGACTCAAGCGCTGCGAGTTGTTGCAAGCTCTTAACTGAGCACTTGTACGCTGCGAGTGCCGGTTGGCTGGTGCATCCCTGGTCACTTGTACACTCGCGTGTCAGTGGACTGGTGCATCTCTGTTAGCGGCATCGAAGTAAGTAGTTAGTAGGTGAATGCTTGGCCCTATTGTTGGCTTCGTTCTTCTCAGGGGAGAGCTAAGAATTTGCCACTGCGGGTTCTTAAGCCACACGTTGCACGACCGAAAGACCATTCAACGGACGCACCGCCGTCGCCTGTGTCAACCGGGGTGACGAGCGCCTGCGTAACATCGCCACCACCGAGACTCTAACTTCGGCGACTGATGCACGTGTCGTAGCAATGAAATTTGATGGCTGTGGACCACTTAGGGTACATAGGTCGAGTTTGGGATGTCCGCAGTGACAAGAGAGGGTGACTTGAACAGCGCTCAGACGTCCGGCACAAGCCTGACACTAAGCCACTCTTCCGTGAAAACCCACATAAAATATGCACAGCCGAGGGAGGAAAAGAAGATAGGGTGGAAGCCTTCGCCCTCTTTTTGGCGGCCGGCATGACATGCTTTGAGCTCAGACGCATTTTGTGCGTTTTCATCCGGTGACCACTACCATGAGCGTGTTTTAACAGAGCGCACCTTGTTGCTATCTGTGCAAAACTTTTTTGTGCAACGCGCACGACGAGGACCACAACTTGCATGTGTAACTACACAAGTAGACGCACATGCGTACATTAGTGTTAGCCGCGACAGCCCTGATCTTTCGGCGGCCTGCGGTGCTTCTGCTGAATTATAGAAGCTGCGTCAACGTCACGTATTGTATGTTAAGAGCGTGCATCAACCACGTTTACAATCGCAGTGATGCACATGCAGATAGTTCTATGTGTGCGTGTCGAATGACGTGCGCGCTCGTTGTAAACACGAAAGCGTCCTAAGGCGTGCACCCTCCCTTGTAGCCTAACCGGTCTACACCAAGGAGTGATGATGCAGCGAACAGAATCTCCACAGCACAGTTGGGTGCATTTGGCTCTGTCGACGTACGGGGAAATTGTACGAAGAGTCAACTTCACTGGCTACCTCAGCCTGCTGCTTCCTTACGTAAACACAACGTGGGGTGTGCCACATGCTTTGAAAAGTTCGTTTTTCTTTGTCTTGTGTCAGTCAAGCAGCTTGCCACCGAGCAGTCAAAACTGTTGAATGCTGCATTCCTGCATAGTATATAGGAGGTCTGGGCTGAGCGTTACACAGGGCGACGGTACAGCCGCGACTACCACAGACTCTGCACCGATCCTTTCCACACAGACTGACAGAAGGTGCAAAAGTGTCCTCGCAGGAGCGAAAAAAAGTGCCCCCAAACAAAGGGGAGAATAGGACTACCTTCAGCATTGTCGCGGTACTAGCCTTTGCTAGGGCACCCCAACTGGTCGCTAATGTGTCCATTCGAAAAAAGCTTTGGAACAAAAAGAGCCGTTGTTCTGGAGGTGTGTTGTATCAGTGAGGGCACTGCGATCGAGACCATTCCTCTGGATACTTTGACAAGTCAGGCTGATCTTACCAAAAATCAGAAAAGAAAGATCATCACGTTTTCACTAATACCTCAAAATCAGAAAATTCCCCACTTATTCTCTCTAGGGTATATAAGCGTCGGTATTGCCTCACACCAGCACAAGCAACCAACGCTGGCTGCGTGTACATATATATATATATACACAGAACAACGACTCTCGTTGAGCTGCGGGTGACGCAGCACAAGCAGGCGAGTCTTCTTGGGTTAACAAGATTATAGAGCCCCTCGGAGAACATGACCTGCAGGCAATGTCGGGGAATTTCTTTCGACGTCACCTTCAACACGCATTAAGGTTCCCCAGCCGAGGCCACATACACCACCACAGAGTTGCGCGGGACAATTTTATCAGTATGCTATGCATCAGCTCAGTAAGACGTGTCCCTAGCCAAAGTTGATAAGACCCACTCTCCACCACATTCACACACCACTGCACACAGGCACCCAGTCCGGTACCTCGCGCGAATGTGTCGCCCCAGCAGTTGTATGAAACTTCCAGGAAGTAAGGATGTTGGATATACGTAGGTACACGTGTGCACAACGAAGCGCAGTTTGGAGCACGCATACAGGTGAAGTGTTGCAGAATACAAGTTAAGGCTCCTCTGTAAGAAAAATGTATACGAGAAAGCTGAAGCCGTCAGTTCAATGTCAACACCATACCCACAAGAATTTCCAGAAGCCACGATATCCACTCTGGTGCAGCAGCCTATATTGGTGCGGTGAGGCATGGGCTCCAACAAACTTTCACGTCACGACATCAACAAATACACAAGCGTCCTCGGTGGTCGTCCAACTTTCGAGTGCTGGATCGTCAAGGAACTCTGACGAACAATATGTTATTGATAAACCATTCCGCCGCCCGACGTATGTTGTACGTACTGTCTCGCACTGCTGACATGCCACAAGCGTGTCCCCTCACACAACTCTTGAGTCACTGTATTCAACAGATTCTCGATCTCGTGTAGCGCGTGTCCTGTCTGCCAGAGAGATGTCTTGTGAACAAGTTCACCAGGGATAGAGACACTTGCTTCTGCGAGGTTACCTTCAGAGCAATCAGCCTGCAACTGGTACAGGTTAAGGCGCCGGTTCTCTTCTTTTTTAGTAAGTTCAGTGTCAGATGCTGCGAGTTCGTTTCTTTTATGTTTCTATGTCGCGAACGTCTGTCAGAAGGGGGCTAGCAGGCACGTCTGGCTCAAGGTCCAAAGTCTGCAAGCATACGCTAGCGTTCTGTTGCCGTACAACGAAATAAACAATTGCAACGACCACAGAAATTTTCGCTGCATGAAAGGATGGAGTGGGCCGAGCTGCGCTCTACATCTCCTCAGTAAACAACTCTTTGTCCGGCACTACCGCGACCAGCGTCCCAGGTCTCGAAAGCACGTGGCTGCACATCCACTACCCGCAGCCAGAGAGCGCGAGAATGCATGATGTAAGTACACAAAAAGGAATGTCACTTCTCGTTCCCACTACCCCACACAACATAGCAACAAAGGCCCTCAGAGTGCCGAACATACTGTGCAGCTGGCGAAATGGAAGCTGCAGGCAGTAGCCACTGAGTGCCTGCAAAGCGACAGGAGGGGCAGTGAGGGTGCCAACAGCACTTGCGATTCAATATCGTACAAGACGCTGTGGGCGCCCCTGTGCCCTCGGTGAGACCAATTCTGCAAAAAGCAGTCGCACCAGCAGCAGCAGTAGTCGTAGTGCTACCAGGAGCAGCGCTGAGAGCCGAAGAACGACTTCGCATGTCTTACAGCAGCAGCAATACCTGCACAGGTTTACGACCATGTACATGGTAGCGCTATTCAGACACGTTGATCTCTACGCAACAGCACCACGGAAAGCAGTACGTGTGTATGCGACGTCTTCTTGCCAGTCTTTCCTGAACGCAAGGCTGCTGTGGCTACTATGGGGGGGAATATGTGTGTATGTATATATATAACTGCGTGATGCGGACGCTGCGCTAGCGCTGTCCTGCGTGGAGTGTCCTCGTATACACCAGTTTTGCACACCATCTGTTGTTGTTCACCCGGAGAGGCCGTGCCTTGATTCCAACTCGCGCCGTCTGTCATCTTCCTGTGGCTGGTGGTTTGTGTGGGGACGACTAGGCGGTTGATGAGCACTGTACACGCGTATTTCTTCTACTGTCACAAAGCCGCGGATAGTGTCCACTAAAGATGCACCTGCTGCTGACGTAGCAAGGAGAACTCTATTCCACGTAGGAGGCAGGCACCACAACCTGCTTATTCGGAGGCCGGCCTCCTTCACCACAGTAGGCTGTAAAGGCACACATCCGTCCACCAAATCTAATGGGAAATGAATACGGAATTGTACCACTGCAGAGCTTTTTTCAGCGCATATCCCCGTGATACTTGTCTTCTTGCACAGATATCTGATTTTTAGTGCACCTGCATCCGTCAGGGTTAAAAGAAGACGTGTGAACAGCTTGCTTACTGGAAAACAAGCTGGAAAAGACGAGTGACGCCGGGAACGAAACGGGGCGTTACTGCCAGTTGCACAAGCGAGAGACTTCAAATATCGTACCAGTTCTTGCTTTCCAGCTCGTTCCTTGGTCAACCGCGCGGAGAAAACTTACACCCCGTGGCAACGGCGATGGTCGTCGACCTGTGGACTGGTTTGGGGACGGCAGCAAGTGCAGAATTCGACGAAGGCGCCCCTGGCCGAAAAAGCTCATCGTTGCATCCCAACTTGTGTGTGTACACGCAATTCACGTGTATCAGCCGCTGGTGAGCAGAAGCATCCACGTTTGCCGGTATGCACCACGCGCTACCCACCTAAGCTCGTTTTTGTGCACACACAAGCTTGGGGGAATTTCACTCGACTGTAGTGTTAGGGTCTGAGCATGGTAGGCTCTTTTTCTGCTTCCCACTGGACATTTTAATTGTGGCCGCCTACGTCGCGACATCTCGTTTTACCCCCACGGACTACAAAAAAAGCCGTCCACCAGTCTTACCAAGGGCAACAGTGTTTCTTCGGAAACGTGCGATATTGACAGGTTTAATCGTAGTCTGAAATAGATGTGCAGTACTGGGATACGGAGGTAACCGCATTAGTATGATTGAAGAGGAGGGTAAGCTACACTATTCCACCGTGCCACTTGTTCAGAGTCGGAAAACGCTTGTGTTTCCATTGATGGAAACAGAACCTATGAAAACCTGAAAGGACACTGCAATGCCGCAAATCGAGTGTGTCTCGTGGAATGGTGCCTCTCTTTTCTACAAGCGATGGGGTTACGCTTGTTTGCCAAATTTGTGGAACAGACTACATAATGTATTGACTTCGCTGTGGCTGGCACGCAGGTGTGCCCCACCTAAGCGGAGCACTGCATGACACAACGTCACAACTGGGCATCTTTTTTGTGTTCGACCACTCTTGTATGCATATTCGGGACGTACGTCGGTTGCAGTGCAGCCTGGGTATGACGGGATTTTATTTTCTGTAATTGCACTACTCAGCAACTTCTACTTCACTTGAAAGCTCGGTGGCGTTTGTAGACTTCAGCATTCGCGAAAGCGTATTGCCCGTACACGCAGGACGGAAAGCATTAAAAAAATGGAGTGTGTACTCTATTGGTAATCTCAGGATGATGATAGCAGATATTATCTGAAGATGTGCCTTGTCCGAATACTGAGAACAAGGCAACGGAAAGGTGAGCGTCGTGGGCATGCCTCAGTCTGGCATCACCGTAATATTTTATGCGACAATCACGTGGTTTCCTGCCGGCACTAACGGCAACGTTTTACCGCCCGTGCACTTCGAAGACGGTCGAGGAGGAGCTCTCGTTGAATCGCAACTGCAACCACGTTTCCAAAATCTCAGATTTGTGCTTTCGCTGAAAGTAGATTGTTTCTTGCACAGTTCTACCAGTGGCGACATCAACGAACCTCATCTGGAATAGGACCAGGGTAATGTCTACGCATCTACAAAGGCCTTGTTGTATGAAGGGTTAATTCAGGTGTGCAAGAGCGCTGAAGTGCGTAGCATCCATCAGATTTGTTCTCCCGTTCAAGGAGAGGCTCATTGAGCAGCTGCTGAAATTCGTTTTTCACGAGGACTTCGCCACGAATATTCGGCAACTGCGTTTCCCGACGGCCGGAAAAACTATGTACGTGACAAGAATTGACAGCTCCAACGCAAGCGCTACTAGGCAGATGGTCCTGCGTCCCGCCTGACCACGTATGTCAGAAGAGACTTTTAAATGCGGCAAATGGTTGGAAAAAGTTCACGTAGACACCACTTGCTAGCCCGCACGAAGCATCGGATGACTTGCTCCGTGGGACAGTCGGCAGTATGTACACCAAACACATTTCCAGCCAAGCCTCTAATTTTTGAGTAAGAAATGAGATTTGCCGTCAGCCGAGTGTCTCAAACAACGGGTTCCTAATTTAGTTGTGTCTTTCTACTTGTGGACTCTACAGTTTACATCTGTCCCGCCTTATTTATTTAATCTGTGGGAAAAAAGGGCACTGTTTGCTGCGATCCACATTGTCCTCTTCATTTTCATTCAGGCTGTATCGAAAGCAAAGAGCTTCATTGCCATCTCGTTCAGGTCATTGTTTCATTAAAGACCTGCGGCCTTCTTCAACCTCTTCTTCCGTACCTTTCCGAAATACGCGTGAAGATTGTCCTCTTCCATTGTGCGACGTGCAATTCTGCAAGCAATGTACTGTACTTCATTTGTGCAGCCAGAGCCGAGTCTTACTCGGTCGTATTTTACATCCAACATAGGAACGTAAAATATATCCCGCTTTCGACCCCGCGCTCGGGAGCCCACACATTTGTGCATGACTATCCTCGATCGTACCGGAGGTGTGGCTGTCGCTCAATATCAAGCAACTTCTCTCCATGTATTCAACCTCCAGACCCGTATTAAGCAGGACTTCTTGACAACCTGTGGTGGCAAATACCACATGTGAACTGACGGCTTTCCCTCAGATCCTCTTTCTGAGCGCTCCTCACGTTCTACACTGCTTTGCTGGGGAATATCAGTTGAGCGCGTAAAGGAGTCTTCGTACGTTGAATGTTGTCACCTCTTCTCTGCTTTACCCGAATGCATCTTCCTGACAGAATGTTCTCCGCAGCGGTCGTTTCATTGGTGTTGTACTCGCTGGTCATACCAGTAGCAGACGCGCACTTTCAGCTTGATTCCAATTGCACTCCGCCAAGCCGAGAAAAATTGGTAAGGGCCCGTGTCCCCCTGTCTGCTGCCTGATGCCGCATCGTACTATGTTTGTTTTTAGTCCCACAAAAAGAAGCCGCCTCTATTCTTGAACCCCATCTTAGGTGGGCAAAGAAAAATTTGCGTCAATTCTAGAATGGGGTGAAACAATGAGCACTCAGGAAACCAGGACGAAAAGAAGCGGGAGGGCGGAGCAGGTGCTGTACAACTGCTTCTAGAAAAGGTCGGTATGGCAGATATTGATGTGCTTTCCTGGGATCCTGGTAGCGAAACCCCTAACCGCCTACCACTAGTCACACAAGTCCGAACAAGGGTTCTTTCCATCATAATGTTGGTGCTCTCCAGAAAGTTGCCCGAGTAGTGTACACGCCCAGGACGGCGAAGCACAACGCAGTCCCCGTAATAGCGACGGCCAGGGACTTCTTTTGGGCAAGCAAACAAAAGCACGGTATAGGCAGCGCGCGCCTTTCTAGATCCGAAGACGGTGCGACTCCCTCTACGCGACAACGTTTCGTCTGAACAACTGCGCAGACACCTGGAGCGTTTCATTACAGAATTCACACGTGACACAGCTGGCGGGTTCGCCACGCGTAGAACAACGCCGGTTAGCCGTTTTCGCAGTCACCAGCACGAACCTCTGTTGAAGCATTTCGAACACTGCCGCTCAAAATTATAGGAGAAAATCGAACAGTTGGAAGAACACGTTGCCCAGAGAAGGGCAGCGCTCGTGAGTCAAACGCTGAACGAGTACGGCGCTTTCTGCTACATGTTGCTCGATCACTTGGTCAATCCCCTCTGGTGCAGCGAGATAGGAAATTGCCCCGAATGCCAAGCACGCAGACGCCGCTATTACGCGGGGTACTCTACCGGTCTCCCTGTTGAGGAAGCACCCTCAGCCGGAGGGGAACAAACTGCCACACCCCAACCACCTCCAGAAGAAGAAACGCCCAAAGCACGCGCGCCTCTGCCTCCTGAACAAGAAACTGCCGAACCAAGCGAGTCCCTATCACCAGAAGAAACACCACAAGAACAACAGTCCCCAGATCAGGTGAAACAAGACCATGCGCTTCAGCCGCTGAGGTCGCCGTCTCCAGAAGAAAGTCCAGAGGAGGAAAGGGAGATAAAAGAATCCCCAGAATCTGAGACAGAAGAACAGCCTGCTGCGCGCAACGAGGGGACCCCTGAACAAAAGACGCAGCAGCCAGCGGAGCGAGCAGATCAGGAGCCAGAAGAAGTGTCTGGATCTGAAGCTCCTTCTCGTCAAACCCTTCCGCCAGCCGCTCAGGAAGGAGGCGAAGGTAGAAGAAAGAGAGAAAAAGTTCTAATCCTTGAGCTTGCCGAAGCAAATTGCTCCAAACAGGCCGACAAGTCGCTCCACGCGAAGGGGCCGCGAAAGCGCAAACAGAAAAACAAGAAGAGAAACGTGAAGAGGGGCCGCCTACACCCGCTTTGAGGCGACCCAAACCGGCACACCCGACAGGTGACGGGGAGAATGAAACAGAAGATCACGAGCCGGAGGAAGGAGGAGAGGAGGAAGAGGCAGTGACACCAGATCTAACGTCGGACGAGAAAGTAAATTCGTGAGCCTGTGGCACAACGGATTAGCAGGAAAATGCTTCTTGGCGTTGTCTCAGGCCGTCCTTGAGAAAAAAGTCAGGGCCGGAGAAGGCTTTTTCAACAAACCATGGTAATATACGGACTACGCTTCGCATTTGCTCAGTCTTTCTCACCCTTTTCCGCAGGTTGTGGTTCTACACCTTGGCGGTCTTTCCTCTTTTGACCTTTCTCATCCTTATTTCCCTCGCCTTTTTCACGTAGCGCAAGTAACCGCTGATCTACGAATGGAAGACGTATGTAGTAAATCTCATAATTCCCACGAGGGTGAACAAAGGACTGAGCCTGCCGAACGGATTGTAGGGGCCAAAGATTTTTTCCTTCACAAGGGTGGCGGCTACCGCCGTGTTTGTAGAAAAGTTCCACACGATCGCCAGGCGGAGGGTTGGCAACTCACTCTCATTCGAGCCCGCTCGAAAAGTACTTCTGTTACAGCACTCTGAGTTGCTCGGCTTATCATTCTGAGTTACTGTGCTTACCAAACTGTGCCGCACAACTATCGAAGCCCCAAACCGCGGATACGCACGGTTTCAACTCGTGCCTTGATTCCGCAAGAATACACAGGACCACTCACACATTCCACTGCGGAGGTATTACACAGGTTGTCTGTCAGACTTACCTGCAGACGCATACTGTACCAATACATACGCTTATACGTATATGTAGGTCTACACGCACGAACAGTTAGACACCTTATTCATCCAGTATACACCAAAAATGTAAAGGCGTCCGTGCGTGGGTGCGCGTAAGGTCATCTAGCTGCTCAATCGAGGCGTGGTTGAATACATTTGCTCCATGGAAACCCTCCAGGTGATGGGGGACACTGTTCTGTGCTTCGATGTCAACCTTTGTTTGTGTATGTATTTACCACATCAGCGCGTAACATCGAAGGCGTTACTTTTTGAAACAACAGTTGACTCGCTGTTCGCCGTCAACGTGTAAAAATACATTCGAACTTTTCTTGAAAGAATAAGCCACCGCGTGGCTTTGTATTGGTCCCGTGAAATGCTTCCGTGATTGCGCAGTGTTTGTGACAGGTAGCCAGGCGCTCTGTCAGGCCGGCGCTACTGCGTCCTTCAATCCCGTGTGTGAAGTGCACGCTTTGTAACTTTTCACGAGGAGTTGGCTCATGACTGCTCTTCTTTCCATATAACGTGACAGGTGACTTCCCCCCTCAACATAAATAACGGAGTGCGTTTCTTTGTCGTCGGTCTAGTAACAAGTTTCTCCAGACAACTGCACTCCTGCTGCAGTACAGCCGAGGTGAACCTAGTGACCGGCCGATCGTCACTAGCACGACTACGGAAGAAACCTCTTCTTCTTTCCAGTAAAACGGCGTAGCTTTTCCATCTTGCTTCCATGAATAGTCAGCGGCCGTTTTCCTCTCTCGGTGAATCCGCTGCCCTTCCCAAGATCACTAATTGTGCACATCGCGCCCTGTCAGGCTCTGTCGTTGTCGTTGCCTTCTGCCAAAGCGCCTCTTGTAAAATTGAGTAGGGGTAGCTAGCGATGGACTTGTGCCCTTGTTTGTACTGTGACGGAAGGACAAACCTGTTTGGGATGGAGGCTGCAGTATAGACCTCGTCGCCGCAGTCGAAGGGCATGTGATCCAAATGTTTATCAGGGATGTTTGTGAAGCGGTGACAGGAAACACTGTCTGGAATGTGAGGTAACAGTCTCTTCTCACATGCGTCTTCGAAGTGTGTCGCAGAAGTGTGCTCGGAGGATGGAACTGCGTCGTAAAACACAGAAGTTTCACTCATTTCCAGAGTACCTGGACGGTAACCTGAAGATCCTTGTACGCTACGAGCAAGACTCAAAAGGACACTGTCTTCTTCAATACCGAAAGGGTCATCAGCCTGTGTCCCGCGTCTACCAGTCGAATCCACTTCACGTAGACAGACCAGCGTTTCCTTCCGACTTTTTTGTACAGCAGTGTATCCATTCAAGCATTTCAGTTGGTGCACCCCGTCGGGGGTTACAGTAGAACTACTACATTGACTCTTTTGTGTGGTCGTGGTGTTCTGCTGCTGTCGGCACTGCTGGTGGCTTTCGGCGGGCCGTACGCGCCTCCGAATCTGCCAGAGAGGAACCCCGGTACCGTCATGCGTACCTTCTCCCTCTTTGCTGCTCACGGAGACGAAACGTGGCTGCTGTATGCCGCGTCCGCCGACGCTACGAGTCTGAAGTTCCAGTGGTCCTGCAGGAGTTTTTGGACTGTCAGTGTTTGCATTGCCGCCTTGCTCGCAGTACGTGTAGCGCGAGAGTGTTCGCGGAAAAAAGGGAGGCGCATGAGCATTTAGCGTGCCCTTGCTTATACTCAGTCCCACAGCGGTCGCCGGCGACCCAAGAAGGGTTTTTACGGATGGTGTTTCCTTGTCAGTGTGGAGGTGCCAAGAAGGGGATACGTCACTGAACAAAATAGAGCGCTTTTTTTCGAGTGGGTTCTCCATTTGGTTCGGAGCAAAGGAGTGAATATGTTCCCCGTTGCTGCCGACACAGCGTGCTCTGCGTAGCACTGTCGGAAACCTGGACTGCGTAATATTTTCCGTGTAAGGGATGGTACGCTTGTGCTGGCATGCCGTCGCACTTTTTTCAGTTGAATAAACAAGCTGAGCGCGCTGTCTCTTTGCCTTCTGTCGTGGGCGGTGAGGAGTTCGCTCCTCGCTACTGCTTCTACAGTTGGTACCTAGAACACCAGTGTCCAACGCGTCGTTCTCTGTCCACACATTAGAGCTGCGTTCTGCCTCTCCTGCTGCTCCCCGGTTCGCTGAGCGGACACGACGGACCATGCCTCCGTTTGGGACATAACATGCTCCTCCTGTTAGCCTGAAGTTCACCCCGCTACTGAAGGGCTGTAGTTTTGGGAGAAACGGCACTGTCTGCCCATCTACATCAACCCCTTGAGGGAGACTGGAAGGGAGTGGAGTTTCGAAAAGGGCCTTTTCCGTATATGCATTGCCCTCCTGGAAGAAGTGGGAACAGCTGGATTTCCGGTCACCCTTCACATTTTGTTCAGCTATTTCAGGTCCGTACGAGAGACTGGAGACAACTGGAATCGGTCGTAGACTACATCTGATGGTATTAGTGACCTGCTTTTTTCCAGTGTGAGTCTTCGTTTGCTTGGTCGCGGCAGAGGAGACAGGATGGTAGTGCTGCTGCAAATATGGTGTACTTTTTGATGTCAGGTAGCGTACCAGTTCCTCTGCTTGCTCTTTGCTCGCTTGGGAACGATCTTTCATAGAAACACAGCAAGAACCAGGCAGCTGAAAAGAGCCTCGTGACTCCACGAGGTTTATTGCAAGAGTGCAGGGATTGGCTTCTATTCGGCGGTAGTGGTGTCGATCGTTGCCTCCGTCGGTTTCTCCGCAGGGCGAGCTTTGTGAGGGGAACAAAGGGAAAGCGGGATAATTAGTGTCTCCCCCCTCTGGTCCTGCTGTAGTACCCGCCAAGAAACTGCTTTCCTCGAAGATATGCGTGGTTGCATTCTCAGATGCAGAGACGTCCTCAAGTGTCTCGCTGGGAAGCCAAGTGAGAAGTTGACTAGCCGGATCAGTGACCTCTTCTTCATATTCGCTGCAACGTCTTCTCCAGGAACACAGCGCCCCGGGTGGTATGTTCGGCAGCGACGTGCCAGCGGCTGTTTTTCTCTCGAATGCACTGCCCTGCAGCAGCAACTGTCGAAAACTTTCTTCATCCTGGAGAACTGAAGGCCTTACTTCTGACAAAAAACGCGAGTGAAGCGCATTGTCAATACGGCTGTGGGAGCTCCCATACGGAGTTGCCTCCCAAGGAAGCAGTGGAGAACTGTCAAAAGACGCGTCGAGTCCTGCCTCCGCTGTAGGCAGCGTCGTCAAGGCATTACTGGTATCTGTACATGGGGTGGCAGTTTTCTCGGTTAGACCCTCATGCGTGGGGACAAAAGAATTAGAATTCTTCTTGCTTGTTTCAAGAGAACTAATCAGTGGAGAGGGACAACGCGGGGGTAACGCAAGTCGCTTGCGTAGATCTTGTACCCCATGAGCAAACCTGCAAGGAGCACAGAGAGGTGCACGACAGAACATCACATCGAGATGACAAGGTGGATTGAGTTTGCACGTATGCCTTCTTCCAGCGTCCTGCGACTTGATCGTACCTGCACTTATCTCCGTTTAAACAGAATTTCGGGTCTCTTGCCCAAAAAAGACACAGTGACGTCTTCAGAGTCTGTCGATCCTTGGAAGGCTGCAACTCCTGTGCGCAGTGAGCGTAGCCGCACTTCGGGTCGGTGCAACGTAAGCCATTGACTATTTTGGAGCACCACTTCGTTCGCTGCAAGTCTGGCGCATTCCGCAGCTCTTCCTGAAAGGAAAGGAAACGGAAGCGAGAAAGGAGTGCTTGAGTACAATCCAGTCAGGTTCACAAAGTACCTGACTTAGAGTAAGAAATCAAATACAGGAGAAAACCACGGTCGCTTTCGGATCGCTGATCTACCAGGTACATAATTATGTAACTGCAAGGCTTGTTTGTCCCAAACAATGCGCCTACCACGGCGTGGGCGTAGCCGCAGTCAAAGCCCTCCGAGCATCTGCCTCCGCCTCGTTTGCTTTGCATGAAAGGACACATTTTTGTTTTGTAAAATTTCGTAGTCCTCAAATCAGTAGCGTGTACTGGACGCCCGGCTCGCCTGGCGGCAGCGAGTTGTAAAAGTTTGTGGGAGGGGGGTAGGAAACTCGTACGAGCAGCCGACGAAGGGAGATTTGAAGGGCGGGTCGCAGCTCTCGACATGGTGGTGTAGACGTTTTCGAGAAAGTATACGAAAATCTCTGAGAGAATTGTGCGACTGCTTGAGGAAGGGCTTCCGCACGTTACTCAAGGAGAATACAGGATCCACGCGGATACTGAAGAAGTAGAGCCGGATGCAGGACGAGAAGTCAAGAGAAATGTAGAAGAACAGAGGCCCTGGGAAAAAGAAGGATAATCGAGCGCCATTCATCAGGCCACGTATCGACGACGAACAGACTGGCGCGTTTGGTCGCTTGGTAGTGCGCGCTTCTTTACCTTCTACAAATTGCGTGACGGTCAAACCGTATACTCCGTCCCTTAGCGGCTTCGGTGAAGCTGCATTCGACTGTAGTTAAGCCGCACATTTTACCCTTGACGGACCTCAGTACGCAAACTCAGATTCTCTGGCCTGTCTGCGGCATCACTGTGATGGCCTGACTCATTGCACGTAACACTTTGGCGAAGTGTCAACAGGAGCGGGGTAAATTGACTGGCCAATAGCATCGGTAGAGGAGTGCTACCTTACAGCGAGTCTGCTGAAATATAGTTCCATGTATACATGTGCAGGGAGCCGAAGTGTCCACGACCTACAAAAGAACACACGAGTTATGCGTAACTCTTGGACTTCTGTGCACACTTTCGAAAGAGACAGAGTTGCCCTCATTCGTTTGCCACGCTCCAAAAATTCGCGTTCTCCTGAGAGCAGTAGGAGCAGAGAGAGGAAGCATGCAGGCGAAACGCTTGTCAGTTACCTGTTCGTTTCAAGTTACGCGTGTGCACCTCTCTTCTGGTACACCCCAGTCATCTTTACATTTGAAATTGTGAAGACAATGGTAACAACGCGAGGAGCTGCACAGGCCTTTTCATAGAGAAAGCTTTCCCGCACTTCCTGCGGCATTCAAACAATTCTTCCGTCTTCCCAGAGAGGCGTGTGTTTCAAGTGACCGACAACGCAGCGCGCGCTTCCAGCTGGTTGTACACAGAGACAAACTGACAACTGGCAGTGTGTTCGTCCGAAAACAAGAGCCCTTTCTCTCCCGAAGGTACTAAAATTTTGCTTCAGGTCGACGTGCAACCCGACGGTATCTGGGAAGGGCAAATATTTCTGTTCACGAATTCCCCCCACTGTGGCACCGTTATCGTTTGAGGGGTGCAACGGCTTGCACCACGGACGCGATATGGTCTGCATGGAGGAGCCATTCGGCTTTTGATATAAGAGTCGGTGCAGCAGAAAGTGGCTGCACCTATGACTAACATAGTTTTGCATTATAAGTGCATTCTGATAAGTGTCTACGAGAAAGTTATGCATCCCGGCAATTTCACGTCAGGCGAGAGAGCACCAAACTTGCGTGTCCCATATCAAGGCTGTTTACGGTGTCTCGTGTATGATTAGGGCTGTGAAATCTACGCCGGTGACCCTAACCGCGAAAGATTCAGAGGACACGAGCGGACCGCAATTTCAGCGGGCTTCATGGCTGTAAAGAGAGAAATTCCCTGTGGGCCGCACCCCAGCTGAAGGCTGCACAGCACGAAAATACCTGCGTGTAGCTTCAAGTAAGATAGTATCGTTTTGGAGGAAGTAGAAGTATGGCTGGCTTCCCTGTAAACAGGTGTGCCGGCCGCTGTGGCAAGAGGGACGTAAGAATACGTCAGAAATAAATGACTGCGCAACTCTACGTCAGCTGTAGTACCAGCATACATTACAGCGTCGCTGCAAGTTTTACTGACATTCGCAAGATCATACCGCAGGGTTGGGGAAAAGACTGAGGCCCAGGGTGTGTGTATTTCTTTCTAAAGGAGAAAATGTTTCACATCTTCTACAGGAAAGAGAGTCCTCTGAGAATGGCAGAGGACGCTTTCTGACTGTTCTTTTCGTTCGAGGTCATACCTTCAACCTCATGAGTTTTCGGTATGCTGGGACTGTGCCTGTTTGTCCAACTGGTTACGCGCAGAGGTCAACACCAGAATTTTGGAGGTTATATACAAGCGGAATAACAAGACAGCCCCAACGCTCGCAAATCTGATGCATCACGGCGGGCTCGGGGGCATCATCGGATGTTCGGTGCACCACGCAGTAACGTGTAAACAATGGTAAAACTGAAGTGATGTCAGCACACCGAAAAACTCTGGGTGACCTACGCACTCACCACCTTGAGGGTCCGAAACGAGGCAATCAACTGAGCACGAAGAATGCCGGTGTTTGGGAAGTCATCTCAAACAATAGTAGGAGTTGTCGCTGTTGGAAAATTGTGTCCTCCAGTGAGAACGTCACAATGCAGGACCTTTCATGCGAACCCGTGGTGGAAGGCATTCTTAGCGCGACGTGCTAAGGAAAGTGTTCAATTGTATTAGCACCACCTCAGCAGTTAGCTCGAGAACATGAGTGCCACTGATTCAGTGCGTGGCTCCCTTAAAAGGCTGCCAGGACAGCAGTTTAATGTCGACCGCATTCACTGGTCAACTGCTTCAGCCTCCGTCTTTACAAGTCTTCACGCACTGTAAAACGCCTACAGAACTCGAAGTGGAGTAGTTTTCGGTAAAGTTCTCAGTTGAGCCGCCCGCCTGTTGACTGTGGTATGGTTGAAATCTATGAGAATGTGTGTTCAAGGACTTGCTGCACCAAAGGAGACAGAAAAACTAGGAGCCTACCGAAAGAATTTTGCCCAGCAGCTCCTAGCACATTCTGTAAACATTTCATGCACAACCAGCCAAAAGTGAAGACACATTCTTGCAACACGCAGGTATTGCTTTGTGACAGACCCGGCGTGCTTGAGTATACATTTTGTCACTCTTGTTTGCGGTGTCCTGAGCCCGTAAGTAAACAGTAAAGCGCTCTGCCTCATCCGCAGCTTCACACGTACGGACTCACAACAGGGCGTACATTACCTGTCAATCTTTCGCGAGAAAGCGGAGTACGCACGTGAGGTAGCCACCTGTGCTTTCCTTGGAAATTTCGAGTAAGCTGAAAACTGCAGCAAAAATTCCCATTGTTGCAGTCCAGGGCGATTTGCTGAAGACTGCGTACGGCACAAATTGCACCGTGAAAGTTACTGGATTCTACCCAGACAAGCGACTGCTCGTGCTGGAGGGGGTCCAGCACGTCTTGCAAATAGAAGTCCCCCCGAACTTGCATTTGCCCCGGCACCTGCTTTCACTGCGGTGTAAACGTAGTAATTTCCAGCGCAGCCTTGGAGGCCCCGCACCTCCAAATTGCGGTCTCATACACGGATGTCAGCAGACCGCACACCTTCTAGTGTACGGCAAGGTTACCGCGCCGAACTCTCTTGAACGATAGTGGCAGAGCGCCAAATTTTGCGCGATGGTACGTAGTATGAGACGGTGACCTCCTCTTGTACGAGAGAGCGTCGAGCACTCCCGTGCTTTAGAAACGCACAATGTCTGGCGCGTCGCGTTTACGCCCTCGATTGACTGCCTATAGACCTGCAGCTCTTACGTTAACTTTTCTTCTGAGTAAACGGTACCCAAGCTATAGACGAACTGCACTTGTCGAAATGCACGTGTTCATGCTGAATGTGAAGACTTCTTTCCGTGGGAACTGAAATGACAATATCACAAAGGAACCGGTGTGAAAGCCATGAAGACTCCCCGTACGTCGCAGACGGCAGCACGAGCTCCTCCTAGCACGCCTCCGATAAGTCGAATACTGTGCCAGCAGATAATGACACCACTTTTCTCGAACCGGAGTCATAACACATCGCAACATCGTGGAAACTAAAGCTTTTTCCCTTTCGAACTGAGAGGAATGGGAACGCGTTGTTAAGTGCGGATCCCCCCGGAGGGCACACGTGACGGCCTCTCCTCCATGAAATCTTAAGCGCAGCGACGAGCCGTACAACCGAAGGAAAGCTCGTCGAAGCCTTTTACCTTCCTCTTCGGATGTGCTTGTTACGCGATACTCGTATATCGTACTTCCTGATGCAAGCGAACGTGCTCAGTGGACATTTTTTAATTGTTGTCACGTTTTCACATTCACTGTACTTTCCCTTTACCGTACACTCCAGTGGTGCAGACCAGACTTGGAAATACATTGAAGAAGTTCAGGGCATAGGTCATCCCTTTCGCCACGCTGTAAGGTAACGACAAAACGGATATAGGTGACGCAGGAGGGACACCAACCATGATTCTCTGGTGCTTACGCACATGATTAGATTTACAAAGCGAGGTTACATCTGTGTGCTGACAGTTACTATCACTGGGACCACACCACAACGCTCGAAGTTCACATGTGTGCGCGCTAGTTTGAGGGGTGATCCGAAATACTATTACTTCTTCCTGATTCATGGCTACCTGTGACCGCGGACGCCGACTTCAGCACCGTGGCGGTGCGCATTTCTTTTCTGACCACCAAGACGGGCACTTCGGAGACAATTCTCTTGATAAAGTTCAAAGGTGTGTGTCTGAACACACGGCTGCTTCAAAAGCCGCCTTGGTAACTTGCACTGGCGGTTTGTTATAGTGGGCAAGTAGGAAGGCTGACGCAGAGTTCGGGATGACGGACAAGAAAGTTCTTTCTCTCCCGTCTCCAGAGTTCATACATGTCTGTCCAGTGACGCTATCCGATCTATGGTGGTCTTATGGGCTGACTACACGTGCAGAAATCTGGCGGCTTTTCGAGGGCGGCCACCCCTGCTTTCTCGTAGAACAAATAATACTTGATTCTGTCAGTGCTTCACTGTCAGGAAGGCTTACTCTGTGCAAGGGCGTGTGCGATCCTCTTGCCCGTTCCCACCAAAGGAATACTTGTTCCTAATTCACCTGCTAACTAGTTTTCCGTATAGTAAAAAAAAACCGCGACCGTTACCTTCGTTGGGGTCTGCCGCCAAAAAATTACCCTACAAAGGCGCAACTGCAGGTCTCCTTATAGATGATCTTGTCGACCAAGTCGTGGAATCTCAGTCGGTAGGTATAACATGCGTCCGCCGACCGATGAAACATTGTAGTCTTCTTTTCACCTTGTGAGGAGTCTAAATGTTCCCACTTTGCACACTCGAAAGTGCACTCGCTTATTGCCAGGGCGCGTTGCAGCGCGTCCTTTGTTGATCGTAGTGTGCGTAGACGTCTTCTCCACTTGCCGTTCCTTAAGCCTTCTTCTTTCCTACCCTTGTATCCTTGGTCTGCCTCACCAGCGAAACCACCGCCTCTGTACAGTCCCGCTGGTAAATCACTAGAGTTACTTTCAAGTGACGTAAGATAGCCCCTGTGAAAGTGGAATGCACATGTTTCTACGATGGAAGAATCTGTGCTTGCGCTTGACTGCTCGGAAACGAGTTTGAAACGCGACTTCCCCGTTATTCTTGCGGCGCTGAGGAAGCCTGCGGAGAGTACCTATTGTAGTGGAGATTTCAGGGATCATCTTTGCTTCATTCCTCAATGTTGGTGCACGGTGTCTGAATTCTCCTCGCCAAGCACATCTTCACCAGTCGGTGGGCGTGCGTACTCCTCGAAGACACTCTGCAAGGAAAATCTGTTGTCAAGTGAAGTGCATGACGTGCAACCGTTTCTCTCGGCCGTAGAACCTCAAGTCAACAGGAAGAGAAATAAAGTTGCTGAGGAGCACAGTGTCAGGTGGACTCTTCAATCCACCGCCGACAAACAACCGACGAAAGGTTCCTCCAAGGAAAACCCACGGCCTACGGAAACCGTCTCAAGTACTTCACTGGTTGAGGTTTCGGAGAAAAAGACAATGGAAGGGGCTCACGGCAGCTGTGAGAACGTCGTTCCATCTCCATCCGGCGCTGCAGTCCAACACCCCGAGGGCGTTACTGTTACCCCTGAAGACAAAAGAAACAAGAATGAAGACACAGAGGCACGTAGTATCAGCCGAGACCCACAGGTGGGGCTGGAGGACTACACTCCGTGTCTATTTTACCGCTGGCCTTTCTCGGACACACTCATTCTGCATTTCCACGGACTGGACGAAGACTTAGGGAACACCGCCGTGTATCTTGAGCGTCTTCACCAACATTTAAAGATTAACATATTGGCAATGGAATACCCCGGTAAGACTTTCGACTTTGATCCCAGGGCAAGTGAACGGCCACGAATGTTCTGCTGCTATACAAGTGGGCGAGTTTCTGGCGGAGATACGCTTTGGGACAGACACGGTAGTAGTGTAGTCTCTGAGCATCGTGGTCATGCACGCACCAGGTGTCCAAGAGGAGGCCGATTTTCCGTCTGTGAAGCGAAGTACTATCGCTTCTACGAGCGTGGCAATGCAAAGCACATACGTGTAGAGTGATAGAGTGAAAGTACACGTACCTAACTTGTTAGCATATCACGGACCGCAACACGTGAACGCGTTACTCGCCGTGACGGCATAGTGCAATGCTTTAGAAGAACCCGTGCGTTTCTAACACAAGTGCTGCCCCTTATGGCAGCTGTGGATGCCCACGTCTGACAAGTGACTTTCTGTGCGCCCATTCTCCATTTTACGTAGTTTCTTTAAATGCTAGCGAAGACTTGGAGATTCAGTCTTCATAAAGCGAGCATTTCGTACTTGCACGAGCCGCGGCGATATCCTATTTCAGGAATTCCGTGTGCTGAAAAATTGAAAACACTTGTCAACCACGCTACAACACGGTATTTTTGCAACACACAACGCAGACGCTGTAGAATAGTTACAGACAGGAAGTCTAATTGGATCTCGTACACAAATCTTGGGACGAGTGATCTGTACCGATCACACTTGATGTCGCCTATTGCACAAAAACGAATACAGCTCTCTCCAGCCTTTGGTGACATCCGCCGGCGAAGGTGGCGTGGCGACTTATGTGCTACACATGGAGCAGAAAGGAGCGTTTGAGTGCGTACCAAGTGTCTCACAGACACGTCACAACTGTAAAGAGTTTCAATTCCCGTGCTTCAGCCGCTTAGTTCTGCAGCGCTGATGTCCTACGTACTTCTCAACGTTGAACCCACTGTGAGTCGCCACTGAGTACGTGCATGAATCAGGAAAAATTAACCGTGTAAAGAGGCTCACTTTCGTACCTTTCAGGTTACGGAATCTGCAGCGAACTACCACGGGACTCGGGTGAGGGCTCAGCTGAGTTCTTCCGTGATCCACGAAGTGGGAACTCTCCTCGTAAGGAATCGTCGTCTTCATGTTGTAGCGGCCCCCTTGCGTCAAAGAGGCACCGGCAGGCTGCACTCCCGCCTCGTCGCGTCCAGCGGTGGAATGCGCAGTCCCTTCAACCAACAGAAGAGCAGCACGCAGAACAACATGGAATTCCCTTGCGGTCATCATATGATGAGAGGACGTATGCCGGTTCTCTGGACGAGGTTTCTCTTGTCAAAGAGCACGCGCGGTTGGTAGATACTGGCCATGCCACTGAAGAGTCGTCCAGACAGACCAGCCCTTCGTCGGCTGCAGATTACCGGCGGACTGCTGCCTCGTTCAGGCGGTTGCTACTCTTCGTGCTCAAACGTCTTGAAGTGTCACCGCAGTGCGTCTTCCTGTCTGCCGTGAAATTGGCCGCCGGTCTCGTCATCGAGGTGACAGTCCCCCAGATTTGTAGCTGCTAGGCAGTTGGAAGAGAAATGTAAAACCAGCAAGATGAACTGAGACCTGTCAGGGCTTCAGACTGATCGTACGTGTATACAAGTCAGAAATTTCAGCACCGATGCAAGCAGTCGGGAGTGCGGATGCATTTGTGAATTCAGCATTGCATAATCAAGATAAATGGGTGACGTGTCACTCTCACCACACTACGTTTTGTAGAAGTAACTAGCTGACGTGCTACCCAGAGGCGATCAAAAGTCAGAATCCGTACTGTCGCTTGTGAGCTTTTCAAGACAACAATTGATTGCAGTGTGACTTTGACTCTCAGTTGTTATCCCAAGGCGGCAACGTGGACTCCTACCGTACAGCAGATTCTATTATTTTGGTAATGTGCTTGTTTTGGCGAAACTTGAACACGAAACGTGTGCATCGTCTGTGCGTGGTTCTTCAAAGGACGTCGCGCATACCACTTTTGTCTGAAAAGTCAGGCCGCAGGTGGAGCTGAGCTTGCATCGATGTGACGTGAGTGTGGAAATCTCCATTATATGAATATGCACTCCTTATTAGCCTCTGCGACAGTCTGAGTGGATGGCATTGCTAGGTGGTTTTGTTTCGGGGAGCAGATTATAAAATATTGGGCGAGGGATACGTTTTTTAGGCCACTCCTGTAGTCTTCCATAGTCATCGTAAACAGACCAGAACTTTTCTGCGGATAGCTGTCTGCTGGCACAGCTGACACAAAAACACACCTCTTTTATCCCCACGTGATCTACCGGCTTATTTGTGTGGAGGACTACAGCATCTTTACACGGCCTAGCTCTGCCTGAATTCATAGAGCTCAGGATGCAGACCAGCTCTATGGGAGGGTCCACGCATATATCACCCAGCTACCTGTTACCCGCCTGCGGTTGAGATGTTACTTCCTTGCTGCAGCTTTGCCAGTTCGCAGATCAGCTTCTTGGGGAGGAGCTTTCTTTTGGAGGGCTCATTCTTCTGCAGCCTCTTTTCGTTTTCCCGTTCTCCCCCCCTCGGAAAGCTGGCCGTGCATCTCTAAGGCAGCGCGAACAGGCTACATCACCAAGACAACCTGCAAGTGAGACCGAGGCAGGAAAGGACGCAGGGAGAGTCCACCACTTTGCTTCTCAGTCGACTCAAACGCAGAAATCTATGGAAAAGCTATCCTTACTGTCCGGCAGAGCTGAAAACATACCTGTAAAGGAAACAGATATTGCCAATACAAGACCAGCCGGAGACCCGAGAGCTCACCAAGCCAACGACCAACCTGAAAGCTTGAGAGAGACGAGACGAAGTGAAAACCCGCAAGCGAATTGGAGGGCTCATCAGAACCTGGAAGAGCTATGCACTACGTCCTCCTTGGACACCACCGTAGAGCTCCTGCAGGAGGGCATGCAAGAGAAAGGCATCTGCAGAGCATGTACTCAGGCTGACTCCGGTGCTGCTGAGGAAAAGTCACCTTCCTTTCGGAGGGCTAGAGATACAACAGTGTCAAATCCTCCTGCCCAGCACCTTGCGAGAGATATGAAACAAAGTTTGGCCCTTCCAGAACCTGTTAGCACCTCTCATTGCCATTGCACCATCTTTTCGAATGTGACGGGAGACGCGGAATCTGTATACCCGTCGTCACGTGTGGGAGGTGCTTCCATCGCCACGTCTGGTCCGATTTCTCGCGGAGGCTCCAGATGTCTAGCCTCTGGAGCTACAGCTGCTGCTGGCGAGGGATTGCCAGTGACAACTGCCGCATCCAATTGCCAAAGGAACCCAGTCGCTTTGACAGCTGTCCGCTCATCTGTTTTGCTTCCTTCACAATCTGACGCTGAGTCCGTCGTGCATGAACTGGCAGATGAGGCGAGCTCCAAATGTAATACTCCCGGATCCTCTGGCGCCGCCGTTCAGTTGTCCCCTTTTGTAACGCAGCTCGACTCCATCCTTCCTGCATGTGGAAACCTTCAAAACCCAGCGAAAAGCGTCCCATCTTTTGTCCTTTACTCTGAGGGTAATGATTGCAGCCACCGTATCAGTCAGTCCGATCTGACATCCTACACCCCTTTTCCTCTGTGCGATGCCGTGATTCACAATGAACAAGATACCAGCACACACGCTGACAGAGCAGCTGCTGTTATCTGTGCTACAGGCACCGGGAGAGAAGAGCGCGAATCCGTCAGCAATTCGAATTTATTCCCTTTTTCCGTGGACAAAATGGATAGCATATCTCTTGAAAAATTGGGTCTCGATAGTCCTAGCAAGTCATTTTTTGAGCATATCCGTGGCTTCCTCTTACCTTCGTTAACGCTTGTTCCTCAAGACGAGCCAGAAGAAGGCGGAAGAGCGGCGGCTATAGCAGAAGCTGCTCTACAACTTGGCAGAAGGAAAAAATTGGAAAGGCGGAGACGCATAGCTGCGACACTTGAAAAGTCGTTTGGTGTGAAACAGGTGGGCACGAGCTCAAAACAAGCTTGTAGATCGCTTTTGTAGTTGTAAATCTCCAGTGTGTGTACGCACTTGTGAAGCCATCCTATCTAGTGGGGGCTAGTAGTTGCAAGTGCGTGTGGAACAGTCGGTATATTCAGGATACATATTTGCAATTAGGGGAGCGGGATAAGGTCCGTCACCCATCGCCGCCCCGCGAAAGCAGCAGGAACACGAATCCGAGGTATGCATCACTGTAAATAGGTCACGGAAAACTACTTACGCTGATGTACCTCCGGAAGCACAGCCTGGAATACGGTTTCTCGTCAACGATGTGTACAGTTTTGTATGCACGTATACAGGAGATGCGCAGCTCGCACTAGGTATCTGATTTCCTAAATATATATTAGCGTCTTCTGCAGAAGCATACACCTGTTTGACCAGGCCACCTACCAAACCAATACTTAACTCAGCAATTACGCTGCGGAGTCGCCGCAGTTACCTGGTGTGTAATGCGTTCCGGTTTTACCACTTTTGCACGCTTTCCTAGTAAAGGTGATGGCTTCAGACGAGTGACCTCGTCGCCTTTGTCGAACGTCTGTCCTTTTGGCAGGTTGGTTGTTGGGGAGGAGAGTGCAAGATTGGATTTTCGAAAGCGTGCGGGGTGTGGTTATTTGTGGACGGTTTACTTCCACGCTGCGCTAGTGCACGTCATTTGTTTCCGCAATCAAGTCGCGATACGCACCACTACACGAACCTTTTTTCGCAGTCAAATCTTGGAAGGTGTTTCTTTTCTCGCGGTCATACAGGAGGACCTCTTGGTTTTTACATTGCAGAGGAGGCAGAGGAGGCTGGGCAGGTGTTCACATTTGGGCAAAATTAGTCTCTCTGTCACTTGTTACGTACTCTGTTGTACTGCATGCTGCTCCGCCTGGTTGTCTCCGTTTTTCTGTTAACCACCGAAATTCTCCTGTCACGGCAATGAAATCTGTTGTTTCACGTGTTCGTGCTGGTGTTCGCACAACCGCACTTCCTCAAAGGTGAGAATGAGGTCTGTTCTTCTCATTCTCTCCTCGTGTTTGCCTGTCTCCACTTTAAGCATGTGCACACCTTGGTGACCATGTGAAGAGGAAGGCCAGTGAGATGATGTTAGACTTCCCGTGTGTGCAGGCGCTCCAACGGGTGAGTGCCGTCAAATGCCCAATTCTCTTTATCGCTCACTGCGCATTCGAACCTTCCCGGCCCAATCGAGCGCGCAAAACGGAAATGTGTCGAAATCCCGTTGCTTCTAGCGGGGAAGACACATCGACGGACAGCAGCTGTACAACTTTGTCCAGCAGTGACAGCGACTCTGCGGAACCTGTCAGCGACCCAGATGTGTTGGGGGCATTCAGCAGAATGCTTGGTGAGGGGGGAAGCCTCTTACCTGGACACAAGGCGGCCGGAATGCAGAATGAGAAAGAAACTGAATCTGCAGGCAGCAGCACCCTTCACACGAGTACACGAGCAACAGAATGTGAAGAACAGCGTGCAACTGCTGTGCGAAACTTTGGACGCCGTCCACAAGATACTCAGCAGACAGCGTTTCATGTCAGTCACTGCGGCGACCAAGACATGCAAAAAGGCGAGGACGGAAATAAAAAGTTAGGGAATGAGACAACGGTATTGATAGGAGAAGAGGCATCTTATGAGCTTGAGAAACGGTTGTATACTGGTAGAGACGAGCTGGCAAGTTTTGGCAGAAGACCTCAAGGAAGCAGATTTCCCAGTAGAAATAACTTCTCCTGTCTTAAGGTGAAGGACTCCGACGCATGCTCGACTATTCCCAAACAAATCGGACGCCGTTGCCGTCAGCGTAGGGGCGAAGAGAACACAGGTAGCACTAACGATCGTTTAGCTGAAGATGTAATAGTTGAACGGTCGATTGGTTTGCTGATGGCCCACGCTAATAGCTCTGCAAGACACGAGGTCTTCACAACCTTCCAACTGGACGATAACTTTTTTTCCAGAGTAAAGGCGTTTGTTGAGTCATGCAGGAAGACTGAAAGACGTCGGCAGGAGACAGAACAGCTTGCGGCCCTCCGCGTCCCGATCCAGTTGAGTTTTAAAAAAGAGGTGGGAGAAAGTTCTAATGGCAGGATCTCCAGCTCACGAGGAAGAAGCCAAAAGCCCTGCAGCAGGGAAGAAAGTGCCACGAACATTATCAGCCCCGCAAGGAGGCCGGATTTTGTCAAGTCTCGGAGTCGGACCGTACGCACAGGCAGCGAAAAGACAGTGTGTGTCCCACTGGAGTTCTTTGTTGTTCCGCCTCCCTACAGGCATCGGGAAGAAGCGCTGAGCAGAGTATACGCTAAGGAGAAGCTAGAAGACGATGAGGATGGAGAAAGCTTGATTTCTGAGCAGTCCTGGCTCCATAAGTAGGATCTACTTAGATGGGATTGAAACAATGCTGTCAGGTTCAGTTGCATTTTTAGGTTTTAACGCTGGATGAAGCCCCGGCGAATTTACGTATCCTAGGACCACGCGTGCGTTTCTCTTCTATTCGTGCTGTGAGGTTTAGTTGCACTTTTTGGTTTCAACGCTGGATGAAGCCCCGGCGAATTTACGTATTCTAGGACCACGCATGCGTTTCCTTTGTATTCGTGCCATCTTCGCGACGTGGTTTGCAGGCATTCGCTACCCTTTACTAGCTCGTCAGACGTGCGTTGTCCCGCTCTTTCGGTGCCTCTACGTAGGTGTCGTAGAAGTCTTAGAATTCCAAAGTAAGATGAAATTTCTTTCGTTCGTTCAAGTTTCTGCGTATTCCTTTTCAAATCGTCTAATTGATTCCCGTATTTTCCATTTTCTTGGCCGAAGCGAGCACGTGCGTACGGGTTGTGGATTGCTCGTACGGCGACGTGTTGAAAGCTTATCTAGTTGTACGCAACCGAGCGTCTCTGGGCAACGTTGATTAGGTGGGTTTGCTGGTATTACCCTCTCCTCCTGCCACGTCAGCTGCGCGGTTGAATGCGCGCCTTTTTTCGTGTGTTCCTGCCGCATTCCTCCGTAGGTCGCCCTACGTCACGTTTAGCCCACCTCCTCCCTTCAGCCAGTGTCGATCGCCTGCCTTATATCTCTTTGGTTAACGTGACATACTGTTCATGCGTACGCAGAGGATCGCAGTGTTTCCTCAGTTCAGCGATCGACGTCAGACGCTTTAGAGTGTACGGAATCAAAAGGGCCTGCAAGTAGATGTTTAGTTTACCAAGGACCCTTCATGTTGATTCGTCAGCCAACGACTTCGAGATCTCTTCATGACAAGTTTTGTTCTGTGTCTGTATTGAATGGATTGTCTCCTGTCAGGACGCTGGAGGCCTATGCTAAGAAGCTCAACCTTCTAGCGGCTGCGGAGCGCGCTGTGTGATGTGACGATCAGGCAGCCGGCAAGTACTGTCGGCGCCGTGGAAGACGAGCAGCACATCGGGAGGTAGAGCGGAATGTTCGGCTCAGCCAAACAGAGCCGAGCGAGCAGAAGTACTGATGACAGATGTGTCACATTTTCTTCTTGTAAGGTTAAAGCACCAGCCGGGTATGCTTTTGCCGCAACGTACTCAAAAGGGTTATATGGGGTGTCGTGCCTTCAACAATCGTAGGCACGCCCTTTCTTCATTGTTCAGTGACCTTGAACCGGTGTTCTCGAAAGGCCACAAGGCGAGGACACTGGCTGAGTTGTGCTCGAAAAAGCTATCTGCAGTCACTGCGTCACTAACATATTAAAAGCGTGATACGTCCTCCGATGCGATGGTACACTTAAAATTCTACACTTTTTTCCACGTGCTATTTATTGGTCGATGCAGCCTTGTCGATGATGCATCTCTGTGCTCACCACTAACGTTGTCAGTGATGCATCCCTGTACTCACTAATTTGTGAAGCACCATTACTTTCGAAGTGATTTACACGTTTTGGACAAGAAAAGACTACCGCTTGTTACATCTGTGCGAGTTCCACGTCAATCAAGCGTCGTTTACGTCCAAACGTGTTGCCACTACGACAGCTTGGCGCTCAGCGTCCTTCAAAACATCGGGCCACACATGACAATCCTGGCTTCGGGCTCCGCACTAATGATTAGAAGCTCCAATGCCATTCGCGTTAGGGTAGCGGCGTGTCCTGCAGGGCAAGCAGTAGTGACGGCCGTAGCAGCGGCGTGGTCGCTAGAACGCTGCTGCGTAGATTCACCATAATACGGACCCTCTACAACGGTGCTTGTGTACGAGGACGAATTCAAGGATCGCCTAACGCGGAGTCTAAAAACTAGCTAGGGGCGCACAATAAAGTCAGTGAAGGGTATGTTCACCAGTAAAGGTACAAATGTTTGACTGAAGCTCTGTGATAAACTGCGCCTTGCCGTAGTATATATTTTGCTGTTGTAGAGGTTTTTCCGCGTATAAACTGGTTTTTTCGCTTCCTTTGCAACAGACTCTTTCCCGAAGGACACGGAGATGTCGACAACCATCCTCACAGCGGCATGCCCTCACGTGGCTCGTGGCTCGGGCGTGTGTTCACACGCAGCACCTACCGGTTAGTATAAATCTTGCGATATTGTGGCTTCCGAAGTGGGTGCGCCATTTATCAAAATCCCCGTAATGGATTCCCACCGAACACTCAATTACTAAAAAGACGGCACGTTTAACAGATTACAGGGCCGCAGATGTACGCGCCCCCGGAGTGCACGATGTACCAGTAGAAGAGCCCGTCAACAGCCTATTTATGGCGTAGACGCAGAGGAACCAGCAGGGGCAGGCCACAGAAAGTTGTGCAGAGGAACTGCCAATGTAACTTTTGTGCCTAGCTGCGGAGCAAAACGCATGTGAGGTGGCGTGCAGCTGTAGCGACGGCTGGCTGCAACTTGCGCAAATTTTTTGAACGCCGTGTGTGCCTTGTGTGGTGCAGGTAAGCACTCTACTTACCACGCTGAAAGAACGTTACCAACGGAATTTTTAGCCGATATCAGTACTGTTTCCGTGCTAAAGATTTCCCCATCCGCTTCCTCAAACATTCAGTGACAACGTTTGAGAACCGAGATATATTAATGTGTGATATTCTCTGGATTGCCCTCTACCGTTGCACATACTTAAAGTACAAGGACGTTAGCTTGAGAAAACTTCATCATACAGTCGTCAGGAGCCGCCCTTCGCTTTGAGAAGAATGATTGAAACGCCAAAGCAAGCTGTGTACAGGCAAACAGGTACGTCAACTAGAGCTTTGTGACGGGCAGGAGCTAAACGGTGACAGGTGACGAAGCTGTAAAAGAGGTAGCTACGCTACTCGGTCGTGGCAGTCACTCCACGGGCCGACGCAGCACTTCCACTGGGGCAGGATGTCGTACTCATTAATTATGAAACGACTGGAGTTCAGTCCTGATACCATTCGTTAATACGCCATTACGACATCTACAGCAGTCAGGCACACCAGCACACATCAGTGACGCATCGCGACGTAGCCCTCCTTTTCCCTTCTTGTCGGAAAATGTAGTAATAAAGAAGTGGTCTCGAAAGATTGCTGTGGGGGATCCTCTCGGCAAACAACACGAATGGCATTCCCACCTTAGACGGAAGGTGAGATTTTCAGTGAGCCACACTGAAGTTTCTAAAAGTTAACACTGTGCGGTACATACTACGTCTAATCCCGTACGCCCAAGTACGGAGCCCCCAACTGAGCGGCAAGTCTACGCGTACTAGATAATTCTGTAAGGACCAATGACAGGCGGATACATCAGTATGTGCTCTGTTGAATGATCACCGGCGTGGAAACAATCTCTGACCACAGCATCAGGAGGGCCTGAGCGTTTGTATTCGCACCCACAAAGCGACGAGATACAGCCTTCATTGGCTCGTACGTTCTCGTCCGCGAAAAATACACTTATGCAAAAAGTCGTCTATCTCACTTTCACGTATACATGTTGAGGACGGCGAACAGCGCTTTTGCGTACGAGCAGCCGTAGTCATGAAAAAAAGATGTCCAATGCCCCTTTCTCCTTCTTCACAATTCCTGCCCCGCAGACGCTGCCGAAAGTTGTCTCTAAGCAATCAACTTTCAAAAGCTGGGTGCAGGGACACGAACTCTAAATAATATTGTGAAATTACCCCGGATGATTTCCATACGCCGGAAACGTTTCTATCGTGCGTGAGGGCGACCCTACGCAGCACGGTCTCAATAATGCCGTATACGCCGTCCCGTTGTCCTGCATCGAAGACGAATCAGGCCCGCCATTAATTCTCTGGGGAAACGGGGGGGGGGAAGACGCGGACGTGACACTTCGTGACTTCTTGTGCCCGAGTGAAGTCTATGTAGTCCTTAACTAGTTTTCTGTTCAGAAGCCGAGGTCGTTGACGTCTTAAGTATTTCTTTTACCCGTCGCATACCACGTCTACATTCTAGATTTGGAAGTAATATTTTGGTAGCCAGTGCAACCACACACAACTGCTTCTACGCACCAGCTCCGAGGATCTGTGTTTGGAAGTCCTTCGATATTACGCCGTACAGAGGCTTTTTCCCAACGCAGTGACAAACAATCCTGCTGGTGAAGCCTGCAATGGGAGGCATTGCCTCTTACCTGGAATCGTGACCTGCGCGTCATTTTCTTTTCCCGTTGTCAGGGCGCCAGCGCATGCCCTGCCTGGGCATGGCGCCGCCTCTCGCTTGGCCCATGCTGCTTGCAAAGTTCAGTTGAGTGTCCCGCGTTGTTGACTGTGGTCTCTGCACGGAATTATCTCGTTCCACGTGTGTTATACGCCTCTTGATGGGAACATGACCATGGCTGAAGGACCATATCACAACCGAACCAGCAGGCACGGGTAGAGTCACACATATGACAACGGTATTGATGGGACTCTTAGAATAGCATGCAAGGATAACCATGCTACCAAGCTCACAATTAATCAGAACGACCTTCACAGAAGCGTGCTAGGCGGAAGGTCTCATAATTTGTATCTTTGAAAAAAGTGCCGTGCTGACCGCCGACGTCACCAGGAGTGGCAAGCCGATAGGTCTGACGGAGAGAGTCGAACCAGCCTGGGCGGGCATCAGCATTTACCTACTGAAATACTCGCAACGATCTTACGTCAAAACCACAAGAAGAAAAGGCGGACCAGCAGGCTACGCAAGACGGAGGAAAGCTGTGTGTGCGTTCCTGCTGGAAGTGCATGAGTATTCCACTCACAAGTGCGCGGATTACAGATCTGGCTCTTTACGTGCACGCGTGTGAATGCAGTGTTCACTGGAGTCGCACACTGCATCATGGCGGCAACATTCCGAAGACGCTGCAGAGTTGCAGGAAGGTGTACTCACATACGCATCCACTACCGGCGTCCTGATGTGTGATGTGGACTACGATTCAGATGTATTTAGATTCGTACAAAGGCGTACAACATACAAGCCGAAGATACAAATTCGTAGTCGGGAAGGCGAAAGGAATACCGCAGCGCAGACAGACACAGCCAACGACCACTATACAGTACAGGAACCTCATTAAATGCAGTCGCCGGACGAAGAGGACTGCCGAGCCTATCCGCTGAAATATACGCAGATGTGAAGAAGCCAGTGTCTCATTCGAACCGCGCACTCTTGTGAATTTTTTCAATTTGCTCCAGGTAAGTTTTACTCTTACCAACAGCGAGAACGCACAGGACTGCGGCTCCAACGCCGAGGGCGCAAGACAGTGCCACCTGCAGCATCGTAGGCATTATGTGCGAGATTTCGCGAACGCGTTGTCCCGTTGCTGTCTTCCAGCGCACTGAATTCAAGGGGGGGGGGGGGCCACAAAGACGGGGATAGCCACTGAGGCGAACGCCCTCCCACTGGCTCCACAGAAAAGTGGAGCAGAAAGGGCCGCCTCACTCCGAATGCTAGAAAGATCCTCGCGCCTGTCTCTGCCCTCTAAAAATGCGGTTTCTTACGTGAGCCGTCGTGGAAAGTTCTGAGATTGTCTGTCCAGTGACGGGTAGCCGATTAGTTGACGCTGTGGCTGTGCTGCCGCCGGTGCAGTGGCCCCATGTTGGAATGTGCCGCGCGTTGCGGTACAGCACGATGTTCAGCGGCCACCGCTACGCAACTGCTACACCCGTAGGCGGGTGTGGTCACGGCCCTTGCACGTTCTGCAGAGAGCTTCTGAGCTCTCCCTGCAGACAGTTCCAGCAGGTCCCGTGTGATTTCCCTGATATTGCTCCTCCTGCTACGTGTTCGGCCTCTTCACAAGAAGCGGCTAATATTCGCTTCCCCCCTGTCACAGCTAATATTCGTTTCCCCCCTGTCACTGCAAAGACACGTGCTTCAGTAGCAACCTCAGTTAAACGGGCCGCAAAATATGCAGCCACAACTGTTTCACGCAAGAAACGCGCACTACAAGGAAACTTCCCTACCACTGAATGCAAGATTGAGCAACGGCCTGTGAAGATCTGTAATGCATGCATCCCTGCGTGCGACAACCTTCAAATGTGTGCAATTCATTTGTGTGCGTACACATGTCACCGTGTGAACTTGCATGTCCAGGTGCGTATTGTACATATATTTGTCTTTTTAAATTCTATAATATTCCATTCGTTCCTCGTTCACGCAGCTCGAACTTGAACACCACGCATCACATCGTGTTAGCTCACGTTTTAAAGAGGCGGCTTTCAACCATCGCCGTACGTGGAAGACGCCTGATCCTAGACGTGTAGACCTGTTCGCGCGCCGCGCCTTAAACGCCCAATCTGCGGGACATGAAGTACATTACTTCTGCGGCTATTGCAACACTCGGCATCCTCAGTCTATACGGTCGTGCAGCGTCGGGTAGAATACGAATTTGTCATGGTCAGATGAGAGGGATACCAATGTACCAATGTAGCTTCCGGGAACATTGGTGGCACCATAATGATAGTAATAACGAACGAGGTGCTTGTAACACGATTGACAGTATCTGTGTGCAGCATACGCCCTATCAGTACAAAAATTCCTCAGACACGGGCGTCGTTAGGGTCGCAGTTATATGTTTCATGACGGTATCTCTTGCTGGAGTGTATCTCAGATGGAAAGTGCGCCAATAGACGACTGCGTATGATCTTCTGTATGATGACGCACGTGAGCCTCCTATACTGGCAGGTCTTTATCTCTCCAGCGGAAGGTGCGGTAAGAATTCGAGGAGAAACTGCTGCACAAATAAAGAACCTACGCCATGTATACACATGTATTCTAGCCCAGGAATTGGACCCCTCGCTCTGAGTTTGTTGCTGGTGTTGAGGGCCGGCGCTGGAGATTTCGGAATGCACACTTGTGCCATGTCTCATCAGATCCGCGCGAAATTTTCTTTTTCGACCTCGTGGTGCTGCCTTGTTTGCCTGGAAGTGTCCTGCCAAACTGTCTGCCGATATTCTCTACCACGCTGCGACTTCTACCTGTTTCCCTGCAGATAGGTGTAGTACACATTTGTGGTGCATCCAAACGTCTCACTATAGCCCTTAGTGGAAGGGGTATGCTCAGGGGCGTGACAAGCCCTTCGACAACACTTGCAGGTGGGAAGCTGAGGAGGAAACACACGTGCAGATATGGACAAAATTCAAAACACGACCGCACACACGGCATGTCCCTCCATATACCGGGAGGCGACATGCCCGGCGCCGTACTTGGGGTTTTGCGTAAAGACATACCACTCGCAGAGCCTGAAATCTCGAAATGTGTGTCTGCTGCTCAGATTCGTAGGCTTAGAGAATCTACACTGGGATTAGTGTTCTTGATGTTGTGCACTCTTAGTTGCCGTACAGATCTCTGTAGATGTACAAAGCGTACAGCAACAGCCTCAGCGGACGGATCAGCTACCGCATTATAGCAACAGCTGGGGTTTTCAGAAGAACGAGCAAAACACGGAGTCTCGTCCTTCGAGAAACAGCGGCACGGGAGTGCTCGCGCAGATCTGTGGTGAACGTCAGTACCCCAGCATCAGTGTAGAGGCTCCGCCACGTGGAGGAGTCTGCTGCTATTGAGTCGTATGCCTCCTCCCACATGTAGACGTGTTCGGGTAAGGGAACTCTCGGTCCTTAGAAAGCTGGTTCAGGGTGTTTTGTGTAAGGCTTCCATCTACTGAGCTCCACCCAGTACAGTCTGAGCGTCCGTGAGTGCTCTGCTCAGAAATGTGGAGAGACTACAGTTGAGGTGCTTGTCATGTTCACACAATGTTTAACCACTGGAGGAACTTGCTTACAGGGGCTGTGTGCGCGCGTGGGCTACCAAAAGCCGAATGCCGCCTCCGCACGCGTTTGCACGCGTAGAGCTACGCGAGGAAGCCTACGAAGGCTGCGGTCTGTCCAGGTTGCCGCACCCAGCAGGTTGCACAAGTTCAGGGATAGACGTGGGAGGCGTCCTTATGCTATTCCCTTGTGAATCGGCGTGTACGGGCAAGACGTGGTGCGGCAACGTTAAAAGTTACGTGCACTATACCAGACGCAGAGATGAGGAAACACAGGAAAAGATGCGCTTCTGGAGACGCTAATATGGTAGTGCACATTTACAGGCTTGTCGTATACAGGTATACATACAGAAACTGTGAGGAAGCAAGTACTACGTGGGAAACCTTCGTAGCTTTGTGGGCCGTTGTTCTCCCGTTTCCCCGTGCTTACAGCCAGAAAGACGCTCTTCTCTACCCTCTCTTTTTAGTGCAAAAAGGTTGCCAGACGTTCGGGACTTCCACAAGAAGTGTTCTCCGTTTGGTCGAGATAGTTCAAACTATCACTACGATTAGAATAACCTGGCAGTAACGATACAGTGCGGCACACTTCCAATCTATCTCAGACAACGCACAGAAAGCTTTCTCAGTGAGATTCTACCCGTCGCCATGGGGCATAAGTTAATGAGTATTTGCTGGACTTGTGTAGCGGATCAAGGTGGACTGTTTTTCATACGGGCCATAGATTTTCAGCTGAAGATTTCCTGTGTCATACAAACCTCCCGCACTGCATCCATTCTCCTCCGATGCTCTGTGCTTCTGTAGTATAACAGTACATGCGCCTGTTCCTTCAAGCCAGGAGAGAAGCGCGCCTGCGTCTTGTTGGGTTCCTACCGGCTGTGGCGGTTTGCCCGGCATTTTCCTCCCCAGGAGCTTGTCCGACGCATCTGAATATACTAGTGCAGCCGATAGATTGCTAGCTACGTACGTGCCTGCCTCCTTGGCCATTACGGTTGTGCTCACAAAGCCCTTCCTCCTCGTCATGCGCTTGTCTCCTGTCAGTGTTATCCACTGCCCCCGCCGTTGTGCGTTAATTAGTTACACAAGTGCATGCCTAAAACCACTGGCTTGCTCCAGATCAACCTGGGACGTACTATTGTAGAGTTTTTGCTTGTGTGTATTCTCTGTTGATCTCAGGAACACGCACGCATGGGTTGTCCCAAAAGTACAGCCATTACCTGCGTTCTGTCAACAATAACTGTAGACATTCAGTGCGGACTATTACATATATACTTGTTGCACAATGGCTGAGGGAAGGAAGCACGTTGTCTTGATTGAGCAAATAGGAATGCCAGTCTCAGTCGACGTTTGGAGGCGACACGTATTTACACACGTCTTTTTGCCAACTGTTATTCTGGGGTGCAAGGTGACACTACCTGCAAGCACAGTTAATGTATGAATATGTCGCACTTCACAGACCTTCCTACCGGTAGAGCTCAATCGGATGCATTACGGGTTCGTGTGTACCAGTATCGATGCGATTCGCACAACAGGCTTCCACTCGCTTGTTAAACTCATCTTGAAAAGACCTAATTTGACTAGTATGGTCAGTCGTGCCAACAGTACGCCTACACCAGGAGGCATACGTTTGGATCGACGGCAGTCCCACCTTGTATATCTTCTTGCCACGCTAAATCCCATCAATTCCGTTGAATGGGACGCAGCCGCAAGTCAACCGTACGCTCGTGTGTCTTTGAAGCCGCAGCTCCATTGCACTCCTCGGGCGCATACATTGCAGAAGGCGTGAAGTCACCAATGTGAGCGGTGAAGCCTGCAAAGAAAACGTTCCAGCTTCGTGCGCACAGGTAGAAGCACTGAGAAAATTTTGAACTTGGCAGGGAAATGTCGAGAACATTAAACAGTAGAAAGGACCGTACTTCTTTGTTGAGCGTCTGACTGTCTACCCTGAGATGCTTCGGGCAACCCTCTTTCGGATTGAGCCTTTCTGACTCAGTGTATACACGTTCGCGTGTGCATGCTTGTCCTCTCCGACCCACTTCGTTGCAGTGTCACACAGCTACTCGCTGGAGTCAAGCACTGAAGCAAGTGACACGATTTGCCCCCTTACGCTGGTTCTGCGACACAGCATTTGTATTCAGGGGTTCGTTGTGCACCCATGTATTTCTTAGATGTAGAGGAATACGTAGTGATATTCGGAGGCGATGCATGGTCGCCGATTCTCCAACACAGCGTTCGTACTCAACGGACCCCTGCGCAACCATGTCGTCACTAGATGTAGAGGAATACGCCTGCGAAAGCTGTAACCCACTGTAAATGGTACTTTTGTGAAGTACTGCGCTGGCCGTAGAGGATCGTCAAATGCATTCGTCCGGAAATAAGTAGCGCCACTGCCGGAATTTTCTGACATCTTCATCGTATGGATGCAGCACTAGAGTCCACGCTAGCCGCGACCACCAGCTGCAGCCGTGCTCGCTCGGCTGTACAGCCGCTCTCTGGTGCATGCACAGTATTTGGTTGCGTAAGCCTTTGTCGCAACAGAAAGAATGAATTTTCAGCGGTGGAAAAAAATAACAGAAGGCATCAGGTGAGTGAAAACATGATGGACACGTGACGGATGTTGGCGACTACTTTACAGAGAGCTTTTTTCCACTTCGTGTCGCCCGCAAAACGGGGAAGGGGAGGTGGACACACCGAGAACTCAACGGCTTTTTACCTGAGAAGCCTTTCCGTATCTCTCTCTCTTGGCCAGAGTTTCCAGACCGCAAATCTGGGGAGGAACTGATGTGCAGGACTCCACATAAACTACACACAAACCTCGTTTATGCCCGCTATGCGCTCTCGTTTCTCTGTGCGTCAATCCAGACGGCTACATTGCTGGATGTTGTTGGAGAAGATGGTTGTGCGCATTTGCAGTAAAGTGCCTTAATATTGAGTAAAATTCATGTGTAACCATACATATCAATATAACGGATACATACGTACAAGCGACTAGTGTAAATGCTGAGTGGAATCCTTGTGTGTACGTACGCGTATGCGAACGCATATGCCCCTTAATTTTATGAATGCGTACGTATGTGTGTGAACAGCTGAATGCAGACCTTTCCGTGCGGTGCACGTGCACCTCCTCGCGTGACTGACCACGCGGTAGGTCGACCTTGCCGCTGTAGTAAACCTCCCGTGACCGTGAATCCCATCTGGACATAGAGGAAGGGATAGCCCCCCCCTTCTCCCTTGTTTCCCCCTTTGAGCTTCCACCAGCTCCTCCACATCTTTTTCCGTGGCGTCGCTCCTCTCCCAGAGTGTGTATCCTTTGTGGGGTTTCTGCTGTCTTTTCCGCTACCAGGCTCTGCTCTCGTTTCTCTTTGCTTTCAGTCATCCTCGTCCTTCAGCGCGGTGGGTAAAATCCTGCCCGATGGGTTGGTGCCTCCTGGCAATACACGTGGACGTCTACCCCGGAATATATTAGCGCACGTGCGCTAACGGTGTCCAAGGAGGATGAATACACAGCTATATGTCCGTACATTTCTATAATGTTGTGCAACTATAATCGGCTACTAATCTGTATACGCGCGTAATGCTCTATAACACAAAACCAGTGAACAGTGAATTATTTGAGGCTCTCTTGAACTGGATCGAGAATACACATGTGAAAGACTTGTTTGAAACACGCGACTTCTCGAAGCTCGACAGCAATGATGTTGTCTTTTTCCGTGCCGTGCTCAGTATTCACCGTGCAACGCCTGCTAGGTTTATAGAGTGGGCCACATGGCGCGCTGCTGAATCTTTTTTTTGATCTGGTGCCCTGCGGAGTGCTCCAAGAGCTGCTGTTACAACTACTAGTACAACCCGTTCCCGAGTGCCGCAATTTTTTCTGCTGACGCCTTTACAGCAACTGCTTGCCCTCGCCACTAGACTCAAGGCTGTCAGTTTTTTGAACACAGCCGTTTCAACGGCCATGTTATTGTCTCCCTAACAATTGCCGGAACTTTCGTATTCCTACAGTCAACGTCTCTCCCTCTCTATTCTGGTCGCGTACGCATGTTGTGAAGCGAGCTGATGTACTTTCTCAGAAGGTGATGCGAAGTTAAGTGGTCGCTTTTTTCGTGTCTCCCGGATCAATAACTTTTTACTTTTCGTGGTCAAGCCACATCCCGTTCTTGTCGACCACTAGCACCACTTACGCCCACGACATGCCTCACGACATCGCTGTCTTTCCAACAATTGACTTCTTGTAGTGTGGCGTCCTGCTTTTCTTCCGCTGAGTAGTATTCCTTCCATTCATGCAGTCACCGTACTTCTTCAGGCGCTGAGGTTTCGGGACACTCACGTCGGCGCGCTGCAGCGTCTCCCTTCGACATGAGCTCCCGCGTGTGGCAGTTGTACTCGTTTCTTAGAGTTGATAACGTGATATTGCTCGAAACATCTTTCTCTGACATAAGCACTTTGGAGCGTTGTATCCAACATCACGTGTAATGGCATTGAGGATAGTAGTGGTGTAGAAGCATAGCACTGCGTGTCTTCTGCGCAGAGGGCGACGCATAGACTGTACTTTTTGTAAGGGAAAAGCAGCACGTGGAAAGGAGTTGAACGGTTGAGCCACAAGGTGCCTGATTCGCACTTCCGGCGTTGTCTGCGCAGGGTGGAACTGTGCCATTGAACAGTGTGGCACGGCCGGTCGGTTTTTCGCGCAGCTAATATACAAGGAGCAGGGCTGCTCGCGCGCTTGTAGTCTCTGAGCCTGCACCAGTGTTACCCTTTACTTTCTCGTAAGAGCAGCGGGCGGCAGTGGAGTTGGTATTTCTTTCCTTATTTACGCGTAAGTAGAATGGCCGCGTACTGAGGTGCCAGATTTACGATCAATCCTGCCAATCAATACCCAGTTCTCCTTTCGTTCCGGACATGTGTACCAGCGTCCAGACACATGTCAAGCACGTGTGAGGGTGTTGACGTTCTCAGTCGGTAAGAAGGCGCTGCATCCTCGTAGACGCTCCGCTAACTTTGCAGAATACGCACTGCTTCGAAGACTACGACGCAGTTGCGTATATGCGCATATGTGAAGGCTGCAGCAGTATCTGCTAGAATGACAGAATCCCTGTCCACTGGTGCAGCGTTAACGCTGCCGACACCCCCGCTGCCTCCGAGCCGGACGGATGAGAAACGGATAGATGCTGCGTCCCCAGCGGCTGGAACAGCACAGAAAGCTGCCCGTTGGTTACAGGAGCGCAGCAGCAGTAAGGAGCCCCTCACTATTGCGCTCCAGCGGCAACGGACGCGCAGCGACATCCCGCACAGCAGCGGCAACCGCACCAGCAGCGACCGGAATCCCAGAAGTGGGAGCAACAAAGCGAGCAACATCAGCAGCAACAAGGGCACGGACGTGTTCTCCTCTGAAGCAATGTTGCGCGCGAAGGGGAAAGCAGCAGCAGATGCACTGGAAGTGGAGGATATCAGCGTAAGGGACGTCACGCCTTTCTCTACGCGCTCTGCGCCGACGCCTCAGTTGTACGCCGCCAACAACAAACAACAGATAGGTAGCCAGAGTAGCACCACCAGCACGGCAGCAAGGAAGACAACACATCCCGCCAAACCCGCCGCCTTGCTCTCTCCTGCTGTTGGCTCCGGTCCTACGTCTTTGCCTCAACCTGGTGGCGCAGGATTGCTGTCGTCTAGTAAACGTGGATTATCACCAGGGGTGAGCTCAGAAACTGTGAAGCAGTCGCTTCTCGGCTCACTGCTTATGCCTGATGGAGTTACTGTGCGAAAACCGCCGCCGCTCGGCATTTCTTCCGGAGACCCCATCGGCACCCACATACTGCGCAGACGCGCAACCTCCATGCGCACAGGTAATTTTCGACTCCACATAGGCATCCATACATGTGTAGGTATATATGCACGTCCCCCTCTGCATGCCTCGTCGCGCGCGTATATACACACGTGTGTGTTTGTCTACGTACAGCTGTTTGCGTACCTAAGGGCGTATTTACGTTGCTGCGCAGGATAAAGTGTGCGCACGTGTGGAGAAAGACGTACGCGTCTATATACCAACATTCACACACAAGTGGCTCCACTGCTTTTGGCGTGAACATTTGCATGGATCGCGACAGACCGGCAACCCTTGGTAGGACTGTTCTGCGCGTGGATCTCTCCATGTGTACGTGTGCTGTGTCAACGCCTACGTCCAACTGCTTTGAGGACCGATAATTATATATTACGCGTATGCGTTTCCCCCATATGCGTGTGGCTGCACCATGCGCACTGCGGCTCTACGACTGGCAGTTCACCAGGTGTTGGCGTCCAGTGTGTTTCGCCAGTCGCAGAGCCCATCCCCGGTACACACGCACAAATGCTGCTGCGCACGGCATTCGTGCTGCACGTAGCTAGGTAGGACGCGTTAATACTGGTGTATCGCTCCGTGGATCTCCTGGGATACAGATGTGTGGAGACGCGGGTGAGAGGAACACACCCCTCACAGCCTCACGTCGATGCACTAGTGGTCCACATCTGCATGGAGGTGCGCGAGTCTGCGTGTGGCTGCCTAATTGCTGGAGAACTGGACGTCACTGCAGGGACGGACGATGGGTTGCACAGGGATGTTCAGCACCGTCTTTGCTGCATGGGCATTTGGAGCAGTCTGCTTCTCTTCGGCGGTGGTGCCGTGTGTGGGTAAACCGGGTAACAGTAGAGTGCTCATTTGTCAACTTAGTGTTCTCGTTGTGTGTGCCAGGGTACGAATGCATAAGTCATATCCTAGCAGAGAAGTTTTTGTCTGAAGGTGTTTCAGAAGCCCATTTTTATTCTATGAGCTATTTGTGAATAGTGTCGTGATGTGTATATCTTCTTAGTGTTCCTGCACGTAACGGGAGCACTGATCTTCTTCTGCGTCACGTAGAACAGTTTAAATAGTTTTGAGAAACGTAGCGAGGGCGGGGGACGAGTGCTACTTGCCTCGCACCGTACGTTGCCTGCGTCTGCCGTGAAAACCCGGTTTTCCCTCCAGACGGAAGGATGCACAAAAGTAGTCGCCAGCATTTGCAGCCTGTAGAATCTGGCTATACGAGCTGTCATCGGTTCAGGTGTGACTTGGCTGATAAAATAATTGTCCGAAATCCGGCACCAATTACATGTGTAGTATACGGTTGTATATATGCTCGGTTAGGCAGGGATACTTCTGAAGAGAAACGCTGAGTGAAGAACGAACCGCCTACACGCAGATGGGTAGGTGAGCGTAGACAAAAACGTTCAGTATTTTACATACACTGTGCCCCTCTAGCAATGCAGTACAGTGAACAAGGAAGTAAGCAACAGAATAGCTTCAACGATGTTCTCTGCACCAATCGCGTGTGCAGTGGGGAAAGGCTATGCTGTTGTGCAGGAACCCAGTACTGGCGGAGGTCAAGCGCGCATTGTACTTGATTCGCGTGAATCTGCGCTAGCACTTTATACAATGATATATGTGAGGGCGTATGTTTAGCAACGCTGCACACTGATGTTGCCGCGTAACCCCACGTATGAAAAGAATATTGTATGTGTGTGGGGACGCATGTGTACCCATCATGTAAATGTATGTAATACACATATACATACGTAGGGCCGCCGGATCATCACAGAAATGGCCAAAACCTGAGCTGCGGCCAGGAGGTCCTGTCTGTGCACGTTACTAACTAGAGGGAAGAAAGAGATTTTGGATGCTCCTGCTACACACTCGCATGCACATATGTGTGTGTGTGATATATTGGATGGCGCCTTGCACGTGTGTATGTCTGCGGAGGAACACGACCCCCGGCATAGTCGTCGCGTGGTGCGCATGCATCTGCACTAATTTGGTGCTCCTTCTCTTACTACGGTGTCGGCGTTTTCCTCCTTAAGAGACTTGTGCTGTTTCTACCTGCTAGTTTGAGTTCCTCGTTAATTGCTTATTTTCCGTTTCCAATTCCTTCGTGCTCCCTTCCACAATTTCCTGCAGAAAAGTTTTCATCGAGCGGCCTGAACCTCTCTCTGCACAGACATGCAGCAGCCAACAACTCCATGCTGTCGTGGCAGCGATCCTTTCAAAGCGGGCCACGCGGAGCTGCTTCTTTCTCCTCTCCGTCTTCCGCATATGGTTCTTCCTATAACCGTCGCGCACGAGGCAACTCGTTCATGGGGAGACCGATCGAAACTTTGCCGCGTCTAGTGGCTTTTTCTCCATCCCTCAGTAAGGCTCTCCAGCAACAAGCACACCTCATTCCTGCTCCACCCGTGATAGACTCTGCATGCGCTGGGCCTGCTGCAGCCGATGCTGTTTCGCTAAGTACTGCAGGTGCTTCTTCGGTGGTGCCTACGATTGCGACTTCTCGCCCTCCTGGGGCTGCTTCTTCGTCCCCTAACGCCGAGACAGTCTTTCCGGGAAATGTTGCTCTCTCTTTGGCTGGCACGAGGGCTCGTGACAAAGTTCCGCAGGACAAAGGGGAGAAGGCAACTGCAGCAGTAGGCGCTACAGGACCTTCTCGAGATCAGGTGACAACAGCAGCAGTAGCAACCACCACAACAGCGGCAGCAGTATTTAACGAAGAGGCAGCAGGGAAAATTGGAGACACGACAGCATCACATGTAGAAATCGTTGGGGAGCTTGAAGGGCCTAAGGTTTTTCACGATGATGAAACTGTTACGGCCTCTTACTGCACAGCCAAAACGCCTGGCCGCGTGTGTTATTCGTCTTCCGTTAATTCGTCATCGTCTGCGTTCGAGGTGCGCAGAAGAGTGGGAGGGGGCGCTGATGAAACGCTCAGGAAAACAGGTCAAGCGAATTGTTCCGCGTTACAACACCCCACGGACATCCTCAGCCACACCACCTTCGACCATAGCCATAGTGACAGCAGCAGCAGCAGTAGCGAAGGCAGCAGTACGAGGAGCAGCAGGGGCGACAGAACCAGTACCAAGGCCAGCAGCAGCAGTCGCAGCGCCAGCTGTTGGCCCACTGCGCACGAAAATGTTACCGACGTACCGTCTGAAGTTCGAAGGTCCTTGGCGGCTTCAAGTAATGACGTTGTTGTTGCCGGGGCCAGTGGAGCTCCAGCTAGTTCTTCCGCGGGTAGTGGCATTTTCCCCTCTGACTCTTCGTTTACACAGATGATAGAGGTGACGACTTCTGTAAGTGTGAGACCACGCGCCGAAGCTGCGTCTTCCCCTCCTAGCTCCGTAGAAGCAGAGCACCTGCAGGAAAAAACAGGGGGGCCCCAGTCTGAGCGCCCCGCTCTCTCTCCTGCGCGGCTCTATCAGCTGGGAATCACGAAATTCACCGAGGGCAGAGCACCGGAGGCAATCGAGGCAATTACAAGATTTCTTCGCGATGCTGCGGCGAAAAAACGCCGGCAGCAGCGGCAGACCGCAGAAAGCAGCAGCAGCACTTGTCCCACGCAGCCACGCGCTGGGAATGTTGTCACGGTACACATCCTTAAAGAACGACACGGCGAAAAAGAGGACGCTGCTATTTCAAGTCCACCAGCAGAAGGAGACCCTTCCATGACCGCGACGAATGCACTCGCTAAGGAGAAGCAGCAAGGAGACGAAAAGAGTGAGAAGCTGGCAGTGTGTAGTGCTTTGATTGACGGCGACACCGCAGGAGAAGAAGAGACGGAATCCAAGGTTTCAAAAGTTCAGGATGTAAACTCGTCCATTTCGTACGGCCGTCCTCTTTCTTGGTCGTCCTCACGTACAAATGCGACTGCCGTCTCTAGCGGGAAGTCTGTTGCTTTGGATGAAACATCAATTATGGCTACAAAGGGCCATGACGGGGATGCTTGCGGTCATCTTGCGTGCGACGCGTCATCTTTCAAAGATGTGGGAGTCTTGACAGGCGCGTGCGAGGAGACGCAGCAGCAGGAGCGAGAACAGGAAGCGCATCTGCAACTGCAAGGTGGGAAGGAGCCGGCGCGGGGGAAGGCTAGTGACAAAGCCGATGGAGCTAGAAAAGAGACGAATGTGAGAGAAGGCGCGACTGTGAAACTCAAAGCACAGCAGGTCAGTGCGGTGCAACTGCATGGCGACGCGACAGCAGCGGAGACGACTCGCTCCCACGCGCATCCTCAAGGAAGCAGGCAGGATTCCCAGGGCAGGACAATACGCGAAGGGTTTACTGCAGAAAAGGACATCGACGCCGGAGTAGACGGCAGTCACAGTCCAAAGCCTTTTGCTCTTCCTGGAACTACTCAGAGTGCTGCCGCTGATGCGGCTGCTCCTGATACAACTGCCGGTGATGCAACTGCCACTGATCCAACTGCTGCTCATGCAGCTTCCCCGGACACAACTGCAGCTGAAGCAACTGCAGCTGGTGCGAATGCAGCTGGTGCGACTGGAGCTGGTGCAACTGCAGCTGGTGGGACTGCAGATGATGCAACTGCAGCTGATGCAGCTGCAGCTGGTGCAACTGGTGCTGATGCAGCTGCTGCTCACACAACTGCTGTTGATGCCGACGTTTTCAACCTCCAAAAGACTGCGGTGCAGGGAAACGAAGAGGCGAAGGGGGGCGCCGACGGAGAGACGGGGAGAACGGAAGGGCACCAAGATGACGTCGGCGCATTTGACGAGCTGGAGGCGGTGCCTGTGCAGAACCTGTTCGGCGTCGTATATGGGAGACGCATGCAAATTGATCGGAGAGCGAAAGATTTGATAGCGGGGTGGGGAACACCGCAGTATTTCCATTTGGAGAAATTGCTGGGTCACCTTCTATTCGAGGAGGGAGACTTTACAGAGGCAGTCCGACATTACTGGAGGTACGTGTTCCGTCTGTGTAGTCCTGCTGTGAAGCTGTCCGTGGAGAGGCCCGTGTCTGGGCTGAAGGTTTAAGCGCCTCTACGGTGGAGATGCATGCTCCCCTCACAAACGTGGTGATAGAGTGTGCGGACCGCTGTCATGTTACGTATGCTCGCGACAAAGTTAAAAAGACGTCGTCCTCGTGAACACTCTCTTTTTGATCGACTAGGAGTTTCTTTTCATGCGTGCGCGACAATGCTGTGGATGTTAGCAGACGTGTAGTTGCAATCAGTGGAATGTATGTGTTTGTCCCTTCTAAAGGCTCTTCACCGTTCGTGTCGGTTAATGTCACGATTTTTTGAATTACAACAACGAAGGTGGCGAAGGGTTTTCGGTTTTCGAGCCGTTCCACACATTTGAGACTGCGTCGTGTAAAGATACTTCAGTGGTGTACCGACTGATGTACACGCCCGAAAGTGGTGGATACTGTTTTGTGTCAGTTTTTCTAACGTAAGGCATCTAACGAGGCACGAGTATAAACGGGAAGGACGATGCAGAGACTATGCGTTTCTGCGTACCGCGGTAGCTTCAACGCCTGTGGAGCACATTTTCTTGAAAAAAGTCGACGTGAAAGTACAGAAAAATAAGAAGCTTGTGCACAAGCTTCTAGCCAGACGGCGTATAGCCCGGCTTGCGAATTTTGACGTCCTTCGTGTTCTTGTACATTGTTTCGTCATGGATACGGTAATGTCAGTAATAGTCACTGTTTTCCGTCCTGCAATTATGAAGAAAAGGAACGGCTCGTTTGCCACGCTTCGCTTCGACGGTGCGGCGCACCACATATGTGGTAGAAATTTTTTCGGTGAAGGCGATGAGAGCGGCTGCGGTGGTATCGCAGTACGTTCGTCAGAGTGCACATACACTTTCCACTTTATAGCGACGCCACTACTTGAGCTCTTAGTCACCAGAAATCGGGCTGATGCCAGTGGCATTTCTCCGCCACCGCCAAGGGATGTTCGTCGGCCCTCTTGGTTTTTCTGCATTTTCTCTTTGCTTGCAGGGTATTTTGCGTGCGTCCAGGCTCTGACTCAACATGCTGTCATTTTTGTGATTTCGTCTCTCTCTCGTCTGTTCGTCTTCTTCAGCTCTCTTTTCTTTCCGTCCCCTGCTGCGTGCGTCATCTCTTTGCTACATCTCCCGCGATCCATATCCTCCTCTGCTCAGTTCTCCGTAACGCCTTCCACTTTCCTCACTGCCTACTTTGTCTGCTCTCCTTTCGCTTTACCAGATGCATCGACCTTCGCCCTGATGACTCCCAGCTGTACACTAACCTAGGCCTTGCGTACTACGAGGTACGTCCCTGGTCGTTCGTCTCCTCGTCTACTTGCTGCTTGCAGACTCGCGGGCGCAGCTCCTACAAAGGTGGTATCCGCAGGCGTGAATCACACCGATGTGGAGGTGCGCGCACGCATATACCTATCCCCGTGTGTCTGTGCGTGTGTATGTCTCTCTCTATATATATCCATATATATACATATGTGCAGAGAGAGAGAGATACGCACATATGTATCCATCCCTCTGTGTGAGCATTTACCGTGCTCTCGCCTCAGCGCTCGAAGTGATCAAATCGACGTGACCAAACCGCTGTCTTTTTCCCGCCGCTGCTCTGTTGCTCAATGACAGTGCTCCCAGCTGCCTGCTGCTGCCTCCGCGGCCTGCCAACACCGTTGTAGCAGGTACTACGGCTACACTGGCGAACGTTTCGATGTGCTCGAAGATTCAGGCACACGTGTATGCGTGTACGCAGTTGTACCTACCTCGTAAAGTGCATCCTCATCTAAAAAACTGTGTGTGTACATGTATACGTATATATATATATATATATGTATACAACTAAGACGCTATCTTCTTGCCTCTTCCAGCTGCGGATATCTAGGTAACTGTAGATCTGGGTGTTTTCTTGGGCGAGTAAGTTGGCACAGCTGTTAGCGACAGTTTAGGAAGATGTAGACTGTATGAGTCGCTGTGTTCATGTGGAAGCCTGTATCCCGTCCGTGAACCACCGTCCGTTCAGGGTTGATTTGCTGCTACTGTGGGGACCCCACTATCCTTTTAAGCATAGGTGTTTCGTACTTCTCCACTTGTCGCTGCAGGAAACTAGTCCATGAAGGTATATTTGCTCGGCGTTGCCGCTAATGAGAGGTCCAAAAAGTAACTACCGCAGCGTTTCCACAGATTACTGCGGTCTTACAAAAGTCCCTCCTAGCTGTTCCGCCGCACGAGCTGCTGCTTTAGAGTGAAAGCGCACCTGCAGCGGCACAGCCGACAGTAAACAGGTAGATGCGTCTGCCGTTGGCTCTTCCCACGTTTTCTTCCGAGGATGACCCGACGCGTGTCCCCAAGATAACGTATATAACTCGTGCACAGACACCTACGGCTGTACACTTGTGCACGTATACATGTGTGCGCACACGTATATGCACAGGCACATCAGGGACACCGTTTAATTATAAGAGATACGCAAGCGTATATGTGTGCACAAGTACGTGTCGTACGGAAGAGTGGCCGCGGACTGCGTTGATGCGTCAAAGTCAGTTGCAGCACCGGAGTTTTTTTGGGCGCCTCAGATAACACGAGAAGGAGGGAAAGGACGACGAGTTTTTCCTCTCTTGAAATTACTCGTAGAAGCATTTTACGTGGTCCTTCTTGCGAGCATGAATTCAACACTTCTTGTACCAGTTTTATTCGTAGAACTGGTGCTGCTTGCGCGCACGTCTCTTCGTAGTCTTTACCGGTGCACCCAGGAACGCCACGTGTACCTTGCTGGGTGCGCGGTCGCAGATGGGAGCAACGGAAGAGGCCATGGCGTCCTTCGAGCAGGCGCTGAAGTGCAATGACAGGTACAAAAGTTTTCGACGGCGATGTTACTTTTTAGTCTCCCTCATCCGTGTTACTCGTGGCCACACTCTACGCGCGTACGTGTGTTGGAAATCCAAGTGCGTATGCATAAATATACGCGTGCGTACACATACGTATGTGCGAGCGTCGGATGTGCGTACGTATGTATGTGGGTATGTGTGTGTGTCCGTTTAGGTCAGTCTGTGTCAACACAGGCGTAGCTGAAAGCGTAGTTGTACGTGTGAATTTGGGAAGATATCTAGCGTTTTTTCTACAAGTGAGAAGACTCCGTTTCGGCGCCAGTGTCTGGGGCGCGGCCCTCGCCAGTGATTCTCACAGAAACGTGTAGCCACTTCTGGGGTATACGCAATGAGTAGGACAAGTATACACCGTCATGTCACCGGCTGCTCCGTCCTTGCACGGTGTTTACTGAGGCCCAAGCTTCCTACACTCGACCTCCGCTACACTTAGTAGCTTCTTGAAAAATATAGGTGTTTGATGTATGTTGGTGTGTAAAGCCGTTTACTGCATGCGCATGGGCAGCTCCACATGTGCGCACGTTGTGCCCGCAACGACTAGCAGAGAAGGCGTTTCACCTGGTGGGTGTTTACAACTTTATAGGGCGGCGGATCTGTACCCGTGCATAGGTGCAAATCTGGTAGGCCACCGCGGTCCAGCTGTGGGTGTTCACACCCACTTACAAGCATTGACATATGCCTGCACGTACCTGCACAGCCGTATTTCCTGGAGTGCAGTCGCGCTGGTTGACTGGTCAAAAAATCCCCCTGCGCGACTCAGTATGGAAATGTAGGGATGTAAGCACAGACACGCTATTCCTGGTAGTACATCCCTCTTGTTACTGTAGCAGGCAGGGCGCTGGCGGGAGGAGCGCAGGGCGAGGAGCTGTGAAAGGGAAAATCACTAGTGGAATGCTCCAGACCACGCAAGTATGTATCTGTATCGTCGGTGGATGGAGTGAATGACCTGCTGCTGCGTGCAGCAACGGAAGTATTGCTGCGTTTAGCAGGTTGAGTACTGCGCAGGCAGCTTATATGCATTGTATGCATCGCAATGTACATAATCCAGTACGTACGTGAGTTGAAGATGTTTTTCCGTGCTTCGCAAAGAGCTATTCCTCGGTTGCTCGCAGAAGGTGACTGCGTTACAGAGGGCAGCTGCCTGCTTGTATTTATTAGGGAGGAGCTGTCACTTGATTTTCTGCAGAGCGAAGCTAGTTGTTATTTCCGCACAACGACGTACATGTGTCTAGCTTGCGGGTACGTGTCCTCGAATCCTCCTTGCTCACAAGTAGTGAGTGTGGGTTTCTCCGTAGGGATGCAGTGATGTTTTACTACACATACTACATAGCTGTTTCACGTTTGTTCCGTGACACGAATGTTGACCGGCTCCTTTCAAGACACCGTTTGGTGTCTTCCTCCGTAAAGCTGCTTTGGTGATTCTTACCTCAGGAGTGCGGCTGCGTCCTCCTGCGGGGGGTAAGTAGATACCCTCGTATTCTTTTATCAAGGTAGAGCAGGTCGGTTTTGCGTCTAGATGTGCGTCTGGTCCCGCTCGTGCCAACTCCAGGAACCCCGTGGCGCTGAGTGTGCTGGCGATGCTGCTGATGGATAAATTTGAGGACGGAGAAGAACTGTCGCACCAGGAGGCGGAGAATGCCGAACAGGAAGAATTGACACGTACGACCCGCGTTTCTTATGCGGTCTCTCTTCGCTCTGTAAACACGTACATAGTCGCACATGTAAATGCGTGACTATTAGCCCATGTACAACACTATACGTGTGGATCTATTCGAGTGTGGCCATTGTATTGTATCTTGGTACCGTGCAGTTCCTCTGTGTGTACACGTGGGTTGTACGCGACTCTTCCGTTCTTCGGTGTGTTCGCATATGCACATACTGACGCGTGTGTGGCTACCTGTTTTCTCAATCCCGAGCGTTTGTTTGCCAATAACTTACGCCTCTGCTCCTGGTACACCTGGGTATGACCACTGTACGTATTCGTATACGCGCGTAAACTTTCTACCACATACAGCGTTTCTCTAAAGCAGTCGTATTCACGCCTTGTCTTCTCTTCATTACCTGTCTGTTATCACAGAGTGGACGCCTTCATTTTCCCCCACTGTTCCATATCCGCTCTCTTTTTTCCGCTCCGTTTTTGAAGACGTTCTTGTCTTCTTCATTCCCGTCTTCACACACTAGGGCTCTCCTCCGCCTTTGGAGCCTTTTATCGATGGGTCGCTCAGTTGCCTCAAGGTAAGAAGCGGACAGCTGCACTCTATGACGCTTTGACAAAACACTGTCCTCTGTGAGTCTCTATTTTCTTTCAGCGGCTCATGAAACAGAAAGACTCGAGCGTCTTCTGAAGGGGACCGATCGCTGCGTGACGCTGCTAAAGCGCTGCGTAGAAGTAGAGGAAGACAATGTCCTGGCTGTACTGCATCTCGCCCAGGTACATTTCCACTGGGTGGTGTGAAATTTATGTGTGTATGCCGGAAAACACGTTTCGTTTTTTGAACGGACGCGGGCCAACAGACGAGCCAGCCTAAGTGTGTGTACCTCGATACATAAATTAAGACCGGTATGCGAGATGTGTATTTGTACAGATCTAGATTTTGCTGCGCACCCTTTGTGTCAGTCTCTACACCGAGTTCGCGACAAGTAGTCCCGCGCTAGGACACAGGAGTGCTCTTCTGGTACTGTCTCCTCTCTCTCTCTTCTGTGACTTTTTTTGAATGGCGTTCGTGGAACATACAACCCTTCTGCTGGTGCAAGAGCCCACAGAACTCCAGGTATGTGTGTTGGGCTGTTTTTGAGTGATGGGTTCGCCAAGTTCAGAGTTAGGCTTGCTTTTTTCTGCTCGGTAGCATGTTGTTCTTTATCAGCGACGGGCTGCCAGAACTGCTTGGGCTCCGCATACATGTGTAGGTAAATGTGCGTGTTTCTCTATTAAAGTGCACAAGGCATCTCCTTGCAGCGCCGCTCCTATTGATTTACAGGCGCCTGTACACATGTGTCTCTTGTAAAGTTGTGTGTTTTTCCTGTGCTTTTTTAGCCGTGCTTATGAATACACGTGTTGTCTCTCTCTTCCCGTATGTACACACCTACCTAAGCTTTTTAAACGTGGCTGTCGGAATGGCACGTCCGCGTCTATGTGCCTGCCGGCCGGCATGATGACAAAAGGACGACGTCATTGTTATGCTGAATTGTTTTGGTTGTGTGTCAGGTTTACATGTACCGCGAAGAGTGGGACAAAGCAGAAGCGATCTTCAGAGCGTTGTTGCAGGAAAATGCCGACGATACGCATTTGCTAAACAACTTGGGTACGCCACAGCCTCTCCGGTGTATTTTGGAGCGAGCGGGAAATGAAATCTTTTCCCACTGGTGGAAACGTAGTGTGATCCGTCGAGAATGCAACGTCGTCCATTTGTCTGTCCGTCACCTTTCTGAAATATGGAAAGATGAGCGGTCCTGCAGCTTATGACGCACCTTGTTAGCCTCTGCATGCATTGGTGGTCGGTGGACTCTCCACCGGAACATGTTATTTTGAACGAGAGAGGCTCGTCCAAGCTGCCGCGGCCGCGTTGCTGCGGGATTTCCCGAAGACACATAGAAGACGTTTAAATCCATGCAGAAGGAGGGGCTGTGTACACGAGCAGATTCCAAGTTTCCGCCTGCACGTACAAATAATCTGCACACATGCCTGCCCGTCTGCGTCTTTGAATTCAGCACCTACCTGCGTTTCTCTATCTCTCTTTCTCTCTCTCTCTATATATATATATATATATACATATACATACATATATACATATATATACAAATAGATGTACATGTGTTTGTTTTTCTGTTAGGTTATCTTTCGGAGACAGCAAACAGGATTAGACGGAGGAAGAAGGTGTTTCTGTGCGTGTGTTGGTGTGTCAGCACGTCAGTTTGTGTATTTCTGTTAAAATGTGAGTCTGTGGTCGTGTGCGTGTGTGTGGGTATACTGGCTGCACTCAGACACGTATAAACACATACTGCGAATACGTCGTGCTTTTTGTCTACACACGATCCATTGTCGGGGTCCGCATTCGTCTACCACTTTGCCTTCACGTGTGTAACTAGTTATAAACGGATGTGTAGATACACAAATCTTTATTTGTACACGTGACTTTACGAACTGCCCACAGTCCCGTTTCACGCTGCAGTAGGCAAATACTAAAAGCGCGGAAGCACTGAGCAGGTTGCCAAATCTCGTACGTGACGCTACGTACTTGCAGGACAAATTGCAATGAACAAAGGAGATACGCGTCAGGCGCTACAGCTGTTCGAACGTGCGCTGCAGATAAATCCGCAAGACGAACTCGCGCACATGCACACGTGCGAAGCTTTCTGCAGCCTGCAGCACCTAGGGGTACGTAAAGTTGATTCCTAAGGGAATAGTGTCTGTGCACTCTTTTCCTGATTGGCATGAGTCGATACCCGCGTAATAGGTCAGATACATAGATTCGTGGCGGTTTAAATTGCTTTACATGGATCGCGGACTACTAGTGCAGACATGTGGAAGATTCGTAAACGTGTGTTTCGTTGGGACGCCTACTCGAGATGTGGGGGGGCGACTTCCGGGGTGTATGAAGGTACTGCGGTACACTGCGGTTGTGGTATTTACCGGCGTCTTTGCTAACTGCCTGCATGGAAGGAGTGCTGTGGCTTTAGACGTGGTCTGCCAGTAGATCGCTCCAGAAAGGCTTTGAAACATGTGTCGAATGCGCCTTTGTCTCGCGAAAGAAAAATCATCATCTCCAAACAAAGTGCACTAAGTTTCACGAATTACCACGCGTAGTATATCATTGCTCGTAGTATTTTGTTCCTCGTGCTTCTCTGGCTGCGCGTGGAACGTGGCCGGGGGTCTAAGAGCTGTTTTCTGAGAACGTGGGGAGGGCGTACTTGTGTATATATGTGTGAAGGCGTGCTACAAGTGTGAGGGGTGCGTATGTTTCTCTCTGTAAATATCGTTTAATTTATTCGAGGAGCACGCACATATTACGAAACCCATGCGGTCATGGTGATCAGTACACAGAGCACATGTATGTAGTTCGTCAGAGAGGTAAAAGAAGTGCTGTGAGAAGCAACCGTGCACCCTGCTCGTGCGTCCCTTGTTGTCGTTCTCCATGTAGACATCCGTAGTCACTGTAGGTCTATACTTCGCCGTTCTGTGTGGGACTTTTCAATTTCAGCGGGCGCTGCAGCACTTCCGCCTCTGCTGCGAAGCGTCGCCGGACAGCGTTTCTCTGCATGCGACATGTGGGCTACCCCTCTGTGAAGCGGGGAAAGAGAAAGAGGTCGTCGCAGCGTACACGAAATTCATCAAGCAGTACCCCGAAAGTGTCGCTGCAAAAACCTTTAAAAGGTCTCTCGGTATGTCTGTATTTTTTGCTCTGTGTGTGTGTATATTTTCTGCTGCAGCGTGTATCCCAAATTTTTGCGTTGCAGAAATCCACAGGCAGTCCGTTGTTTCGCCTCCGCGTAGTGCTGCATTTCAGCGTTTCGACGTGCCAGTGTACGAACGTCACGTGCTACACGGACGTTCGGAACTACAGACGAGACCGCGTCTACATACGTAGTATGTTTATAGATACGCTACAGTTCAGGCAGGCACTATGTCCGTCATGTGTTATCCACGGTGTATGTAGTACCGCCGACGAACGAACATCACACGATTCACAGACGTCTCGCAGTGCCCCCTAAAGTCTCGGAATGTGGGATGTATCGCTCTGCCGCACTTGGCAGCTTAGCTACCATTGCAACATGCGCGATACTCGATGTTTGGTCAGCTCAGCAAGGTCTACGGACCGCAGTCGAATTTGAAATCAAAAGGATACGACAGCCTGTGTGTCTTTCCATATTCGGGAAGGATTGATCTGAAGGTGTTATTATAGTTGCGGGGACATATGTACTTGCATCCATATGACCCCTGTACATTTACATATTTATATATATATGTATATATTGGGACGCAAGATATATATATACACACATTTATGTATATGCGTGTACAAGTCGAAAGATGATCACACGTTTGCTAATGATCTCCTTGCAGGCTCTTCGAATGACCAAGTTGGCTTTTTGGAATCCTCCCAAATCATCGTATTCATTGTTCTCGTAAGTGCAATTTTTTACAAAGCTGCCCACGCGTCCTGTCTACCGCAGGCGCGTATTTTAATCTTCATATGTATGTCTCTTGTATCGCGGTCGGCTGGCAGCCAGGAATACTAGCAAATACTCCCATTTGCTGCTATCAATTTTTGTATTTCTGCACTGACGGACGTGTCTAGAAGCAAGGTCAAGGGTCTGTCTAGTGCCGCAACAGGTTTCCAAAGTACGTCATCAAATAGTCACCACATTCGATAGAAAAAAGTGGGCTTTGGACTTATCCGGTAGAAGTCTGCCGTCGTCTGTGAGAAGTGTACGTGAGTTTTTCAACGGGTGCAAGGAGAGATATTTGTCTGCGTAGTTACGAGTGTAGGGTGGGTGGATGCTTGTACGGGCGTTCGGAGAAGAAGACTTTTTTTTCGTCAGGGTCAGCACATCACCGCCTGCGCAGGGACAAACACAGTGTACTGCAGCAGCAGCAGCGGCAGACGCTTTCTTCGTTGCGTGTGTTTTTCCCGTCAATCGGCGTCTAATTGAGCGGCTGTGTAAACCTGTATGACTGTCGACTCTCCCGTAGTATTAGGAGCAAGGCTGTCAATGGTGACGCACATCTGACGAAAAGTGAAAAACACCGACCTTAACAGCACCTACAGCTGGAAGGGGTGGTAAATCTGTGCTTTGAGATCAGAGCATGTTGTGAAATGCGACTTTAAATTCCATAAAAGATGTGTATATTCGTCATTCATATGTGGTCGACAATGCCAGCCGCATTATTTCGCGCACTGCACACAAGGACAGCCTTCGGCTCTTTGGACGACAGCGATACAGACAGCGTTACTGCAGACGCTCATATGTTGAAGGCTGCAGGTGGTTTGGATCCAGGGTGATCTTCACTAATATGTTTATCTGCGTATAATATATATATATATATGTATACGCTTTGTTCCTGTACGTGATTTCGATGCAGGCGTGCCAGAAGAGAAATCGCAGGCGTCGAGAATACTTAGTAGATCCTCCACGTGTTCACATGCACTTGAGGTGCTCACGCGGTTGTAACGGATGTTTGTTCGAGCTCTCGGTGCACTCAGTCGCCTCTTCATCAAGAAAGTCGTGCTTCGAGGTTCTTTTGTTGTTTCTTTATTTTGCTTGCAGCCGATTCTGCTTCTGATGGTCTTCCTCATTGGCTTCACGCAACTGGTCTCTTACTGGTCCTCTCCGACCGACGACCGATCATTGCCCGCCTCGTGGGAAAGCGTCTACTACACTTCGCCTCCTGACAGCTCCTCGTAGTTGTGTGTTAGAAACATGCAGTTAGGTCATTGTATTCCTATTGCCACAGTCTACAGCGGAATGATACAGAACGCGCATGCTTAGTAGGGTTGGCAAAAAATCCGTTGTGTTTTGGTGGCTGGGGATTTGCTTGATGACCTTCGTCACACTGTGCACATGTATTACGATCGACTGGTCATCAGCGAGTGCACACTGAAGAGAACGATCTATGTAGTGAAATGGCCACAACATTGCACGTAATGTTGGATGGACAGAACAGATATTTTTGTACAAACTTTGTAGTAATTGTACCACGTTGTGTTGCATACGGCAGGGGGAAGCTCGCACAACCCTGTCCGCTGTGTGTACGTGAGTCTCCCTGCTATCGAAGCCACTAAGTGATGCGGCGTACCACACAGACACGGTGCGACTATGCTCTTTGGGCTTTGACATAACGGCACCCATAGAATGCTCGAAACACTTGTGAACAAGCTGGTGTTACTTAATGTGTCCGTGCTCACCTCATATGTGCAAGTCGCTACGGGATGTGTGATGCGATCCACGTTGTGCACGCGGCTACTGCGTGTACGGGATGATACGGAAGTTACAGGCGCATCCTACATATACAAGGTGACAAAACATCTACAGACTGTTACGGAGTGCGTGTCTGCGCGGCAGGTACTAGCTGACAGTATTTGTCTAAGCTGGTAGGACGTGCACAATCGTGGTAAGCGACATTGTAGGGCTTCGACTATGCGTAAAGTGCAGGCGTTCTCCCTCTTGAGCGCTCTTTTGTATCCTGTGTCAAGGAGGCCTTTACGAAATGTGCACACTGACAGTAAGCCTAGAAACTTCCGCGTGTTTAAGTATTTTCCCTCCTGGCTCGGTAGCTCGCGATACCTCCTGTTTGACTCCTTGGTCACTGCGGCTGCAAAAAATCCAGCCTATTGCGGTTTTTCGCACAAGCATTCCACCGCCCCTGCTGTGTAGTTGATCTTGCCTCCTCGGCGCTGTCGCGACTCTGCTGCGGGTAGCCGAACTGCTCTAGCGCAGAGAAGTGCCAGGAGGCGAGAGTTCACTCGCCGGGAGAAATACTGGGTTGGTGGACAAGTAGCAAGCGGCAGCGCCCGCCGCCGATGGATGCACACTATCCTTACGTGGAGCTATATATTTTTAGGTATAATTTCGTGTTCTTTTTCACTATTTCCTTCGAAGAAACTGTGTGCACCCGCTGCCTTGCTGAGCACCTCTTCCCATTGCACAGGCTACGCAGCAAGGGAGGGTTGCCACCACCGGGCCATAAACAGACTGCGCGATTTGCGCGAGCGATGTATTTGCAGGAAAAAAAAGGATGAAAGTTTATACAGATGGGAGCGTGAAGACACATATGTATATCAGTTTACACCGGGAGACAATTAGAACACTGCTGAGATTGTTGGCTGTGAGCTTGTGCTCAAGGGTAGACGGTCGAGTATCCAGTTCGCAAGTGTTCTTCAGCAGGGTGAATTGACAGCCATGCAACAGCGAAAAAAAATAATGAGGCACGAAGACAACAAGGCTCTTTAAAGGAGTCCCGTGTGAGCCACTCACGTGCCCTGCTTCCGGCGAATGCTGTTTACCCTCATTAATTAGAGAAAGACATCAGGGTCGACCGGTACAAGAAAGCACCGACCGTCCTTGTCTTTGGAGGTGCAGTTATTCGGCTGGATTCAGTAGTCAATAGCATTCAGCATTTGTTTCCGAAGAAGACTCCTTCTCCCTTCTACGCGACAGTCACATTAAATACCTTCCTCTATCGCTTCTTGAGAGGTTCGGTCCTAGGGCCAAGTACTCACCAGCACCAACCCCCCGTGAGGGAAGGTACCTCCCGAAGTACTTTATAATTTGCGTAACGAATACCTGCTTTGCGATATAGGGACTACGTGCGACACGGTATCTGAAAAGTGACAGCTTTTGGGCAAGCCCTTCTCTGTTACCAAGACAATTGATGCGATACGGCTAAGTGTGTTCAAAAATGTCGGACGTGAGTACAGGAGAGTGAACAGTGAGTACACGTCTCATCAGCAGCCGCTTCACACAAAGCAGACATACATCACATAACCTATGTACGTTTCTTCAAAGCTTAGGGGATTGAGGACGTGAGGTCGGTTGGCGGCGGACAATGCGGCCGCACACCGTATCTTTGACCATCATTGAAACAAGTGTTCTCTCCACCAACACAATTCTGTAGTGCATGCCACGAACAAACTGCGCCACGTCACGGCCTACCTCTCTAAAGTTAAAGGAATTTCGCGTAGACGCAGAAGTCATCATCCGTGCAAAGATATTCCAGTACAACGTGCTGCAATTTGTTCGGCGTATCGGAAAACTTTCCTCTCATGTGAGAGTCTTCCGTTACCCAAACACCAAAATAGTGCTCCGTCTTTCACAGCACAGGTGTCACTGAGCATGCATTGCGACATCAGAGACGTTCTTTCACTGTGCTTCTCCACGAAGAGCGGCACGTGCAGTGTGTTAGCAATTTCTCTCCACTACATTTTGTGCAGCAACTTACAGCAACCTTTTCCCTACGACGAACACATGCTGCCTGAGCTCAGACCCGTGCTCCTTGTACCACCTGTCTGCAAGTGTAATTCAATGTCTCCGGATTACGTTTACCACCACAGTTCCTCTAATTCAGTGAAACCGTGTCTTGCGCGGTTCCCCCGGACGTAACGGTGCTTCCAATGTGTATAAGCTCTTCCGTGCTTCCTCGGCTGCTTCTTTATTGCATGATTTTACATCATCTCCGACAATCCTGCCAGCAACGAACGGACACTGGCTCCAATTTCGCCACACCTGTAGCCTAACACACACCCCCTTGATGCCATGTTCCTTGTTCACCTGAGCGCAAGCCTGCGCAAAGCTAGACTGGGTCTTACCAACTCGGCCCTCTGAATTTGCGTTCGCGCTTTGAGCTCTCTTCTGGTTTCCACGGAGAGACAACACGAAGACGTCTGTACGTAATGAAATCACCTGCGCTTGTAGGCGGGCGCTTGACTGTTTCGTTTAATTCTACCACGGTGTCCTGTTTTGCGTCGAATATACTCTGTCCCGTTCATGATTTTCCGTTTTCTGTCTGAACAGCGAATAGCTCCTGAATTTGTCGTGGCCATTCTTCCATCTTCTTTCTCATGCCCTTCCGCTGAATCCATTCTTTCACCTTGCTGATCGGAAATGTGACACGGCACACATACGGCTGACTGTAAAGATGCGGCAAAGCACGAACCTCCTATCCCATTTGTCTTTTCAGGAAAGGCGTGCATCCGAGTACAACTGTCACTGTCCCACTGCGCCTCCGTAGAACTGGAAGATATCAGGAAGCAGAGTGGATGTCGGGGCCGTGACACATTTTCGATCCTGAACTCACCAGTAGGCTCCGAGGAGTCTAAGGCAATGTAATTTTCCCTGTCACCCGTTTTCTTCTTAAAAAGGCGGGCATTTACAGCGAAAACCTGTTCGTACACATATGGTGCGGGAAACGGGACATTACAGTTTCTCCTTTCTTCGGTCCGTAGCGAACTGATAAATCCGAAGGAAGGACGACTCTCTAACCCCTGATCTTCTAGTGGCCGGAAGCTAAAAAAGACGTCCTCCCCTCCCACGTTTACAAAATCTTCAGCACGGAAGTTAGGCTTCCGCTTCTCTGAAGAAACAAAGCTACAGTGGCCCTCTGCTTGCAGCTCCCGGGGGGTACAGCCACAAGGCGCCGCTTCACGTTTTTGTGCAGCCGCGAATTTGTAATGATGTCCCGTTTTCTTCGTTTCTCTCCAGAGACTGTGAAAGGAACTTCCCAGTCTCTTTCTTGGAGAGAATAATATGAAACGGCACGCTGCATCCCGTTGTTCTGGCGAAGACCTGGGCAGAAAATTTATATCTCGCGTACACGGTGAAAAGAGATCACAATCGCGTTCCGCCTGCCGATCCTCCGTGTAGCAACCGTTGCAGTGGGGATCCACTTCTTGCCTTTTTAGTGATGGCGGCTTGAACGCTAACTCTGTGCTTTTCCATCCACCGAAGAGAGACTGTAGCAAAACGGCAGGACGAGCATCAGGGAGGGACCGCTGCGCACCAGGCAGGAATGCGAGGCGGATTTGGCGCCCTACGCAGGGAAAGCGGTGGGTGGGCAAGCAAACCCTCAACGTCGCCATTCTAAAAGCATCAGGTGCCATTTGAGTGACGTTCCCTTTCGTTGAACGAAGCGTCCATTTGGGTGAACGGCATTCACTCCTCCTAGAAAGTTGATCTCACCCGACAGATATGCTTCTACTCTTGCTTCCTGCCAAGTAACCAACAGCAGTGAAAATTACTTCTTTCGAGCTTATTCAGCCTTCAGCGGCGTAGTTACAGTGTATAGAAAATTGCTACCATATCTGAAGAGAAAATTCACGTCCAACATTGTAAACTCGTGTAGTTCCCCGAACCCCAGTAATGATACAGAAGAACCTTTACGTTACGGAGTTTGAGCCAATCATCGACTGCTAAATAAATTACGCGTCACACGTTTTTATTCCGTATAACACACATACACATTTGATATATGCATATATATATATATATACACATATATAGTGTCTGGAGACGTGAACATGTACGTATATATGTATACATATACGTAGAGATCGACAGGCATATAGCTAGAGAATGTATTTTCTCGTGTGTCTCCAGCGTGTAGGCGCATGCGCATACAGAAACACTGTACTATTTGACCGATGGGCGTTTGTGCCGTGAACCTGCATATTGTAATTGCCGCATATACGGCCAAGGAAGCGAAACGTCCGATCCGCTTGTCTGTGTGCATGCATTAATAATTACGGAGACGCTTTGTAGAAAATGTGAATTCGTGTGAGGGAGAGGTCAATCCTCTACGTACTCCGTATGATTGGATGCAGCTCCGGAAACGTATGTTCACACGCTCGTGTATGATTGTGTGTACACCTTTACGCATATGCACTTTTCGGAGCAAAGTCCTAGGTGTGATGCCCTCTGTCGTTATTGGTGAACTTCTTTCGGGTCAGAAACAAAGGGACATGCAGCCTGGCGACTGTGCGTGGCGACAAGCTGGCATTTTCCGGAAGACTTCGTTGTGCTTTAGATGAGCGCATATACAGACGTACTCACGATACGGATACATACATGTTTATCGTGTATGTGCGCACACATGCACACACACAGCAAAGCCATTTCATGTAGTCTCCTGCTCGGGTAACATTGTTCTATTGTAAAAGTTCTTCTCACGTGGAAAGCGCGTTGCTGTACGGCCGAGAAAATTTGCCTCTGGTGTGCATCTGTTTGAACCACTCACGATTTCGCGTTTCTAGCGCGGGTTGACGCACAAATGCAGGTGGGAAAACCGAGTCGAAGAAGAAACGTCCTTTTACCCTGCTGCTGTAAAAAAAGCGGTTTCAGCCTTCAGCTGTGAGAGCGAGAAAGATACCCGATCGACGCCGACGACGCGTGGTAGCACTCGGATTATCCGTGCAGATATCCGTGCAGGTATTCGTGCAGGTATCCGTGCCGGTATCCGTGCAGGTATCCATGCAGTTTTATTGTTGCCTCTCGTTGACAGACGTAGGGCTTCACATTTCGCTTCCTCGTCAGCGGAAAGGCATGCACACACTTTTGTTGGTGACGAAATATAGGTGAAGGCCCAATATGCTTGCCGATGCAACCTGAGGAAGCTCAGTGGTTCTTGATGTACCGTGCCTGCAGCAGTGTACCACGCGGCCGCTCGTCGCATGCGCGGCCCTGCTCTGCGTTGAAAAATGGAAACATGCGATGAAAGTATCTTTTTCTCGCCCTGGGGCAGAGCACGAGATACATGCGTGCGAAATCGGTCTTCCGTCGGTAGCTACGGAGAATTTGTACTCCGTGATAATGCCTTTATTTCTCATGTGGTTGCAGGGAGGACCGGGCGCTGCGAACACTTGTGATTTATTGTTCTTTTCCTCATCCTGGTGATTCCTGCTGGATAGCAGTAATGTGGCACCTGAAAAATTCTTCTTTGCTTCCACGTAATCTTTTGTATTACACCTTAGAAAGCTTCGTTTTTCGAACAGAGGACTACTGCTGAATCTATTCGTTCACTCTCCCTCCGTATATTTGCAGTTAATCGCGTCTCTTACAGGCCTTTTTCTGCTGCTCTGACGGAAACACAATTCTTCACGTGTACACTCCTATTCGCCTCTATTTCATCTGTTTTTCCTGCCTGCCTTGTAGTGCGTCCTGCCTCAAAACACCTGCTTCTGGATAATTGACGGCTGCAGAGGGGCATTATTTCTTTCCTTCCTCGGTCTTTGTCTGTCGCAAACGAGTAAGCTGCTTTTTCAGTCCTCTCGTGTACGAATGAAGGACAGCCGTCCTCACCCCTGTCTTCACATGCTTTGCTTAGGCTACGTGTGAAGTATACTCCACATTTGAGCCGCTGACGTCGCCGCAGCTGATGCGCACACTTGCAAATCTAAAACTTCTCCAAGGGCTAAAATTCCCCTGTTGGTACAACCGAGCAGACCTGCGTTTCTCACTCATTTTCAAACGTCCACCCTCCCATTGTGTGCAGATCCACACGTTCAGTTGATGTAATAGGGGCTTTTTCTGCGTCTGCCATACAGTGTATCCTTTTCTACTGCTGCCCTGGCTGCTCACCTTACATTGCATCCAGCAGACTTCTCTACACAAGTGTACGTACACCCGTGTGCTGTGTTGTCTGTGCACGCTGGTGCATCGCTTCCGCGTGACTGCGTCACAGCAGGCGATAAATGGTTCTACAGGTTGCCCAAGCTGCTGTTGAGAACGCATGCTGTGACGGTCGGTTTCTGGGTCATGCCCCGCTTAGCTGCCGTGGGATGCAGCTACCAGCCGGAATTCGAAGAAAGAAGAGCATATCACTCAGCAGCAAAAGCAGCAGCGGCAAGGGCAGCACTCGCTAGTGCCAGCTGCCAGAACAGCTGCTGCTGGCAGCAGCAACGCGCTGCGTGTATGCAACGTCGCAGCGTGGGGAGGTTTTAAGACAATACAATGCAAAGCACGATAGGAGGCGGTAGAACGACGCCTGCAGAGCCGCAGCAAGGCTAGGAGTGGCAGCAGGGACTACAATAACGTTCGCAGGACTGCACACTTTTCTATACAAGAGAAGCAGCTACCGGTGGCAGACGAGACGGCGAGCACCCAGGAATAGGATGGATGTGCTCAGAGCGACAGAAGCAGCAGCTGGTTTTGCAGAGAGACAAAGCGAGCAGCGTAACTGTCTCCAACAACTTTGAGGGAGACCAGCACGTACCAACGACACCTCCGCTTCCTACCGCAGCAACAGCTTCTACGAAGAATCACTCGCTGAGCACGCTGAAGCAGTAGCTCCGCCAGAAGCCGCAGTTGCTGGAGGAGACGCCTGAGGTGCAGCAGAAGGAGAAGCGGCTGCAGCAGCAGAAGCGCAGCAGCTGGAGGACAGATAAAAGCACCGTATCAAGAAGCAGCATTACAGCAGGTTCCAGGGGGCAGCACCCGAGGTCGTCTTTCTTCATCCGAGTAATGCACGCGGTATTGCTCCCGCCGTGCAAAGGCGTCTTGACTCAGAGCGTCGAAGCCGAAGACAACTATGCTGAGCATTGAGCAGTAAGTAGTTTACGTGTGCTTATCTGCGTGGAAGTATGCGTATTGATGCACACGGAAGTAGTATGTGCCTGTTCCTATCGAGAACGCGTGCAACTATTTATGCGAGTAAACAGTGTCTGCGTCTTTGTGTGTGTCCTTGTGAATACACGTACTTGTATACATGCATATATATATAGATAGATATAGATATGCGACTGACTTACGTGTATGGTAACGTGCGTATTTGAGGAAGTATCACATGACTCAAGCATTGATAGATGCTAATCTATCAAGTATGTGTACTTACATGCGTTTGAACGATTAGCCGATCTTAGTGTAGCCTATGCAAGAAATATTTATCTTACACTTATGTTAGCAGAGTCTGTAGCAGTGGGTGTCTGTATGTATATGTACGAACACTGGTCGAACCTATGTTGTATTCGTGTACATATATGTACAAGTATATGGATGCATGTTGGCAGAGTCTGTAGCAGCGGGTGTCTGCATGTATACGTACCTGTAATTAGAGAGCCTGCCTACGCCTGTAGGACCATACATAAACATATATATATATATATATGTATGTATAAACGGTTTGCCGCGGTGTATTGTAATGCGTGCCTACAACGTGTTCATACAGAGACCAAACAAGAGTATGTTTGAGTAGCTGAGAATACGTAGGGCTGTGCAGGCCCCTGGGCATTAACGAGATTGAGGACTTGCAGACGGTCAACTTGTGTGCGTTTTCCTAGTGCGACCGCCGCTGTGGGCAGAGGAAATCTGAGGCGGGCCCCGTATTTGCAGGATCAATTTGCGGCCGCGCCGGTGGCGACTCCCACACGGCCAGCTCTCTGTCCTGCGACAGCAGTAATACCAGCCACGGTGATCCCTGCGTTGACATGGCACTCTTCGCTGTGAAAGACTACGCAGCTGCAGAATCAACTGTTACCTACGCGAGACACACCCACCCGTGCATTTGTGCTGCTGTCGCCCCTCGCAAGTAGGTGCAACCATGTGTGGTAGTATTTGTTCAATAACGCTTGCCGTCGCATAGGAGTAATCCAACGCCGTCATCTCAGTACAGTGGCAGACAAGAAACAGGCTCACCAATATGTCAATATATGTATACATATGTACGAGGCTATCCGTTACCCCACGAGTGTAGTCCGTCGACACTGAGCGAAGCGCACGCCGCTTGCCTTCCACCTTCGTACAACAGGGATACCTCAGGAGGTCCAGCCTCTCTGGCTGGTACCGGAGGAGATCGTCACAACACGCATGGTGCTACACTTCCCATAGCTTCTTCTCGTATCCACCTCATCTTTGAAAAAAAGGTCGAAAAGGATGCTGCTATACATAGGTGGTGTATACACCATGCCTGCAAAAGTACAAGAGGTGCTCCTCCGTGTAGGGCTTTGCACAAGGCACGAGGCGCACTGTTTGTGCGTGATGATTGGTAAAGATATGCGTCCGGACAGACATTTCCACGTGGCAGAAGGTGAGTAGTTTGTGGAACATTTGGAGGAAGCTGAAGCCGCTAGTCTTCATTGGGCGTTAGGTGTCTACACGTGTGGCGATGGACACAAACACAGGTGTATATGTATATACATATATGTACATGTATGCTTGTGTACGCGTACGTGGTTACGGCCCACCACAATTCCACGTAGAGACGTCGCACACAGTCATCCGCACCTTATGTGCGAAAAAATGTCCGCGGTTTGTCCAGGCTGCACGATGATTCGTGCACTAAAAAATTTATGGGTACGTTTCTATGTGTATGTGTAGCGCGTCTTCTTTGCTAGCTGTAGCCTTATAGAGTACAGACTATCTTTCATATATTGCTTGTGCTACTTACCGAATATCGGGCGCGCAGCCTGTATACATAAATGTAAAGATTGCGTCCGCCTACGAGGGTAACTATTTTCTGATACGACTTCTGCTGCTTCCAGACTGCATTCGCACACGTGTGCGGAGCTCGTGGGGATGTGCAAAGAACTCGGTCTTCCGCACTCGGGCCGTCGCAAACAGCTGCTCGTTCAGGCCCTTTTCGATTACCAGCGGTAAGCAGATGGTTCTGGTTATGTGTCTGTGTGCGTGTGTTACATCGGCACCTCAATATCCGTGAGTGTGCGCGTGCGTGTGTGAAATCGTGTGCAAATGTATATATATATATATATATATATGTATATGTATTTGTATATAGATATGCGGATATATGTATATATACATACATCTGTGCATCCGCTTGTAGGTGAGTGTGTATATTTCAGTATGTGGATCTATTTATGAGTTCGCATTTCGTAGGCGTGCGTGTAGGTACATCACACGTGCGCGTGCATCTGTTTGTGCCTTTCCCGGCGGCTGCAGGCCTCTACTTTCTGCTACGCGCCTTTCGGACAATAGCGGCAGAACCTCTTTAATTACTGAAGCTGTACACAGTGATATGTAACATGTAAACATATGCGCTTGTGTAGGATGAATACACGAAGATTTGCACCTGGATTTGCGTGCTCGTGCTTGGTATCTCCACGTTGTTTCGGCTAGTCCACCACCGGCAGTTCGGGCCTGCGTCTTGACTCATCTGTGCCTCTCTGACTGCTTGTCTGCACCTGCGCGCGCCTGGCTAGTTGACAGTGCGCAGGCGTGTGCAAACTCTTGTACATGTGTGCACATATATGTATATATATATATATACGTATCCATGTATCTGTATATGTATGTATACAGATAGGTAGGTCGATAGATACATAGGTGTACACCTATGCATGTATGCATGAAGCTCCGTGTTCTAGTTTACGAAGCTGGAGACGGTCTTGAACGTCAAGAGACGTTATCTCGTGTGCTTCGTGTCCTGTGTCTGCCGCTACTTCCGCTGCTACTCCTGTCGAATCCTTCCGCTCGATTTCTCTGTCTTCGCCTGACTACGTACATGTACAGGGGCCAGCACATGTTTGTGTACGCAAGGTTGTGCAGCTGGAAATCTTCGTCCGTTTTTTTCCCACCTGCATTCATTAAGTCCCAAGTGCTGGTGCTGCCGCTGTAAAGGCTGCTTATGCGGCGTCGTGTCTTCGCTGCGTCCGTTTGAATATTATTCCTCTCTGACGTGCTCGCACACGTCTGCACCGTCTGCGCGCGTTGAGCAATCCATGAAGAAGCGCACTTGCCGTTGTGTATTGATTTACCTTCGTGACATTTGGATATTCTAAATGTGTAACTAGCGACCGACCGTATACGTGTATCTCTATTGGTATACGTGTATGCGTGTATCTCCGTTAAGGCGCACACAAATATATATACGTGTGTGTACTTTGAATGCGTAATTCTTTAGTCCTATGTATGTATATATAGTTATATATATGTATATGCGTATGTGTACATGCGTGCATGCACACATGCATGTACCTGCGTATATGTATATACATACCGCGTATGTGTACGGAGTTTGATAACGTCGGTAGTTCTGAATGTTTCTTCCGCCTCTTTGCGTACAGCAGTAATGGCGGAATTCCTCTTCCTGTTCTCGCGCGGAACTCCTTTCGAAGCCACAATGCCGCTGCTGCGCGCTACCAACAGCAGCAGGCGCTGCTCCATCACCAACAGCAGCAGTCGGGTCAGATGCTGCGGCACACGCCACCGCGTACGACAGAGTCCGAGACCCTTGAGCACGGGAGAAATATCGTGTTCACTGTTCGGCATTCTCCCTCCGCACGTTTTTTTTTAAAAAATCGCAGCCGAAACAGACGTTTGCTCACGTGTGCCCCTTCGCGTCTGGTTGCAGGTGGAGAGACATAGTGCCTATATTTACATATACCGAAGTATGCGAACTGCGGTATATATGTGTGTGTTCTTGTATGCGCAGTTGTGTACAGTCACACAGACCCACGTACACACATGCAAGCTCAGAAGCTTTCTGTACTGCAGATACGAGCTACACGTAACGCATTCGGTAGCCATTTGGGCCGCAAACGTTAGCACCGCCGACTGAATTGTATTGTCCTACATTACTTTCGATTGGAGCGTCTACACACTTTCGAATTCCACGGTGAGGGACTCACCGCCTCGTGAGTGGTATTGTGTGCATAGAATTACATGTGATTGTGTTCACGCTTTCATTTGAGAATCATACACGTATGTGTGTGTGGGTGTATATATGTGTTTATCCTCTCCCTTGGTAAAAGAAGATAGGGTCTGGGGACACTGTATTCATACTGAAGATCCTTGCGCAATAGACAGCGTGTGCTTCTGCGTTCCTCTCTTTGCAAGACTGTCGATAGAGAGGGGCATACATTTCGTGCTGCGTACATTTCGTGCTGCGTCTCATCCGCCGAAGTGGTGCTGCGTGTACGGGGCGTAGGGAAAGTGTTTTGCAGGTGCTCCCTCGACGTCCTGCTACTGGGAAGGGGAGGGCCACGTTCTCTGCTGTCGCTCGGTTCTGCTCGCACAGCTGCCGCCGCTGCTGCAAATGCATTACACACTTTTTGTCACTGCTCGGCCCAGACGTTGCTGGTGCTGCTCCTACAGCAGAAGGGGAAGGTCTTTGCTGCTGCTGATGGGTCAGCCCCCTGCTGCTGTGAGCGTCCCTTCTGAACTGCGTCCTGCTGGTCGTTGGCCTTTCTCGTGTTCGTGCCTAGAGAGGCAGTAGAAGTCCACCGCAAGTCAACTAGAGAACATATTTACATGTGGCATCCTCGTTCTTATGTACTGCGGTGAGCCTTCCCACGTCCTCAGTGAGGTTACCGCAAGCCGTACGCGATGCCAACCTGTCGAGAACAAGGCCTGTTTTGCTGCTGCTACGGCTGCTGCTCTAGGTGCAGCCGCCATTGCTGACGCAATCGCGTGTGTCTCTGTGAATGTAGGTCATCTGCTGTCTGTCCGTGGCGGGCTCTCCCATGATATGTGCTTGTGCTGCGGGCCCAGTGCGCACGGAGCGGCTCGTGATCCACCTGCAGTTCCGCAGTGGGTGCTGCAGCTACGGCCACTGTCACGGGTGTTGCTGTATGAGGATGCGCCGGCTAGAGCAGCTGTTGTGACTGCTGCTTCTACAGCTGCTTCGAGGCTGCTACTGTTTCCGAAGTGTTTAGTTTCTGTAGAACGCGGTATCCTGCGCCAGCGATCCAGCGCTTTTCTTGAAAATATCTCCGTTTCCTCTTCTGTGTGCGAAGGTGTGTCCAGTTTCTCTCTTGCACAATCCGTTCGGATGATACCGTGTTCGCTGTTGGTGCTGCTGCAGGATCTTCGCAAGCAAATGGGGCTGTTGCAGCACCAGTGAGTTTCCCGCTGCAGAAGCAGCTGTCGGGGCACCCGGTGGGATGTGTTGTTGCTGGTCAGCCCGCAGCAGGGGGCTTGTGTGGACCTCTCGGACCGGGGTTCCCTCCGCCGCCAACAGGAGCGGCCGCTGTTGCTGGTGGAGTCACGGGGAGCCATGCTGCGCCAACGCACGCGGCGCCGGCAACAGCGTCCACGGGAGGCACGACCACCAGCAACAACTCGGGGGGAGGGGCAGGACAGGGCGTTTTCAGCCGCTGCATTTGCAAGGGAGCAGCAGGGGGTTCCTCGTCGCGGGGCAGGGTGCATGCCAAAAGTCTCAAGTGCAAAATTTGTGGATCACTGAGTGTAAGCGCTGCTAGACGAGTATTCGAAAAAGTCCACCATGACTATGAATATTTGTTTGTGTGATGTACGGGCATGTCTGCTCTGTTCAAAAGCATGTGAAAGAGCAGAGTGGCGACACCAAGCGCTACCGGTGTTGACCTCGTTAACATTCAACAGCCGTAGACATTCGTACTCGATAATGGTGTGCATACATAAAGATGTGTGTGTGTGTGTGTTTGTGAGGATGGGTTTGTATACATATTTTCCAAGTACACGAAGAGATGATGCCCTGTAGCGACTTGCAGTACGCGTGTGTTATCTCCTAGTGTACCGCATAGAGTTTTTGCTTGCATATATAAATATATATATGTATAGATAGATAGATACGTATATATATATATATGTATACCTGTATATATGAGTGGAACACCGTTGGACATTGTACGCCTAAACGTGTGTATATACGTATATATACATATATCCGCGCCGCGTTGACGCGGCCTGGTGGCGAGCTGCTCCTGCGTAAAAGCTGTATTTCCGCGTCTCCCCCACTGGATCCGTTGTGAAGCGGCGTACATGGCCTGCGCGTTTTGCTTCCCGGTGTCTGCTCCTGTAACGGCTAGCCGACGGCGTGTATGTCGTCACGCTGCTGGAGTGCCGCTGGTAGTGTGGCTGTCGTGGACTGGTGGTGTTTTCCGGTGTGGTTCACAGTCACGTGAGTCTTTGTCCTTCTTTGCAGACGTAGAGGCGTTTATTGTTACACCAGCGGTGGGTTCATAAAACACACGGACGGACAAATATTCGTATGTCTGCATGTTTTTGCCGTCTCCTCCCGTCGGGCGTCCGCCTGACCCTTGTGCTGTTTTGACAGCACATACGTAAATAGTGCGCAGTCGCGAGATTGTCGCAAAATGTTTTGCGCCACACGCGGCTGCTAATGGCGCGACCCTCCTGTGTAGGGTGATGTCATGCAGTTTCCTCACTGCTGCTGCCCCTGTGCAAGCTGCTGTCTGCGATTTGAACGTGCTGTTCCGGTCTTCAGTGTCGCTGTGATATGACTGCCAGGCTGCTGCTGTGGCTGTCCTGCCCGCTCTTATGCAGCACTTGAGCTGCTACCCAGACGTCACTGGTCCTGCGGCTCAGAAGTTCGTCTGTTCGACATGCCGAATGAAGCGTCTGGATCCTTTCTATCCGGTGGTAGGTTGTGCGAGTGCCGTGCTGCTGCTGAGGCAGCTCTGTGCGTTGCCCGCACTCGTTGTTCTGCTACTTCTCATGTTGCTCCTCCTGTGCTGCTGCCGATCGTCTTCTAGCTTACGTAGCTGCTGCGGTTGTTTTTGGGGTGGTCTGGCATTTGCTGTCGCCTTGGCGGGGACGAGTCGATGCGCGCTCGTTTTACGGCGGCAACAGACGGTGCGCTCTGGTAGCGCAGCAGCACCAGCAACACAGAAACGGATTTTTAGTATGCTGCTGTGGCGTATGAAGTCCGTGTACGCTAGCAAGATTCGACGTACAAGAGGCGTTGACCTGAGTGCGCACAAAAGATTTAGACAGAACATTTGGTGCCTGCCTGCGTGTTGACAGAAGAGCCCGTGACAACCCACGAAGTAAAAGTACCTTTCCTCGCTGAGGTGTCGCCCGCTGCATATACTTTCAGCGGTCCGCCGTATGTGGAATAGCATCAGCACGTGTGACAGAGATATATTAAGTGGACTTGTCGGTGTGTGCAAGTGTAATATCGCAGATACCTGCAAGAAGCCGGAACCCTTTTTGGAGCTTCCACAGTAGTGTTGTTCAAGTGGCGGATCATGGTCTGCTCAGCTGGCGTATACGTATGTATATGTGTGTCAAGTACGCGCCAAGGTTGCAAACGTAGATTTGGTACCGGACTCTAGCCCGAGTACTCGTTTATCGAAGAGGTTGAACGCTTGTACCGCATGCAGAGAGCAGACAGAGGGGTACTCATGCGTCTGGATAAGCAGGCGCTGCTGCCGGTGCTTGCATCGTTGTTTTGTAGTAAGATAAACTTTACTGGTACGTGGCGCAGAGCAAATTTTATATATATATATACGTATGGATGGGCACGGAGAACGAGGTGTACGTACATTGCTTCCTCTTAAGGCTACCCTGCGGGAAATGTAGCCATTTGCGGCGTTCCTGGTGCTGCATTTTTCACGCTTGCGTGTGGTACTGCGCCACCGTGTGTACGCGTGTTACTGAGCCGTACGTTTCTGTCATGTTTGTCAGTCGCGTCCACGTCGCCTGTGTAGTTTGAGCGACGCTTTTGTTCGACGTTCCTTCAATTTATGTTGCCGCTGGCGAGCCACATGCGTGCAGCACGTTGCTTTGTACGTGTGCTTGACGCAGGAAGAGGTGCTGTGGGAAACCCGTCTTGAGGGAAGCCACTACAGCGTGGATATCACTTCGTACGTCTTGAGGAAGTGGCGGGCAGAAGGGAAGGAGGTGATTGTTCGATGCATGCAGCTCGACCAGCCTCTGCTTTACCAGACGTGGCCCAAATCTATCCAGATATCGATAAATGGCCGGGTAAGCTGGTGATTCCAAGACGCTGTTGCGGCTGCGGTGCCCCAATGCAGCCGCGACAATCTCTTTGTTGAAGAACTTGACTTCAGAACTTGTTTGCTGCCACCGCGCCGGTGCGACTTTGTTGTTTTCGCTACTGTTCTATATCTGTGCCGCAGCATCTGCATTGCTGCCATGACGAGATAGTGCGGCACAAAAGCGTCCCTTCTACTACCGCAGCCCTGTGCAATCTGCCGCCGCTGTGACACAGTCTCGGCATGAACAAAACCACGGGTGTATACGTCTGAGTAATGTACATGAGTACACTATGCGGTATCTTGTCCCTGCACATCTATCGGTATAAGTGTGTCACGTGCCAGCACACTCAGAAACAGCAGGCGTGCACGTGCCCGTACACTCATCGTCACTTGTGAAGTTCATCTAGGCGTATTTGTACGCGAACGTTTGCCTGTATGTAGATGTGTACTCGTAGGCCAAGTCGAACACGACTATGTGTGTTTTGCCAGCAACAGGCTCCACACTTGTGACTTTTCTGTTGTAACTTCACGAGTGGGCGGCAGTGCCAAGACGTTCTAAACAAGCAGACCCTTCTGCCGTTGTTTGTTTAATGTTCCTCTTGGAAACAGAATATAGACTTTTTAGCTGTCAGAAACGTGTCTGTCTCTGTGTGTGGTGACCTCTGCTCGTGGAGACGAGCTGCCTGTTCTCCACCCATCCATAAATGAAGACGTTTTATGTGCATGCGTGTGTATGAGTATGTCTGTATTTATATATGTGTACTATGAGTATATGTAGTGTATATATTTATGTAGAGCGTGACTGCGTTTGTCCACGTAACAAGGCGCTGAACGCTTTTCTTGCAGTTGCAGGAGAATGAAATATCCAGTAGCAGGAAACACACAGGACTCAATTGACGGGTGCTGGACGGGACCAACCGCCAATGCGCAGACTGACACCAGTGACACCGTTACTAGGTTGAAGACCCTGGATCCAGCGTGTGTCACAGAGACCGTCGCTGTCCCCGGCCTCACCAGCAGCTTTAGGGAGACAGGCGTTGTGTGCGTGTGCGTATGTGTGTGTGTGTTTCACTGTTCAATTGCCGCAGATGGAGGAGACTGTTGCTGCGCCGTCGTGGGAGCACAAGCGGCGCGATATGCCCATTGTGGTAAGTATTTAGTTTTCATTTGTAAGAGCAGGTAGGAGAACTCACCTTGCCTACTAGCTGCTGTTGTATCACGAGGCTTCGCCGTGGACGGTGAATGTGCAGGAGCTTGTTCTTCAATGTAAGTGGCGAGTTCAGCGGCGTCTTTGGTGTGCGAGGCCCTGGGCGAAGGATAGGAAAAGAAAAAGTATGTAGTGTAGAAGAAGAAAAAGAGGTTCTAGTTTTCTTGTGTCTCTGCAGTAACCGCTTGCAGGAGGAAGCCGTACGGGCAGCGGCGCACTAGAGTTTCTTTCACCGCAGACGTACAGGTGACATGCAAGAAGTTGGAGTGAGCGAGGATTTGCAGCGAGAGAGACTGTGTATACGCCAGTCCGTACACGCGTATGCGCGGGCTAAACGCACGCACGTACACAAACGTATCACGTACGTAGGAGGGAAAAACTCGCGATGTTCTCGGCTATGCGAGGAAGAGAGTTTCGCATGGGCTGGACAGTTCGGAGCTCGCTGAATTTCTTGCGGAACAACGACTGCAGAAACGTAAAGGTGTGTATACGTCTGTAGACAGACACGTGTACATAGAACTTTGGAAGTGCTGCGTTCCTGTCGTGCGTGATGAGAACTGCTGCAGCAGGAACTGCTTTTTGCTGACTGTGCTGATTTGTCAGATAACGCAGTACCTGAAGAACGGGAAGAATAGAGTGGAATTCTGGTGGACTAATTACGAGGAGCCAAAGTCTTTCCACTTGGCTATTCTTCTCTGCACGTACTCGTCGCCGGAGGCACTTGCGGTTAGTCGTCAAGAAGGGCGCAGCTTCGACGCTTGTTTCTGCGACTAACATAGCACGTGATGAACAGCCGTCCGTCTCCCTTACAGACGTTTGTGCACACGCAGATGCAACAGCATGCCGAGCTGCTGCACAGGTGCATTTACCCGCACAAATACGCCTGCAACGGTGTAGATATGTATAACGGTGGACAAGCAGCTTTTTGTGTCCGCGGCTGGGCGAAGTATTTTGCGATGCATGTGTGAAGACACAGAGCGACGCATCTACCCAGATGCGCCAACCGAAATACTCACTCCGTATGGGCCGGGTACTGGCGTTGTTTTCCCCGTCAACAAGCTCAGCGGACACGTCCTTGGCTGTGCGTTTGCTCAGGCATCACGTGTGCATCCGGTCTCTACTTGACTGTGCCGGACGGTTGAGTTCGCTTAGCACTGAGGATGCGCTGTGCGCACTCGATGTCAACTGTGGGCCGGGGCGGGTGCCCAGCACACTGGGATTGCCCTGCCGGGGTCTGCGCTCCCGAAGCATCCCGTCACCATCGTGTTCTTGTCGAGTGGAGGTGTGTTCTTGTTGATAGATATATATATTTATCCATCTCTGTACCTTCCCTGTAGTGGTTTTACCAGCAGTCTTTTGCTGCTTCTCCTTCTGTTCAGACATGTGGGATGCCGCGAACATGTGCATTTAAAACTGTGTACACGTGCATGTATAACTGTGTACATGTGTGTAAGCGCTATACGTATATGTACGTACACCTATGTATTCTTCACCTATACGTGTGCCCTGTAAGAAGCACGCACCTATACATATATATGCACATACCTGTGTGTATTCACGTGTGTATGCGGTGTAAGACGCACGCACGGTCTAGCTACGTTTGCTTCTCTTGGTAGAAGACAGCGCGAGGATACGAGAGCGTGTCGTCTTGCCTAACATTTAGCCCCGTCCGCGATGCAGGCACGTGTATTCACACAGATAACAACAACACCGTGATCCTTGGATCTGCCGCTGTGTACGAACAGTTCAATTATGTGGACAGCTTTGTAGACAGCGCTTCCGCGTGAACTGCGTTAACGTGCAGAAAACGCTGGAGCTGCGCAGCCATGTGGGGGAGGCGGAAGCGCGGCGCCGCGTCCTCAGCATCGTGACAAACAAGAATGGCAGAAGGGGCAGTACGCAACAAGAGGATGATGATGACGTGACGTGTATGGAAGTGACCCGTCGGATTAAACTTCTTTGCCCCATCACGTTCACGCGGTAGGCCTCTCACTTGCTTTTTCGCCTCGAATCCGCACCTGCGGTGCTCTCCGTCGAGGCCGCGAGGTGTACACAGACGGCTGCTGCGCTATCATTTTACTTGCGTGAGGCGTCTTCACAGCGTGTCCCTTTCTCGTTGGATTGTAGGATACTCAAGCACGTAGTGAAGACTGTGCGTGAGTAGCTGGGCTACTTTGTCGTTCAACGCTGCTTTTGTGTGTCTGTTGCTGCGTCTTCGGACGGAGCTGCATTCAGAAAGGGCTCTTTTGCGATGTGACAGGTGTCTCTGTGTGCGTCTGTTCATGTACATCAGTGAAGAAGAAGTAGAAGAAATTGTGTAGTTGATGAAGAGCGGAGGCCACCGACGTGCGCACCCGAAGATCACCTATGGTGAAAGATCATCTGTTCCACACGGATGCAACGTTACTGACGGTGGTGCGGAGGGGGCCACCGGCTCTGGTTGTCATCACAGAGGATATACGTATGAGAGAGAGGGAGACGCTGTCGTCGATCTGTGCCACCTATGCTACGTGGTGGGAGAGAGACTGCGTAGACGTGTCCGTCTACACTCTTATATTATACATTAGTGAATAGGTGTGTGTATATATATACCTGTATAAGTGCATATATTGGAGGTTGCACGTGGCAACACAGATGTGTGAGCGCGCGTGTTTTTCGATATCATGTCGCGCTGTGTCCACTTTTATTTTGCTGTGGTGGCAAGTGTTTTGTTGGAGTTGTCGCACAGTGAGCGGAACGCTTAGTTCTGCGTACTTCGATCCGACTCCTGCTGCGCCGCATCGCAAGTGTGTGACGCTGTGACGCAGAGCAAGTTGATATGAATACGTTACTACACCGCGTCGTCTATCGGTGCGTCACGGTACGAGTTGCCTCTCCACCGTGCGTTCGTCATCCTGCTGGTGGCGCAGCCGGTCTGCTGCTTTTGCTTCAACAGTGACGCGCGTTCCATGTGAAGCTGCGATGCTCTTTTTCCCTCTGTTGCTTTTGAGGATAGAGGATTTACCTCGGCATTGCGAGCTACCCCGTTGCGTATGACTGTGGTGGTGGCAGCTTTTCAGTGCCGAACACACCCGCACGTGCGCTGTTGTCCCTGCGTCGTGGTGATTCGGGTGATAGTGGGGGAGTCTCGCACGGGGCACTGTGCATATGCCGTGCATGAGTATTTGTGTCTCTACGCACAAGCTTGAGTCTGTCGGTCCACACATCTGTTCTGATTTATGCGCATCTTGACGGTGCGCCAAATCCTCCACCACATGCTAACTCCCCACTGTCGCAGCAGCACCAGCTGCGTACGTAGCAGGCGCCATACTGTACCGGTGTTGTAGCTGCTCCAGTACGCCCGAGCTGTGCTCGCGGTTTGCGTACGTGGTGGTGCGGCTGTGTTCAGCGCCTCCATCTTCTTCTGACGTCCCATGCTGCACGCGCAGCTGCCGCGTTTGTGTACTGCCGGTGCTTCTGTCTGCAACAGCATTGCCGTGCCGTGCCGCGGGGGCAGCTGCATGCACCTGCAGTGCTTCGACTTGTGGGGATTTCTGCTGGTGACGCGCAACACCAAGGCGTTCAACACTCGGTGGAAGTGCCCCGAATGTCAGCTGTACGTGCGGCCGGACGAGCTGGTGATCGACGACTTCGTTCTGCAAATTCTCAAAAGTACTTCTGAGGACGCGACCGTCATCGAGCTAGAAGCCGTAGGTCCTGCGTCGCTGTTTGCTTCTCCCTGTCTTCTTGAAGCGTCGCTGCTACGTAGAGTAGCTGTTCTTTTTTCCTTCTTTCTCCCCTGCGGTAGGAGCCCTTCTTTCCTTTTCTGCTCGGTTCAGGTGTCGCGTGTGCCCCTCTGTGTTTTCTGCTGTTAGGCAGTGCGGTGTGAACTAGTGCATGCGTGGTTGCGCCACAGGATACTCCCGGTGCCGGTCGCACGTGGGGGCGCGGGCTTGGCCGGGGGATGCTTGCGACACTCCACGACGTGGACACAGGGACACAGACGCAGAGCGTGTAAACATACGTATATGCGTAGCATATGTGTAGGAGAGAGAGACAGAAAGACACAGACAAGACACACAGATAGACACACAGATAGACACACGTGTGTACGTACACTTGCGTAGGACGTGGCACGCACAATAAGAGGGTGGGGCGGTTTTCTTCGGGCAAATTGTTCGACAGAACAAGTTTTCGCGCGAGGGTGCTGGCCCTTTGTCTTAAACGGTTATGAAGACACTGGTTTCTACGGGTCCCCGCAGATGAACGCACTGGGCTCTGTGTTACCGGATGGAGAAGGAAGACTGCCTGGCGCTGCGTCATCCTAGCTTCTACGTCAGCGTCACATGAAGAAGGGGATTTCCGTCCTGACGTTGGTGCTGTGTGATTGTGCGTCTGCGCTCCACACGTGTAATTGTGTGCGTGCGCGCATTTTTGTGACTCATTCGCGTAGTTGGGCGTGAAGGGCCACAGTCTACAAGCATCATCGTCTACACGTCGTGTATTAGTATAACCCAGCTGGACGGCAACCCTGCGTGCCTGTCGTGGTGTGACGTCGTGCTGTGCTCAGTCGCTTCGGCTCCATGAGCTACCTGGCGAGGCCAGCTTGCATGCTCACATGAATGGAAGATAGCATCCGCACGCACGCGTAGACGTCTATAAATGGGAGAAGATGTGACTCATGTCTGGACAGCTGTGGCTATCCGCTGCAGTGTCATTACTGAGGGCGTGCGTAACTGCAAAGAAGAAGCGAGAGACGGGTGAGCAGTGAACAGGGGCCGCTACTATAAACGCCCTAGACGTTTCGGCTCGTAGAAGCTCAACCACGTGTAGGTGAACTGAGTACGGGCGCGTAGGCCCGTGCACGTCTGACGTGAAGCCACGGTTGGTGACAACAAGAACAGCGTGATTTAGAGAGGAGGAGACACAGCTAGCCGGCAAATAGCAAGCGGCCCGTCCACTTGACGGAGACCCGGGTGGAAGGGGGGCACCAGTGGCATCCTGTGTTCTTGTAATGCTACACGGGGGAAGGTCTCAGGGCGTCTGTTGCGTGGTCGTTCAGTCGAATGCCGCGTCGTCCAGGATTATCCCATTGTTTTGCTGTTATGGCATCTTACTCCCCTGTTGCGACAAACGGGCTGTCGTACTGTTTCACTGAGGAGCGCTGCTGCTTTTCCGTGCAAAGGGTTTTTTCTCGGCTTGACTCTTTCTTGTTCGCGAGTACAGCTCCTCTGGCCTTTTTTCTTGATAGACCGTTACCTTTTGTATTTGTCTCCTATCACACAGTGACACGCGTCCCCCGTCTCGTCGTGCCAGCCCCGTCCCGTACTTCTCTTTACGAGAGCTTTCTCTTCGTGTTCACAAAGACACTTTCCTCATTCTTTTGTCGCCCATCGCTACGTATCTGTTTTTTGAATTGCTGCTACCCGCCTTCCGGACAAGTAAGTATGCCCCGGCGCTTTTCTTTTCTGTGTCGCTGCGCAGGACGGCAGCTATCGGGTGGTGTCTGAACAGGAACTTAAAGAGGAGTCCAAGCGGGCGGAAGCTCAGCGCCTTCGAGCGGCAGGCGCATGTAGAGTGAAGCGCGCGATTGACGAGGATGCCAGCTGTGCAAGCCCCAGTGCTGCTGCTGTACGTGCACAGTTTCAGAGATTAGTGGTCCAACGGGAGCTGGCGCACGCACTGCCACCGACTATAATCATATATGCATATATATTTTACATACGTTTAGACGTGTATACATTTTACGTTGGGCCTCACCAAGGTCTTAGTTGGAGTCTCCTTTTGAAGCCACGTTGGGAGTCAACACAGGGTGGTCGTACTGCTTGCTGCTGCCGTGGGGCATTTAAAGAGCATCAGCAGGAACACCAGGAGCGCGTATCCGCCTTCTGGCGGCATCTGCTGCGGAGCATGTACCACACAGTAGACTGCTAAGAGAGCACCGACGTGCGTTGCTTTGAAAGCTGCGGCTCTGTTGTCTGGGCTGGACTGGTACTGCTGCATTTGCGGCCATGGCTGCTACCGGTGGCGTTGGTGGTCATGTTGCTGGCGCCGCCGCTGTGAATACTGATGCTACTGCTCCTGTGGCGCATGTGGCCGCCACCCCATGTGTGTGTCTGGCTGCGCAGGCGCTGCCGGAGGACGGGCCGACGAAAAAAGCCTTCGAAATTGTGGAAATGCGTAAGCTTTTTTTCGTGCATCGACTTCCACGTCGCACACACGTTTGAGTTCGTGTAGGTGGGCGTAGATTCAACGGGGAGAGGAGGAATCCCTGGCTTCGAATCTTTGAGTTTACGGGTATCGACGTGCACGCCACCCGCCCTCCCAGGCGCAAGGCACGTTACAAGGAGCGCTCGGATCCCTTTAATTTTTTGCTTAGACTCCACAGGTTTCTGTGTTCGTTTCTTTTCCCTGGTGCAAGCAAAAAAGGGAAGCACCAGGTTTTGTGAGGCGGAAGGGAGGAAAGACTGCGCACACGCTTATTCGGCATGAAACCCAAACGTACCTGCAGATGCATGTGCGTGGTTCCCTTCTCGCCTCTACCCCGCAGCAGACTCGCTTCACAACGCTGTATGTGTCACACCTGTGGAGGGCGCGCCGTATTCCTCGAGGTTCGCCTCCTCGTGAGTGGCTGCCGTGCTGACGAACGATTGTCTCTTACATGTCGCCGAAAACTCGAAGCACATAGGCGTACAAAACGTGCACGGGCGTACATATAGGCACGTAGATAAATTGTATATACCCCGGTGCCGTATTGGGTACGGATGCAGCAGGTGTGGGGCGCGGCGAATGTCCGCAGAAATCCAGACGTTACGTAGAACATACGCAGGTTAGTTTAATTCTCTATGGATTCCTAGGACTCTCTTTGCGTTTGCTTCAATTCTTTTCACTGCGAGGTGTGCGTGTGTCATAAAAGGTGGAGGAGGCCGGGTTCTTGCGATGGACGCGAGCGCATAAGCAGCGGGGCGCGCACTATCACCGTCAGCGCGAAATGTAATCGTTTTGACTGAGTGTCTGGGGGCGAGAGTGTCTCTCCCAGGAGTAAATCTGTACTTCCGTATTAAGCCTGCACAACACAGAGTCGGTGTTTCTGTGTCGGTTGACCCGACTCTACTGCGCAGATTCCACTTATTTTTACTGGCTCCAACGTGTCAGAAGGACGTCCCGGTCATCCTCTGCAAGAAGCTTCCTCAGAACACACCGACTCTGTGTTGTGCAGGCTTAATACGGAAGTACAGATTTACTCCTGGGAGAGACACTCTCGCCCCCAGACACTCAGTTGATTCCCTCGTTCTGAACGTGCTGAGTTCTAGTAACTTATCCTAGAAACGAATTTCGTATTTGCGTGGCGTATGTGGCGTCACAGGCACTCTCGTTTGCGTGGTAAGCTCTGCGCGTAGGCGCTGCGCGGTGGCTGTACATTTGTCGGCTTCTCTTTTTTGCATGTGTTGACGCAGTTTCGAGCTCAGAAGATGAGGAAGAAGCTCTGACTATCGAGAGCAGCAGCAGCGCAGCTCCTCCTGCTCAGGCTCCTCCTGATCTCTCTGCATCACCAACAGCACCTACTGCTGCTTGTGCCCTGGAGGCGGCTGCGGGTGCTGCTGCGCCGGGCGCAGCTCTTGCTGCTGCTGCGGTATCTGCGGCTGCGCCTGTTGCAGCATCCACTACTGCTACACGCCGTGCTGCCGAAGACACGCAAGCGGGCGCTGAATCAGCTTCGTCGGCCGCTTCCAGCGCCATTCCACCAGCCGCAGGGGCGCTGCCGCCAGCGCTCGTTTCCTCGTTGCGATCGGCCGCTGCTGCTGCTTCAGCGGCCGCTCCAGGAGGCATGCTTTTCTCGCCGGCCGCTACTGTTGCTGCTCACCAGCAACAGCAACGGCATGAGCCAGTTGCAGTACCACAAGAGCGCAGACTCAGTTTCTCGCCCGAAGAGGAGACAGAGGAAGGTGAAGATGATGAAGATAGCGGTAAGCGTTGTAGAGTATGCACGTACGTCAACAAACTGTTACACGTCTGCTGTCCTGTGGAGCGTCAGCACGCAGTTGTGTTCTCAGTGGCGTGAAGCATTCTTTACGCGTGTCTGTTTCCGCCTAGCGACAGGTCACCTTGTATTTGCTTGATGGGACACGCTGCAGTGTCTGCGAGTCCGGTAACAGCTAACAGTCTTCTTGTGTGTATGTAGCTGTCAGCTTATGCATTCCCCGTCGCTCTATGTATGCACCTAGATATGTGTATGTGCGTGTGTGTGTGTACCTGGATTTACACTCAAGGATAAAAGCGAATGATAGGAGGCACAGAATTGTTCAATTGCGTCCGTGTACCTTGTATCAGACCGGCAGCTGGATTCACTCGGGGGTTCGCTCACTAATGCGATTCACCGGTATGTGGTACTTCTAGGAGTTGATGACACTGGGACGTGCATCCTTCAACTCTGTGTCAGAGCGGTTGCGGCAGCAGGCGAGGAGCGGGAGCCGTGTCGCGACGACTTAAATTTTGAGGACACACTGTTGCGACTGATGTCTTGTGGCGCAGCTATTCGTGTGGGCCGGTTTTACAAGCGACTCCGCCGCACTGCGCTGTCACCTGCTTCTTCTCCAGCTTCTCCCGGTACGGTCGAGAACCCGGCATCGGTGCCGCCGCGGCAGCAGCAGCGGCAGTTGGTGCCAGGAGGTAGCGTTAGTGAAGGCCTTTCCGCCGCTGTTGGTGCTGCAGCTGCGACGGGTGGCAGCTTACAAAGAAGAATGTCTGCACGTGCAGCAGCACGGGCTGCAAGCGCGAGCGCTGCAGGAGGAGGTGCAGCAGAATCTGCGCAGAGTGTTTTCACGAAGACGCACGCGTTGACCGCAGCAGCATTTCCCTCCACTTCTTCTGAGCAGTTGCACGAGCAGCCGCCGTCGTCATCAGAAGGAGGTGACGTCGTGGTGGTTATATCTTCAGACGAAGAAGAAGAGCTGGTGGCCGCTGCGTGGACGCCAGTCCTCACGCCTCAACAGCAGCGCCGACAGCAGCGTCGGCAGCAGGAGCAGGTGCGACGGCGGCTGCAGGACGAGGAGCGACAGGAACAGCGCAAACTTGTTGCACAAGCAGCAGCAGCTGCACGGCAGCACGCACGAAGAACGGAAACTCTGCCCGAAGAGACCCCAGCGGATGTGGGCGCTGAGGCGAAGGATCAACAAAACATCTCCCTCCCTCAGATAGCTACGCTGACTTTGCTTAGTCCTCCTGCTGCCACTGAGGCCGGTGCGCAGGCGCTCTTGAGCAACTTGCACCTGCCTTTCCCTGCAACAACTCAGCGGGGAGCTGCTATTGAACACTCAGTCTCCAAGGATACCAACTCAGAGACGCACGTTGGCAGCAAGGCGGCGGAACTGCTGCAGCTGCTGCTGGAGCGGCAGAGGCAGGAGCTGGAGCAGCGCGAAAAGCTGCCGGCACAGGAGGTGGAACAGCAGCAGCAGCTCAGTCTCCACAGATTGACCTCGGTCAGCTCCGAAGAAGAGGCGTCCCACCAGCCCGCACCTTCCTGCTGGCAAGGGCCCGAACGGCATGCAGACAGCAGCAGCGGTCCCGCGGATGCACCAACAAGCACTAACAACAACAACAGAAATGTACCGTGGACATTAGGTGAAGCCACTATAACAGGTAAGCAGCAAGAATCGCTCAGCGTTACTCGAAGCTGCAGCCGATGGCTGGGTTCATACCAGGTGGATGAAGACCTCTTGTTTCTATATTGGCGAGAGACGAGAAATGCGTTTGTGTTCATACAACTTTCCGGATACAGAGTTGCAGGCTTAGCAATTGCATACGTGGCATGCAAAATATCAAGAAGGGAAAAGTATTTTACAACGACCGCAGCTTTAGAAGTTCAGCACACCGTCCCCCCTGTTCGGATATCTAGCAGCGTGTGTCTGCGTGTAGGCCTCCTAGTGTGTGTATGTAGTGCACGCGTACATGCATACGGGGTCAATAGGTAAAGAGTTGTTGATTTGTGCACAGCGGTGACTCCGAAATGTCTTCCACCGTGTGCTACTAGAGTGCACCGTCGGCTATGCTTTTGCAGGACGCGGCAGGCAGAGTTCTATTGAGCGGACTGGAGAAGTGGCGACAGCGCGGCCTCCTGCTCAGTCTGCTGCTGCTGCTGACTCTCCCGCAGCTGCTGGTTTGGGTGGGACCGCCGTCCCGACACCAGGTAGTGCCCCCGTGCACGGGGACGCCGCCGCCGAGAGCAGCGACTTTGAGCAGGAGTCGTCTCGTGTCCACGAGTCAACGCCAGTAGCAGACGCTGCTAATTTGTTCTTCGCGCCCACTTCCTTGTCGTCCGCCTCCTTCCCGGGTGTCATTCCTCCTTGCTCATTTCCGTGTGCCGCTTCTCAACTGACACGCCCTGCATGCGGGGCAGCCGCGGGGGTAGCGGCTGCAGCGCCGTTCGCCTGTCGAGACGGCAGCAATGACAGCGGCAACACGAGGGGCAGGAACTTTGGGGTTCCCGATGCTTGTGTCGTGCCCACGAGCAGCTATTACTATCTTGACCCGTCTTCGATAAATGTCTCAAACTCATCGGTGCTGCAGCAGAAGCAGATTTCCTCGCAAGTACAGCAGCAGCCCTTTCAGCAGCAGCGACAACAGGAGCACGTGCAGCCGTTGCGTCCCTGCGGCGGTACTGATGAGGGGGCCTTGCCCACCTACGGGACCGTCCACAACACGAGAAATGGAAGCGCTGATCCGAGCAGCGTCCTGGAGATGTACTCTCACGCGCTCCAGCACCAGCAGCCGCAACAGATTCTAGAGCAGCTGCAGCAGCAAGTACAGCAAGCAATGCAGGAGAGTGTACAACTGCAGCAGCATGTGAAGGAGCAGCAGCGCGTGCAGCAGCAGCGCGTTGAGCAGCACGCGATGCAGCAGCTGCAAAGCTTGCAGCAGCCACGTACGCGCGCGCCCTTGAGTCGCGAGACAGTCGAGCAGGCGGAAGCAGCTGAGGAGCAGCTGGCATGTCGAGACTCAGCAACGACGGACAGCAGGGAGAGGGAGGAGACCCGCAGTGATGCCACAAAGAAGGCATGGACAGTCGCTGGAGCGCACAGCAGTAGCAACCGCAGCAGGCGCTTCAGTACGAGAGAAAGAAGCAGTCGCAGCAACAGTATGGAGCGTGCGGACGCTGACGCTGGCCACAGAATGAAAGAGGGTGAAGATCTCATAAGTGAGAGTTGTCGACAGCCGTTTACTTCCGCACAGAGAGCGCCTCTCCACGCAGTCTTTCATAAAGCAGATGCCACCCCTGCTCCGGCAACAGATAAAGTGGAGAACAGCTTCAGCGCCAGCACGAGAGTGAGTGCGGAGGTGCGAGGTCAGCCCGTGCACGAGCATTCGCAAAACCAGCAGCAGCAGCATCCGCTGGAGTACGAGCAGCTACAACGAACACAGCAGCAACAGCAGCTGCGACGAGGGACAACTGGCGTGACACCGGGCAGAAGTGTTGTTCCTGAAGCGCATCCAGCTCCAGGAAAACCGTTTGCTCCTCCAGCAGCAGCAGCCGAAGCAGCAGGTCCAGCTTCGGCCGCACCAGCTTCCCAGCTCGTGTGGCCGGTTGCCGCGTCGGCAACAGCTCCAGTACGGACTACGTATAATCAAGCGGCATCAGCAGGGACAGATCGGAAACCTTCAGCAGCAGGAGAGGCAACTTTACCAGCAGAGGCAGCAGCCGCGGGTCCGGCAGCAACAAAAGGAATGGCAGCAAACCTGTCAGCAGCGGGAGGAATCCAAGGAGCAACTGGAGCACGTAAAGGCCCGCGAATGTCACTGCCCCCGCGGAGCTGCATTGCTGGATTACGGCCAGATTCGGGTGGTACTTCAAAGTCAACAGCTTCAAGTGAGAGTGATAAGAACGTTTCGTGTGCGGCTGTGTCGCCCGTTGCGTCATCTTCTGGTTCCTTAGTAGTGACGTCCACTGCTGCTATGCCAAGAGCTGGCGTAGCATTGCCCGCTGCGTCGACCGGGTCTCACGGAAAGCAGCAGCCTGGTCTCTCGCGCAGCGCTCCCAGCGTTGCCGCTCCTGCTGCGTTCATCCCTTCTGTGGGCAGTACTGGTGGATCGGGAGCCAGTTTACAGCCAAAGTCGCCAGCGAGACGTCTACTGGTTCCACCAGTCCCACCGCCGCTCAAAAGCTTGAGACAAGCCGGAAGTGCCGGTGGCAGCGCGCAGGAGGACCGCGGGAGCAACAGCACGAGCGCGCATCAAGGCCAGTCCAGCTCAGTAAGCGGTCCACCCAGTGGAAGCAGCAGCAGTGGTAGCCAGCTAGGTCAAGAGGGGAGGATCCCTTCTCGCCTTCCTGCTCCTGGTGCAGCAACAACCCTCACTGAGTCATCCACTGCTGGAGCCACTGCCGCTTCTGCCACGTCCACAACCGTGTCTCCCGCCCCAGCACCACCTCGTCCTCATGGGACAACAGTAGCAGCAGCAGGTCGCCCGAGTGTTGCTGCCCTGGCGGAGACAACAGGCAGGGAGGCAACTCTTAGAGATATGGGTCATGGTGGCGAGTTCCTTGCGTGCTGGAGCAGGCACACGAGTATCAACAGCGATGATCGCCGGAGCACTCGTGCCGTTTCTGACGTTGGGGACTGTGGTCCTGGGCTGGAAAGGAGAAGGAGTGGCAGCAGTGAAGGGCAGCGTGGCAGCAGCAACAACAGCAGCAGGGGTCGAGTGTGCAGCCCTGACAGCGTGCATTACAGTAGAGAGGCAGATTACGCATCCTCCGACATGAGTCTTCCACCTGCAGCAGCAGAAAGTGAAGACTTCCCTGCACCTGCGTCATACTCGGCACAGCGAGGACATGGTGAATTCCGCACAAGAAGCAGCGGAAGCAACAAAGAGGGAGACGGGCAGGCGGAGACAAGTGGCAAGAATCAGGGCAGCAAAGATTTGAACACCGCTGATTACGGCGCAGAGGACAGCAGCGGTCTGCAGAGCAGATCAGGAGCGTCAACTGGCGCGAGGTGCTCTTCACCAGTTCGTGCAGCAGTTGCTAGTCACTGCAGAAACCCACGGCAGGAGACGGAGGCAGCTGTGAGTTGCTGCAGTACACTCGAAGACTTACACAGAGGAGAAGAAGAAGATTTGTATGGTCGACCTTTAGGGGTTGAACGGCAGGTTTTTGCAGCGCGCCACGACGAAATGAGAAAGGCGTGTGCGAAAGGCAGCAGCTCAACGGCTGCGAACGATGCTGCAGGGGCGTTTCGCAAGGAAAGTGAGTCCTATTCATCAGACAAAGAATCAACAGCATCGCAGACCGCAGGAATATCAGATAGCGCAGACACAGCAGGACTCCAGAGGACTGAATTCAGACAGGCCGGAGCAGCAGCAGCTAATCACCCGCCGCTTCTGCCCAGACAGGCAGCGGGCGGACGACGTCGTGTGAGCGTCGTACTAGCGCTTCACCCGGCGACTCACGCCGTACGTCCACCTGCTGGGTTTTTTTCCACTGAAGATTCTGTTGCTGCATCCCCCTCAGCAGATTCTGGTACCCGCAGGTCTGCGCGAGAAACTGACGGAGACGAACTGCACGCAGGTGCAGTTCTCGACAGCAGCACTAATGACAGCGACGTCTCCCAGTTGCATCACGACCAACAGAAGGATGGCACAGCAGATTCGTCCTGCCCGTGTGTCACCGAGCCGTACACTTCTTCCCTTCCTGTAAGAGAGGATGCACGTGAATCAGGAGTTGGTGCAAGTGATGCTGCTGTGACGTCTGTGAGGGGCGCTGTGGGTAGTTCCTACTCCGAAAGTAATAATGCTCTTCCTGGCGGTGCTGCTCGTCCGATCGACGCTACCCGTACTGACTTCAACTGGACGGATGGTCTCTTGAGCGACGGCTGCGGTGAGGCAGGTGCAGTGTCTTCATCCTCGTTGTATTCAGCTGCGGAGCGAACGGCAAGGACGTCGCGGGCGCAGCAGAAACCACAGCTTGTCTCGCAGGGTACAGCGAAGGAGTTGCAGCGGCAGTTCGTGCCCACTAGTAGCGAGGCGCAGCGGCAGGAGCACGACGGTGAAACACGAGCAGCGGGTCCAGAGAACAACAAATTACGTAGAGGTGGAGACACGGACGCTGTGCCTTCGTCTACGTTGCTGTCGCCTACTCCGCCTCAGCTGCAAACGCGTGCAGCACTGGTCTGGGAGCAGCAGTGCGAGCCGACATCTGCGGCGTCAGGTGTGAGGGAAGTAGGATCAACAACAGGTCTTCCTGACACAGCACCGTGTAACCGGACAGCAAGAGCGCCTTGCACAGACGAAGAACACAGCAGAGGAGTGGAAGTCGATTCTTGTAGTAAAGGGATTGCAAGCTGCGCAGATTCGCTGGAGAGCTCTGAAGAAGGAGCAGCAGGAGCACTCGGACAACAGAGTGAAAAAGTGAGAGAGCGTTTCCTGAAGAGCTAACAGAGAACAGCGAAGCGCGAAGGCCTCTCAGCGCCAAGATGTTGCGGCACCCGTTGCCGTCGACAGCACTCACACCCGGAGCAGCCGGGACGGACACGCATTTCGGCGTTGACAGTTTCAGACCTTCTGGAAGAGTGTGAATGTCAACGCGTTGCTGCGGTCAGAGCGTGGCTGCCTCCGGAGCGCATCCACGGCCATCCCAGGAGAGTTGTAAGCTATAAGGGGACAGCAGCGGTACGTGTTCGATGGGCTCATCGAGCAACACTGCTGCTGCTGCGGTGGTGTAATTAGAGCAGCAGGCAGAGAGACCAGGCGGCTATTTCGAACTGCATCTGGATTTGCGTCCACCTTCAACGTTGTGCTGTGTAATCTATGGCGTGCGTTCCCGAAGTGGTAAGGTGGTGGTGGAGGAGAAAATATACAAGGAAACAGAGAACTACTTGATGGCGAGAGTAGCTAGACCTGCTGGAAACAGGGTGTTGCAGTTGTTGGGGGCTATCGGTCTGTCACGGGACACTTGTACTGCAGACCATTTCTATAGCTATGTGGGTAAAATCACGAGAGGGCGTAGGCTATGTGGCGGCAGACAAGACGTGTGTCCACGAAGGGCATGTGTCTCAAGTTGAAGTCACTGCCAGTCTACTTGGGCTCCGCAAATATCAGCTTTCTGGACGGACGTGATTGTACGGGCGTGGAAGTTGCTGGACTCATGTGTAACTTACGTGTGCGCTCGTAATATTTGCATATTTACGGTAGTTAGCTTGTCTGCCTGTATGCACTTTTAAGTACGCGCACGATTTCAGACGCTACCTTGGAGGCGAAAGCCCGGTACAGCGTGGCGTAGGGTTTTGTTCCAATAGTAGCTGGGCACGCGGAGTTCTGCTGCCGTGCAAAGGTGTATTTTCAGCACCTCTCTGAAACAGAGCTTTCGACTGCCGTTTGACAGTACGAGAATCTGGCGCTAATAGAGGGTATATTTTATTATTCCTTAGCTGCCTGGTCAGCAACGATAGATATTCAGAGCAATTCGGCTTAAGCGTGAACAATCCCGTGGTAGTAGAATTGTGTTCTACAGTTAACCCACAGCATAGCGATGCCGCGTCGGTCTTATGTGCCGCGTTGATTTTGGGTTTTGTTGCAGCGGGAGGCGGTGGGATACGTGCGTGCGTGGCTGGGCACCTGCGATTGAGCCTGCAGCACCACATACAGGGAAAACCATTCGAATCCTTTTCTTGTTCCTCCCGTGCGTGTGACTCTGTTTGTTGGGAGATCTGCGTCTGCAAGGTGCGCAGTGCAAAACGTACCGTTGCATGCTTTGAAGTGCCGGCCCACTGGTTGTAGCCGTTCAAGCGGAAGAGCATTTAAAAGGGTGTGCTGTATTCACAGATGTGTACAATGACCTAGTGAAGTGTAGGGACTGTTCTTCTGATTTGGAGGAGCCCAAACTACTTTGGTAACGGCGGCACTCATGTTTGAAGCTAGTGTAGATTGTATTCACAGTGATCCACGTGTCTGCTAGGCGAGTGGCCGCTGTGCAGAATACAAGCCTGTTTAGAACTCTTCGCATATCAAGCGTCGAGAGTGGTTCGTAATTCAATTTTCGAACTACGGCGTACTATACGACCCATTTCGGAACTTGCGCGTACACGTCTCATCTTCGCCGACGCCTGTGCACACGTCCGCGCACAGCCCAAGGCAAGTGTATGCTCTGCTTCTCGTAACGTCGTCTGCAGCTTTATCTTGTAGAACGTCTAAAGCCTAATAGAGCCACTGATTGCTAGCTGCTGTGGCTCGTCGGTGGCGGGGAGTGCTTTAGGGGAGCAGCCTGGTGTGACCTACTGAAGTGGAATGGGTCCAGGCGCAGACAGCACATGTGTGTTGAAAGACATGTGTGATAAAATACGGAAAAATAGATGCACACACACGTATATGATTGCACAAAGAGGAACGAGTGGGTAGGTTTGTACAAAGCATGCCAGTGCTCTTGATTAGGAAGAAGCAGGTTCGTCTAGTTGACTACGGACTCTGCGAGAGGTCGCTCAGCGTGTCAAAATCACCGCCTGCTGTAGAAAGTTTGCTGCTTTAGCGCGGAGGCAGAGGTCCAACGGAACGCTTTTCCCATGCTCTACGCTGTAACTCTAACGAGCACCTGCTTGGGTAGGCGGGTGAAGGCTGCTGGCACATCCGCACGAACTCTCTTAAGTGCTCATTGTAGACAAGCTTGGGTCTTGTTCGCTTGATCATGTCCTCGTGAAAATTGGTCAGCATGTAACACATAAACAGATACGTTCGCCGCAGTGCATCAACGTAGGTCGATAATTGTCGACTTGAAGACCGCCTGTTTCTCTTAGCGGATACATGCTACCATATATATAATCCCCTGGCATGAACGATATACAGTGCTGCGGCGCTGCCAGCACATGCACGGTTATATGCCTCCACCACACGTAACGGAACGAATGTTAAGCGACTTGCGCGTTTAGATCGCAAGGACTTTGATACTGCGCAGAGAGGACGCTTGCAATGCTCCGCATTACCTGCTGCACCCTGTTAGATCTCACACTTTATCAGTTGATCAGAGCACACGCACAATGCCTCCGCTAGCCTCCGCTAGGTGTTACAAGGGCGCCACTTTCTCGCCAGTGTCTTCTACGGCGTGTACAACAGACTGCTTTGATACAGCGCGGATTCTCACGGTGCTTCAAGATCAAGAGAGCTGCACAAATGTGTAAAGAACAGGCATGCAGTTTCCCGTGTAGAGATGCAACGTGCCCTCCAAATTCCCTGCGTCGGTGAAAGGTCTGGCAATGCTGTCTGCGCAAGAAATATTCGCCAGTGCTGAAAGCTCTCGACGGATTTTCAACCGGGGCCGTGAACTCGACGTATACAAACAGATGCACAAGCAGCGCGCGACGTGCATTAAAGCGAGTGGTGGCACCTTGAATAGTCTCTAATTCGCTTTTCACGTTTCTCTCAGCATCTCAATTCTCACAGAAGAGTGACAAGGAAGGTAGCAATCATATGGACACTGAGTCAACCGGTCGGACGACAGGCCAGTTTTCCTCATAGATGCAAATAACACTCCGAAGAAATGACCGTCCGCAGCGAAAAATCTAAGGCTTTTCCGACGCACATTGCAGGTCACTTATTTTAGGATCAACAAAAGGTTCCGCCAGACATAAAAAAAGATATATACACATAAATGCAAATGCACGGACGAAAAGGCAGAGGCATTCGCGGCAGACGTGAGATTACACCAGAAACACTTCGCGCGGGTGAATGAATTAACAGCCGAGGGCCATCAACTTGTTTACCACAGTATGTGAGTAGCAGTTCAGGGGTACACGCACAACGACAAGTCGGTTGAGAAAGAATCCAGACATAGAACATCTACAATTTCGTAGTAGACACGGCAGCCAGGTGAGCACGTCGTTTACGTACAAGACAGGGATGTAGTCCCTTTCTGGACAAAAGGATAGTTACGGTGATTATACACAACAGCTGCCCTAACAAGCACGTGCTTTCCGCAGCCCAGCGGTAGCTGCAGAATAGTGGTGTAAGCACACGCTACAATTGAGATAACGGAAACAACACGGTAGGGGGAAAAAAATGTTTCCTCTAGCCCACGACAAAACTGCACGTTGCGCGTAATGTGTAGGAACCCCGTCGATAAAGGTCACGGAAGTTCTACGAAGTCCGTGGGGGCTAGAGCGGTGGCGGAGCCACAGGGAGAGACTGCGCAGTAGAGGTGCCGTATGCACACCACGCCATGCATCTTTGCACAAGGTATGCAGCTATTCCGAAACAAACTTAGGCTAGGAAAGTGCGTCTTTGTTTTGTAAAGACGCTTGCGCATCAGATATCAACTACGCTGAGCCGTGCGCGCGTGTCCCCGGGCGCAACCAATGAAGAAACCAAGTCGTTCGCTACAACAATGTGTTCGTACATTTCCGAGATGTAAATATATGTATATACATGCATACAAACACGCATACATAGACATCGTTGGAACCGCGCACAGGGAATCTCAAAAAAAGGCCGCGAACGGACGCGGCCTTTTTTTGAAATGCTGCAGCTCCCGTTACACACTTATGTAATTCTTTCGGCGGCTTCTGCGGCGGAGTGATATCCTTTGCTTCTTTTAACCAGGTGCTTTACCACAACTGCACCTGCGTGAGCTGTCATAGCGGAAATCGGACTCTAAACCTGCTGCAGGCTTACAGATAACTCAGCCTTCATAGAGGATACATCGTTTGACTGGGGCGTATCGAACTACATTGTCGCACGTACGTGGCAGATCGTACGATGAGACAGGAATTTCGATGCTGGAAGACAGACGTGCACAAGCGAAACAGGACCTAGACACGCAGCTTGCAGCGCTTAGCCCAAACACGTCCATCTGCTGCACTTAGGGTGTCCAGTCGTGTCTAGAGGTGCCTCGCGGACAGGTACGCTTCCGGTATGCAGGTTTCAATCGCGTCTCTTTCCTCCACGTTCTCAATAACATTGCGAACGTCCACAAGCTATACTGCGCTGGGTACACGTGTTTGACTAACAAGTTTGACGTAGGCTCGTCCACTGGGCAAACTGCGCAACTAAATCGTGTGTAAAAGAGCCTCCCGATTTCCCACAATGTTCCCACCCGCAAAGCACAGGTGGCGTTGAGACAGCATTGAGATACATTCGGGTATATGCACGAAAACATATATATACAGCTACCTACATTGAACTACATATATATCAGTGCAGGCCTGCACACGGCTTCGCACGAAGTTGACGTGAGCCATCTGCGACGTCGACAATTCCCCGTGTGTTCAAAAATGAGAAAGATAATTGGCGTGCCTTTGAATTTCTTGCTCACTCACATTCTGCAACTTATTTCATTCAGTTGATCTCAACCGAGCAGCTGTGTGCTACGCGGGGTGAACCTTTGGAGCCGCGAGCATCTGCTGAAGAAGGAAAGCAGGGGACGCCACCGACAGCAGGACAGTCTTTACAAGCGGGCAATCGTACACTACAAATATATCCCTACTTGTATAGTAAAGAGGCATTATTGCACGCTGTACACACGTCCAGCATGGATACAAACACGTGGACACGCGCACTGTTACGTGAAAACAGAAAGGCTGTCCCGAGTGTGCAGAGCGCAGCCAGGCCTACCGGCGCCTCACTACTTACGAAAAACTGACAAACAAACTCGAAAATGCTAACCATAGGAATCTACGTACGACGATTCGTTGCCAGCTTGGTAGATGCAACAAGTGTCTGCGCGCGTTGAACGGTAGTGCTTAAAAAGCATTCGTGTGGCAACAGGTTTAATTTACGCCTGCGTATTAGCTTGTCCTCAGTCTAACAAATTCAGCACACTACTGACACTCACCTCAATCACACGTACGCGCAGTAATATGGAATAACGTGCTTGGAAACGCCCTCAAGACAGGTGGAATGGTCGACTTTACCGAATCGAAAGAGAGACGCACGAGTGTTCCTCTGACACGTGGTGTACGTACATGTAAATACTTATTCTTGAAATCGATGTATACACACGTGTACCCGTGCTGGTAGAGAAGCCCTGCAGATGCTGCTTTGCCATTTGAACATAGACGTCAGTCGCTACATGATTGTGATGACCTTCTAATCTCTATGGACACCTTTTCAGCGAATGTCTCATGCGCATCGCCAAACACACAAGACAGGAACAGTTGTTTTCGCTGCGCGGCGTCTATAAAATGAGAACAGCTCGCGCACATACACATATTGCGCGCGTGGCCAGCTTACCTAGCGGCTGAATTTATAGTAGTAGCTCACTTTGAGCCTCACAGTGTTCTCGCTACGTGCATCCTGCTACGGTGCTGCGTCTGTTACTGTTGCTGCTGTACTGGCACAACGCAGTCACAACTGGTGGCAGTGCTGCCTCTTCACCTGACGGTGCCACTGCCTGCCATGCGGATGGTCGACCTGTACTCAGCTCTTCCGGCAAACGCTGCGCTTCAAGAGGCTGTGCTGGTTCAGATTCGCAATGTCGCTCGCATCAATCGGCGTTCTCCCTGTCTGTTAGACTCTCCTCCTGTTATCGCACGATCTTTAGCTGGCGACGGCGTGAGTCTGAAAAGCTGCAGCAGAGTTGCGTGCTGGACTGCAGTCTCTCCTACACGTTTTCTAGTGTGAAGTAAGTCTCGTTATTCAAGCGCAATAGCACCTCCATCTATTCGCTTGCAAGCTGCTTACCAGACGCTGCTTTTCCTTGGCCACTTTATAACGATAAAGCGGTTTGGGAATAAGCTCATCGAGGATGAGGTTGAGAAAGCCGCATCCAATAGCAAAGAGATACATCCACCAAGACAGCGCGACAGTGGAAAACACGTCTTGAATGCCAGGCACGACAGTCAACATAGACGTAAGCGTGGCAGATATACTGCACGCCAGGTGCATCCACGGATTCCGATTGAAAACAAGGAAAAACCACTTCCAAGACCGTACCTGCGAATGCCACCACGCCACAAATAACAGCACCAGTCTCGCAAAAAAGGCCAGCAGCACGTAGCAGCAGCAGCTTCAGCCGATGCAACAACCCAACGGCGCGACCAGGCTTTCAACATTTGTATGTTGTAAGCGTAGCAGCCAGCGACAGAGGCAGTTGGAACTCGCACTATCTACAGCAGTCGGCAACGCGAGGCCACCAGCGCCACATGACCAGTATCACCATCAAAAACCGTGCCTCTCATAAAGTACTGTGCAGCAATACCATCACCCAGGGCTTCCGCAGCGGCACGGCCGCCAACGCCCACCTAAAGCACACCAGACTACGGGCGGCGCCAGTGCCTTCTCTGGACTAGGACCAAGACACAGCTGACGAGGCCCGCAGCATCAAGTGAGGTAGCATTGGTGAAGACAGTACCGTCGACAACCGCCACAAGTTCAACAGTAGGCAACAACAGAGAAGCACGAGAGTGGCCAGCAGCACTACATTCTATACCTGGAGTGTCCTAAGCTGGAATTATAAAGTTGTTCTGCTACGACGTTCACGCCGCTAGCACTGCAGGACCGCTGCACTAGCGTTTCCTGTTTCTGCGTCGACGTGGTACCGTCATCATTGGAAGAGAAACAAATTCCCCTCCTGTAATGCTTTCTTCTTGCCGTTGCTCCTGCGGGGTCCTGGTCCTGCTGCCGCTGCGCAAAGCTGTATATACTTTGGCTGTGCTGCTGCTGCTACACCGTTGCTCTTTCGCTCACCTGTTAAACTTGAATGGCCTTCTTACCGTGTACGCGCGGAGCATTTCACACCACACGGCCGTGATGAAGGAGCAGGTTCTTCCCATTCGAGCGCCACGTGCGGACACGTCGTAGTAGTCTTTTCCTGCAGCTCCCAGGGGGGTATCGTTGCTGCTGGTAACAGTTGCGGTGCTCTTGGGCATGCAGAATCCGTTGGGGGCTGTATCTACGTCCGGCGGACATCCATCTTTCATTGCGTTCGTGATGTAGCTGTCGAGCCCCGGCGTATGCACCGATATATCCGGATGTTTCCCCCTGACTGCTCCGAGCACCTGTTCCATCTTCCTAGCTACGAGCGCAGAAAGCCGACACGCAGTGAGACTGCCACCTAAACCGCAAAGACTGTATGCGACACGAGGGCGAACGTCTGCTTCACTTAGGATAACTAAATACGGCCATCTCACCAAAACAACAAATCGCCTGTACCCCTGCAGATGTCTCTAATTCTGTTGGAGCGATTCGCCGGTGTAATTCAACGATCAAAAAAGACGTTATTCTGCAGAAACCTGAACAACCCAGATGGATGTCCCTACGCGAAAATTTCCGCTTTTGATGCCCTGAATAGTGCCGGTGCCGCTTTAAGGGTACACAAGTATGTAGTGAACCGAGACTTTCGGCAGAAGGGAGACTGCGGCTAAAATTAAGCCCCAGTGGCACGCGTAAAAGGCATTTGTCGCAAGCAACGCAGTGCCACCTCCGTCAATTTCGCAAAATCAAGATATCACCGAAAAAGGCACCAAGGATATTTCGGGAAAAGCAGAAGCTTCAGTGTGGGCGTGGTCTAGACGCCCAAGATGGGCAGGCACCGACGACTACGCGAAAGGAAAGACTTTCCCGAGCTCGCACGGCCTAAACGTACTACAAGCACTCGTTACCACACGTTCGTCAGATAGCACACGTACACCGCATTGCCGGACACCGCAAGCGCCCCTCCTTTCATCACAATTGTATGTCAGTTCGCGAAACCACCGACACCCTGTGCCCAGTGCTTCACGACTTCAATCTTCAGCCGTATACACGCATGCACGCAAAAAGACGCACAACGCAGGCATACACACGTATGCGCAGAACTGCTGCTTTAGGCAATCTCAGAGGCGTCGTGCCTTCCCGCACAATAAAAACAATGCGCTGTTTGCGGGTTTTCGTTATTTTATACAACATTGAAGGCGGCAACGGCTGCGATCCCCTTTCCAGTGACTGACGTGGCATTTGTCCACCGTGCGAACCTGAGCTCTGTGTACCGAATGCTGTCTCGGCAGTGTACTTTCACCACTCGCAACAAAGAAAACACACGGACCCTACTCACTCTGCGGGTTCCAAAAGTCGACGTTTGTCACCCAGTCTTTAAAGTCCCGTTTCACACGGTATTCGAAACTGCGACAGAAATAACGGTATTCAGTTTCCTTCTGCGAACACAACAATCCGCATCAAGACGTTTGTTACCCGTAATGTGCACTCACACGTACGATCGTGCGGGTCCATACACGTACACACATATACCTACACACATACATATACACATACACATACACACCTACACACATATTCACACATACACCTGTATTCATCCTACGTACACCCACCCACATACACATAGATACATACACACATAAATACATACATGCGCACATATATATATACACATACATACCTACACACACATTCACACATATACGTGCATCCATCCTGCGTACGCATACCCACATATACATGCATATTTACACCCATGAATACATATACATACAGACACTTCCATATACATAAATATACGTTCATATACATCCACATGTGTGCCTATACATATATATACATACTTATACATACAGACACATACATGCATGCATACATACGTACATACACACACACACACACACACACACTTTTACGAACATACGCATACAAATATATACATACATATACGCACACATACATACATACCCATACATATACATACACATACATACATACATACATGCATACATACATACATGCATACATACATACATGCATACATACATACATACATGCACACATACATACATCCACAACCCATACACACAACATACACGCATACATACGTATATTTTTATAGACGTATACAGATATACATGCTTGTGTACATGCTTATCTACAAATATTTGTGTTCGTCCTCTGCCTGCTCAATTCCGGCCCTACTATACACATAACTGCAGTACATGAACTGTCCATTTAGACAGGTCCAAAGTTGCACGCGAGCTCTACCTAGTCCACCAGACTCAAAAACCTGCGTTATCTTTAAGTTTTTTTGTGGAGTCACAAGCACAGCGCAGGGGACCGCCTTGTTCTGAAATCCCAGCTAGCACATAATAAAGCACCTACTTGGGTTTTGATATCGACAGCTTTGTGGTATAGACACTGATCGTGCAGGGGATTAAGCTGGACCACGCCGGTGCAAAGGTACAGCCCCAGTGCCAGCGACATCAACACACACATGGCTTCAAAAAGAGTATGGGGTATATTGCCGTAGAACCACCAGTCCCGCGTCATGATCGGCTGCTTCCGCGGTCGAGGAGGCGCCTGCAAGCATAAACAACAGAAGAACGGAACGGAAGGCGTATCGGTGCCAGAGAGTTACCTAAGCACGAACACAGAAGCGCATCACCGGATTGACACTCAGCACGGGACCGGCAGCAGCAGCAGCAGCACGAAGAGAACTTTTCCCGCAAACTTTTCCGGAATCAGAGGCTCGCACTTTTGTAATTTCTTCCTCGTGCAAGGAGAGCAACAGTGGTACCATAACATGAGTTCAGCTGCAAATCTTGGGATTCCTAGCCCGTGCGTGACGCGCATCGCATGCGGCGACAAGCAAGATAAGCTGAGAATACGTGCAGACGCGCGAGTCCTGGATAGCCACGCAGTGATGCGGCCTGACACGGGAGAGCACTGATACAGCACGAGAGGATCAGATGCAAGATGCATGAACAGGACTGGCGGTTTTCGGGCCTGTCGGTGTATACCTGCATGTTTTCTTCGTCGGGGGGCTCCTTCGCGATGGCTACGGCCGGGCACCCGTCGCTCATAAGATTGAGGAAGAGAACCTGCAGGGCGTCGAGGGGGAGGGGGAGCGACGCAGCGATGGCGACGGTGAGATAGATAATTTCACCGATGTTGGTGCCGAGTAGAAAACAAACAAACTTCTGGATGTTGGAATAGATCTTCCTTCCCTCCTCAACAGCTGCAACAATAGTTACAAAATTGTCATCCAGCAGCACCATCTCGCTGGCCCCCTTAGCTACATCGGTGCCTGCTATTCCCATAGCGACGCCGATATCTGCGGCTTTCAACGCAGGAGCGTCGTTCACTCCGTCCCCCGTCATTGCAACCGTGTGTCCCAGACGCTTCAATGCCTCCACTATCGCGATCTTATCTTCCGGTTGCGCACGCGCAAACACGTTCACCCTGCAGCGAAGAATCCGGCGAAGAAAACAGATAAAACGTGCTCTCTACTGGAAGGAAGGAGACACAGAGAAGAAAAGCGTACGCCGCACACAGACACCCAACAAAAAACTTCGTCCCGCTGCACGGTAGAATAAAAGAAAGTATATTTTCTGATATCGTTTCGCGGAGGTAAAGATTAACGACAGCATTCAAAGAAATATGGAAAGTGAAAGATGAAAAAAAAAGTTATACCCACACACGCTATAGCAGCTACGTGCAAGCAAGTGCTTCCGCGGCACCTTACCACGATCGGACATCTCATGGAAGAGTTCTGCTAGGTGTCGCAAGCGCAAGACATGCAACTCCAGAAATAACACTCCTTTTGCAACGAAGTAAAAATAATTTTTACTTCAGATCGGCAGGTGAAGGAACGTCCACTGTATGCAGGGAGGAGAGCGCAGCTGTAGCCGTCGCTAACAACTCAGTCTTCGTGCAACTCAAGTTCATCAAAAACTGCATTCCCACTCTTCTTCCATACAAAGACAGTGGAACCATCTTTCCGGACACGTAAATCAAGGGTTAAAGCGCATACGGAGAACATGTACAAGTAGGAAAACTCGTGCGTGTGATGGCAGAAGCAGCGCCCCGTTCGACGTGAGAAACGACACAGGTGCACGTTGTTCTGTCTCGGTACAATGCACTTCCTTGGAGCTGCACCGCTGCGTTTTTTTACCACTGCATTTTGCCCGCAGGACCCGCTACGCCTCCGCACGTCTCCTTTGTTCCAAGTTCCTCATCTCCTGGGAACTCTACCTCTCCCCTCCCTTCCTCTGGATACTGAAGACTACGGGGCATTTACGTGTCAAACGTGTATATCCGGGGGCACCGTACCTGTCCCCTCGCATTTCCTGCACAGCGCTATATGCGCATATATGTGTATATATATATATACGCATATATGTATGTGTATATATATACGCATATATATATATATACACGCACATATATGTGACGCTTCTCTTGCGCGTATCAGGCTCTCTTTTCAGCAGGAGCAGGTGTATGCACATGATTATTGTAAATTCTCCAGTATAGTTCTCCGCGATCTTCATTTTGCACACTGGCATAAAAACGTGCACCGCTGTACCCTTTGCGTGTACCACCTATACGCGTGTACAACTGCATCTATGTGCCTACACAGGGACTGACGCATGTATGTATGCATGCAGCCGTCCTGCGAGTGTGACAAGCCGTCACCGAGAAGGACCCCGACAACTTGATCCTGGTCTGTCGAAATAGCTTTCTAAACCTTTATCTGTGCACAGGTGCGCCCTGTCATACGCGGATACGGATGCACATATTTACGTGCTTTTGTACGCAGTTGCACGGGAGACGCTTCAGAGAGCACGGTTTGCAGGAAGACGTTCGCAAAGGACAATTAAACAGATAGGTCTGCTTACTTGCGCACAATGTTGTCGAGCTGCTCCTCAGGCAGATGGGGTTTCTGCGCGTCTCCATCGTCGTGAAGCGCGACGCACTGAATACAGCGTTCTTCGACGTTATCTTCAGGAAAGAGAAGGCCTATCTCTCTTCCAACAGCAACTGCAGTGGGCTGCTGGTCACCTGTTATCATAATAACGCGGATGCCTGCTTCTGCACACTGCGCTACCGCCTCGCGTACACCTGCTCGAGGCGGATCCAGCATTCCCACCAACCCGAGCATGCACAACTCCTGCAGCAGTAGCAGATACGGAAAAAACAAAGCGCCGAACCAGCCGCGATTCAACAGAAGCTGTACTGGCACTCCACGCACACAGCAGCCACTGCAAAGCAGCAGCAACAGCAAAAACGGCACCGCAAAACAGCCACACCGTCGAAAGGCGGACGCCCATGAAGTGCCGGCATTCAGGCAGCTGCAGCGGAACAGGACCAGCGACAACGCAACCGAAGAAGAAACAACAGATGAACAAGCGTACTAGTCAGGACGCAAAACCGTCGAACGCACAGAAACGACCGCTGCCGGACGCGGCACTCCGCAGCATTGGTGACAAGGGTGTCGAGTGCACTGCAACAGATCCGTCGGACTCCCCCCAGTCGTCGTGGTACGCAGATTCTCCACGAGCAGCAGAGGAGCTCAAGCAGGACACCTGGAGAGACAAGAGAGTCAACCACGAGCGTGACGTGAGAAGCACAACCAGCAAGAACAGGGATAACATGGTGTATTGATACAGCAACTACAGCGTTCGTAGCCAGATAGTTGCTGCTACAACAGGCCCTCTTCTTGTACCACCAGACGACCGTGGGGACGTCACGACGAAGAGTCACCTCAACACCGGATACTACGGCATCTTCATCGAGTAAGCGCAACATCTCTGCCAGCATCTCGCATGTAGAAGCTAAATGGCCTCACTTTTCCCTCTTCAGGTTTCCCTGTGCTTGTCCCGTCCCTGGTGTCTCTGGTGCAAACGAAACGGAGGCGCTCGTCAGCGCCGTCGGCCTGGTGCAGCTGCCGCACGTCTGCGTCAGTCAGGGGCCGCAGGGTGAACGCCAGCACGCGTAATGCCTGTTCAGATAGATGCAGATTAATGTCTGTCACCGTCGACCGTTCGGCCTCAGTCACTGGCTGCCGCCAGTCCACCTCAGCCAACCCGTCGCGTTCCCGCAGAGAATATTTTACGTGCTGCAGTACCTGCGTCAGTCACAAAAGCAACAACGCAACGCACGCACCAACAGTCGCAGGAGCACGTACAGCGCCAGCAACAGCGTCGGTGTCACCAACCGCGCGTTCGTGTATGCAAACAGAACATCGGTCTTGTGTTCAATATGGCATGTAGCACGAGATACGCCGGAGGAGTGGGGCAGCAGCAGCACTCCCAGAGAAGCACTTATACGGATGAAGGACAGCAGTGAGGAGCCACGATAAGAGGACTCGCAAAAAAAGATATTTTTTCACAACCGTGTCGACGCGTAGAAGTCATACCGTAGCACGTCGTGGGACTCCAGAGACGCCCCAGTAGCGCGGCAAAAAGTGTCTGATGTTTCCTGCAGCAGGGCACCGTTGGTTGCAGTTTACACATACGACTAATGCACACGCAGATTCGAAAGGCCGTTGCGGTGGCTATTTATGTGGTTGACTTGCCATACCACACACTCAAACAAAGATACCCCCACAGGATTTTCGCGCACCATACGAATGTGCTGGTGTATCTTTACCTCAAATATGTATGCTCTGCGCGTATGACTTGCTGTCCATCATCTTTGGTTGTGTACCCAGACGCGTCTACACTAGTGGTACCTGCAGGGTGCGAAGACGTGCTGCAGTACGTTTTCCTGTTTGTGTCAACACGAGCACCTGCACCAATTTCGCCTGTGGCAGGTAGAGAGTTGTCGCAGTGGAATGTACAGAGAGGTGCTTTGCATCAGGTTTTCAGCAACGACGCTCACAAACTCGTACTGCAATATTCCTGTACCTCACAAAAGCAATAGCACATTCGTGACGGCTCTACGGTTGACACCCGTCCAAGCAATCGCCTGCACAACTCACCCTATCTGGTGCGCCTTTGAGGAGAGCGCAGTGAGTGAAGGGTGGGGCCTCTGTTGCTCCTTGTTCCCGCAAGCAGATGGACCCAAAGAAATTCGTAACAGGAAGTTTGTGCACCGTCATCATCATTTTCCGCGACGAGCTGAAGGGCACTTCCAATTCTCGCGAGCGCTCATACGTTTCCTCTCCCTCTTTTCGCTCCGCCGCTGGCAGTCCGTCACGCGTTCCTGTAATCGCTTCTCCATATCCGCACTTCGCTGCCGCCACCACGATAGCGCCTGCAGCCCCATTCACGCGTGTTACACAAGTGTCTGTGCAATTTTATTCCAACACGGAGTAGAAGGAAGCACAAGAGTAGTTTTTTCTCATACGCAGATGTGATATATTCGTCTTGGCATTCGCTAGTCCTGCGCTTCACGAGGAGATTTACTTCCCAGCCGGCCAGCCGCCTACGAACGAGCACCTGTTTCAAGTACTTAACTGTCGAACACGCATGTATGCAAGCGTGCACACTGAGTGTGGAAATAAATGACGCCGAAGTTTATGGGGCGAACAGATTTTGATTTCCCTCGTCGCCAACACAACCAAGCCACACACATACGTGTGTGCGAAGACGTGCACGCGTACGTCCATGTCCTTCTCGACAACATCCAAGTGTACGGCAAATGTCCGGCATGCATATACATATGTATACTTGTATGTTAACATATTGACATACGCGTAGGGTCGCACAGCGTGTAACGGATGCATCAAGTACAGGTGGTGGAGGACTAAAGACAAATGTAGCATATGAAAGTTGCGCTCGCGAACAGAATAAAGAAGTGCATCTTCTACAAAGGCCGTCCGTCAGTGCAACTCCACTGATGCCCACGCAAAGCGCAAAGTCAAGGCGTTGAGCACAGACCTCTAATCCTGAGTTTATTGTAACACTCGCAGCGCTGAGAGCGGAACTTGCAGTCTTGTGGCAGACGCGATGCGTAGTCACATGGGAACACTGGCAGGCAAGGTGTGCAGCACAGCAGACTGCTCCTGTTAACTGCTTATAAAACGGCACGTGTTCTCACCTTCACTCATGTTTCCTTTTGTGTCCCAACGCTTCGTTTTGGGGTCTCGCACAAGGCGACTGTTGTGGGAGTTCAGGAACCCCGCAAGCATAACGGACCGCACCAGCTTCGTAGTCGAATCTTTGTTGCTGCATTTACCGTAGTTGCGGCAAATGTTGTCGTACTCCTGGAAAGCTCCGCTGTTATACTGGGCCAGCAGATTATTCTGCAAGGACTCATGCACAGAAAGGGCACCGGTGGAACGCCTGCATCCGTCCGTGAAAAAAAACGCGTATGACCGTACTAGTGCAATCCACACATGTTACGACGAACATTCGGCGCCGCCGAGGTGCTTGTATCAATTCGAAGACGTGCGAGTATAATTTCTGTAGGTTGCATTTCACGGCAACAAAGCTACTAGGGGGTTACTTGCTAGGCACACGTATGGAGCTTTAGGTTGAGACCAGCACAGTGGGATTTCGCACGAGTCGGTTGAATGTATGTATACAGGCGCACCCAAGGAAGCACACACGCAGGTTACGGGGTTAAGAACGTCTGCGAGGCTGCAGGCACGGGCACCCTTGTCCTCTACGCAGTCGCCAGGGGAGTACTGCTGGCACGCTGGTGAGCGCAGGGGAGGCGTGTAGCGCACGTTGTCTTCGACATTGACGCGCCGAATTGCACGACGTGTGTGGAAACAGATTATGAGCATCAAGAAACGCAGTTTGACAATGCCACACGTCGGTACATCCATGCAATGACCACTCCGTCAGGCAGAGTCAATCCCATCATCCACCGATCGTTTCACTTACGTTGTGTGCAAGCACCGTTCCACGTACGCCACGAACAAGTGGAAGGCAAGCGTGAACCCTGCGCGCTCTGAGTGGAGCGCGCCAGCTATGTTCCAGAAGAGATACTGTCGCAGTTGTCAGATGTGGTGCAATCAAATGCCAAGCACGTGGACCACGAGTTCCAGGCGCCGGGTAATAAAGATTTTGCGTACACAGTTGGGTGCGTACGAGCAGGCGCCAGACGGAACCCAGCAGAGCAGGTGTGCCCGCCTTTGAAGTCCACTTAGACAGAAAAGGCAAAAGAGAGAGCAGTGCAGTATTAGAACCGTAGCAAAGATGATTTATCGGCAAGTGTTGCCCACGACAACGGTATCAGAGTCACAGTGGAAACGCATAGCCGGCACAGTCTGCACAGTACGCCGGTCCTCGCTGTCGGCCCTGGCGGCTCGCTCGGGAATGAGCACACTGAAGGAGGCTGTACTTGTGCGCGTTCAACACACGTGCAGTGCGTTTTCGTTCTTGCCGGGAAAAACCTCCAAAAAGGTGGAGCACATCATTTTGCAAGCCACAGAGCATCTGTGTAATGTCTGGCATCTACCGCTCCTGCGCGAGGAAGGTAAGATATTACCAGGGTTTGTTCGTCAAGTTTCTGGAGATCGAAGATGCCGCCATTCGGGTCAAAACCCTTCAGCGGGTAAACACCAAAAGTCTTGGTGAGATTATCTGCATCGTGCAGCGCACTGTCGCGGCAGACGGTCACGATTCGCATGGCCGTCATCTTGCCCTCTGTGAGTGTCCCCGTTTTATCGCTGCAGATGACTGAGCAGCAGCCGAGGGTTTCAACAGCCGGTAACTTTCGCACGTTTGCCTTCCGTTTGACCATGTCGCGTGCTCCGAGCGACAGGCAGATTGTCACCACCATTGGAAGACCTTCAGGGATAGAAGAAACCGCGAAGCCCACCGCGACCAGGATGATCTGCGAGCAACATGAGTGACGCGCAAACGAGAAGAGACGGTTCCCTCAGGCGCTGCACGCAGAGTGTGTGCGCGCTGCGTGCTCACAAGTTTGATGTGCGTTTCACGCCTGGAGAGATCTGTGTGAAGCACTACTCACTACCAAGCGCCTAGCGAATGAGCTGCAATACAAGAAGAATCGGAGGTTACGCCAGGAAAGACCGCAAACGTCAGGAGACTGCGCTGTACGCCTACGCCCGCCAGCCACTGGCGTGGAAGGTCGTAGTATATACGCAGCACAGAACCAAGGAGACTACAGGCCAACCACGTATAAACACCCAGGTAGCACAAAGACGACGCTCTGAAGACAGCGTACGCGCCTGAGTAGCCGACCTACGAGAACAACCCGCTGCAGTGCGTGGCGCCGTGGCCTCTCCAAAGAGGCCTCCACTCACCTACAAAGGAACACGAAACATTTTGCAGGAAGCAGGTACGGCATCACAAAATAGCGATCACTGGCAAATACATTTGAAAACCTTGTCCCTGGTGATGGCGGCAGAGTTCAAGCATCCGGACACATACAATCAGTTTATGGGACGTGGCACAGGAGGCTTCTTTTTCTGAATTCGAATCATTGCCAAGCGTTGTCTGTCTGCGCTCTCCTTCATTCGTGCACACTTTCGCTTGGCTCTCTGCCGTCCAACATTTCTGCCTCGGACCTTTACAAGCACCCTCGCGTGGTACGCGCAATAATTTGTCTGCTCTCTTCGCGAATAAGTTAGGCCCCCGTGTGTCTGCGTTTGAAATCGCCTCCTCATTATTTCCGTCTGTGTTACTGTGGTTCTTTTGTAGCAGCGTCTTACAATCGTCTTCCCCGTCTGTGTCGGCCTACAAAGTAGTAGAGGTTCGGCGCCCACGTCGCAAACTTAAATTTTGGATACCCAGTAATGTGAATATACTGCACTGCTGATGCCGTGGCAGACGGAGTCCTTTCCAGCGTGTACACAGCAACTTTAGTTACGGCCACCAAGTGGTTTTTCTGCCCACGTCGGCTGTTGCTCGCGTTGTGCGCTCTCTCGTCTAAGTATTGCCCGACGCCGGCCACTGGCACATGTGCCGCACTCGCATCTACTCAGCACCTCTCTCTCTGTGTACGTGCTCTCACCGTAAACACGCGATCTGCGTCCGGGTGGGCCGGATCTCTGTATCCAGTGAGGATAGCGACGATAACGATGATGACGAGGACGCATATGGCGATCAGACCGATCATCCCGCCGAGTTTGTTAAGCCCTCTCTGCAGAGGAGTGAGACGCGAGCCCTCGCTTGCCCGTTTCAGTTGCTTAGCAATGCGGCCCACCTGTGTCTCCATGCCAGTCGCAAAGACCAGTCCCCTCCCGCCGCCATTAGTGACGATGGTGGACGCAAAGCACAGGTTGGTCGCAAACGGCGTGTCGTAATCCTTCGCCTGCAGTGTCTTGGCTACATCCTCGCTTTCGCCAGTCAGCAGTGCTTCATTAGTCTTTAACTCACACGTCTCAATGCAGCGCATATCGGCAGCCACGCTGTTCCCCGTCTCCAGCAGCACCACGTCCCCAGGCACCACGTCGATCGCACTAAGCGTCATCGCCTTTCCTTCTCGTAGCACTGTGCACCCGGGCGCAGCCATGCTGGCAAGCTTCGCTAAAGCGTTACTCGCTGAAGAAGGGAACGTAGATACCCGGCACAGATCCAACGGCCATTAGAGGTACACGCTGCCACTAATCACCGCAGACCAGCGTGAGGAGAAGACAAGCGAGCGAGGCTACTGCGTGGACGACTGCGTTGGCCACTGTTAGACACACAGCAGCAAGTCGCGGCCTGACTAATGGTTACTTAAAACACGCGAGGCCGCGATATCTTTCAAGAGCGGCTACATGCGGCACGGTCAACCGACAACAGCACTGCAGTTCACTAGCCTACGACGCATTTAAAGGGAGCACCTACAGCACTTACGTAGATACCTGTCGTGTTTGAAAATGAGATTTACAAGCGAATGCTCTCCCAACTACTACACGCGAAATCACAAAAAACAGTGCGAGACCACGGTACCCATCCTGATTTCGCTGTACAGCCATTTGTACGGCTGTGCAAACGACTGCTGCCTACTTGTTCCTTCCACCATCGACACAAGGCCAAGTCAGCCGTTGCGCACGCCCCACTACACGAGTGCAGGTGCGCTACGTAAGACGAAAACGGAAGCGCCTGCTACTGTCTCTCTCGGTACACCGCCAAACTCCTGCCTTCCAGCACCAAGCGAAATACTGGGAAGCGGCATTTCGCTTCAATCTGGACCCAAAAGCTTCACAGAAAGATGGAGCTGTGGACAGCCATGTCCACAGCGTAAAAACTCTGTCCAAAAAAAATGGTCTGGCCTGCCACGGATGTGCCAAGAAGACAGGCTTTCAAAGTCGTAGGCGCTTACCAGACTTCTCCATGTAAGTCGCCAGGCACGCATTTAGGGTGACGATGATGAGAATGGCGCATCCCTCCACCCACTGTTGGAGAGCGAGTGAGGCAATTGACGCCACCAACAACAACAGCACTACTGGGCTCATGAACTGGTGGAGAAAGACCTTCCAAACCGGCTCTGTCTTGTCTTTCTCGAGCGTGTTGGGTCCATACTTCTGGCGATTCTCCAGTACCTGTTCCTCTGTGAGGCCGTAGTTCAGATCTTTCAGTCCGAACTCACTCGCCAAATCCTGTCACAAACGGGAAAACAAGTGTGTACATGCGAAGTCTATTAGCGTAGAAGCTACGCAACGGCAGCACCAGCAGGAACAAATAAATGTCCGAGGGAGCAAGAGCAGCGGACGAGTAGCCACCGCCGCTTCTGCGGGCCGCCCGTAGTGAACAAATCAAACCCGCCTCATCCTCATAACCCAGCGAGTTATACGCGTGTGGACGTTGCAGACTCGTTCAGCTCGTTCTTATATGTCAACAAGTACGCACTTGCTTGAGGTACGGACAGTAAAACACGGACACAGCAGTCACCGCAGGAATTCCTTAGCAGCAGCAGCAATCGAGAAAATGGTTGCTAGAAGCGCTATTGTTCTAGTTAACCAAACAATCATAATAGAATGTGTCACAAAGAAGGCTAGTAGTACGCGGATTGGCGGACGTGCCTGACGTAACGAAGAAGCTGCAACCGCGCCGTGGAGACACATGAAATCCGATGCAACACTTCAAGTTTCGGCTGGATATGTGCCACGTGAAAAAGCTTGACTCTCCTACAGCGTTACCCTCCGTCCGTCTAAAAAAAATACCAAGTAGCGGATCCTTTTGCAGCTGTCGCGGCACCTGCGCGAGCTATGACAAAAATGGCTTCTTTGCTCCCGAGGAAGGCTGCCGCGACAGCTATAACCTTCACGATATCACACAAACCCGTACAGGCGTACGTTTTATATATATCGGTATGGCATGCACATTGTCTGTGAATGCTCTGGCACAGCAGCACGTAAAAGCGGATACTGATCAGGGCAGCCCAGCTACGACTTCTTATTTCTACGACGGCGAAGGCCTGCCTTGTGTAGTACGCGCCGCTGGCGCATCGACCCGCAAGGCGAGAGAAAATTTACTCAGATGAGCGTTCAACAAGGTGCATGTGCTCGTGAGAAATGCGACGATTGAGAGAGTTGCAATGCACGGCTGTAGTTTCTTTCACCCATGTTGGATGCAAGCTACAACTGCGAAAGTGGTCGTACACAAATTACGGCACAGAAGAGGCTGGAAACCTTGTAACCTTCGGCACGACGCCCTACCGACGTGAGCGTCGGACTTGTTTTCCTTTGCTGTACTTGAATGGCATGACGGCGCACTGCAGCTAGCGAGTGTCCCACTCACAGCGCAGGCCGCCTTCTTTTCTGATTCACCGGAGTGCAAATACCCTGTTCTCTTCTCCGATGTGTGGTGCATACCTCAGCAGCTGTAAGACAAGAACTCCAGTACTATTGTGCACGCGACCACGCGAGGTGGTTATGCGTAATAGCAACAGAAGCTCAACCATCATCATCACGGCGGGTGCGTATACGTACTCATACGTACATGTTCACGCATGTGATACAGATGCTGGTGCTTCACTTGTACTCACATACGAAATAGTACATGTAAGATTTCCCGCACGAAATTGTTAAGATCAATCATATTCGTGACACTGTAACACACTTTTCCACCCGCGACTACGTCGGAGACACCGTACCTGCACGTTAAGCGTAGCGAAGCGATTTTTCCCGCTTGTAGGATGTTCTTTTTCAGTGAGTGTGACAGCGCGTCTGAACGCTTCGGGGTCGGCTTTTCTGGCCTCCTCGACAATGTCTTTCAAGCTGACGTGGCTCTTGCTTAACTTGTCTACTACCTCGAACTCTAAGTTATCAACATATCCCGAGGGCGTGAGCGGTCCGGGGGGCATGCTGCCGCTTGTGTTCACAGGTATGAGGAGAGCAGTCTCGTGCTCCTTCGCTCCGTGAGACATGCAAGATTGAGACTTCGTTATTTTGAGGAAGCCGCTTTTATTCGCTCCCTCCTGGGATTTTCCTTTCTGCTGCGCGAGCAATCTGTGAGAGGTCGCGTGCTGAATTCCCTCCTTCGAGCAGGGCGTCTCAGCGGCCTTCACCCCTCCTGTTCCAACCACCGCTTGCGCCACTGGCCCTTGATCTCCTTTTTGTCCTCCTTCTGCATTTTTTGCTTTACTCCCAGCACCTGCCACCACTAAAGACGCACCTCCGGACGGCTGCGCCACACTCGCTCCATGGCTCGGGGGGTTAGCAGCAAAAGGGGTGGTAGGCGGAGGGCGGACAGCAGCGACAGGTGGTATACAGCTCTCTGTCACATCACTAGTAGCAGGACGTGCTTCCATACAAGCCGCAGTCACGTGTGTTGGTGCTGCTGTTCCACCTTCCGCAGGTCGTGCCGGTGAAGGTTCACGGTTGCCATCCTGCTGATCACTTTCAGCCCCACCTTTTGGCGCCTCCATGTTGCTGTAACGAGGGTGGTTCCTGCGGAGAAATTCGGCACCCCGCCTTCAGCGGAGACGTGTTCTTATTACAAAACTGTACACAAGCTTTTTAGTCTAAGAGAAAAACATACAAACTGTCAGATAGATGTACCGACACATTCATATCTATCGTCAGTAAAGGCATGGCAACGGCTGTTGCTGGGGCCTGCGCGCCGAGCAAGGAACAGAATGAAAATATTTCAGAGGAGGACTACTGTGGGTCACCGTCAAACGCTGGGCGATGAGCAGTGAGCTAGTAAGTGTGATGATGACGATGATTAAGATGCAAGTTCTATTTTCCTAGGCAGTCGAGGGCATTATGTGTTTGGCGCAGACACATCAACGTGTGCTGCCTACATGCCGCTGGAATGGAAGCACATAGCACGCACAAAAAAGGAAGACCTAAAACAAATATACGGAGTAGGTGTCGGCGGCCGACTAAATGTGCGCCGTACCGGTGGAGATGGAGGATACACATGCGGTTCCTGGGAGGAGACACAGAGGTATTTCCACCTGTGGAATCCACACGCATATCTACAAGAAACGCACAGACGCTCTCACACACCGTCCGCATTCATTTCGTGTGTTCCACTGCCCTAAAGGGGAAGATATGTGCATCTTTTCCACGTAGAGATTTCCCATAGCTTGACATGCAGTGCAACTGGCTCCAGCGCCCCGTGGGGGACTACGGATGCCGGAAGAATACAGGATGGAAGCAGTGCAGGTACGAAAAAGAGAGCAACATCGCGGCACCCACATTACAGTTCCAGTTTTTGGCAGTAGTCTCCTGTCGTGGGTTTTCGGCCGGGGCCCATCGCGATCTGCTGCGCTCCGGGTGCGCATGCTCAAGAGTAATTATAGGAGGCCTGCGACCCCGCTTACGGTACGAACAGTCGGAGAGTCGGGGAAGTCGTACACGGGCGGGATCGCAGTTGCTTTGGAAGAACTACAGTTAGGCAGAGGCCGCTGTTCTGCCTGTATGTAATTTTTCATGCAGAACTTGTGGACGTCCACACGCATTCGTAGTACACACGGATCTTTATGGGTGAATATAGGAAATCGGTGCGTGTAGATCACGCGGGCAAGCGTGTCTTCCGTACAAGCTTAACGCTGTCCTTGTGCCGCCAACTCGGGAGGTTTCAGTGCACAGCGAAAATTGCCTAACGCAAATTGTACCACTGTTGGCGGGCATATACATGCGACAGCTGTCATACCACTAGCCTGCCATCCCCCACCGAAAGCACCTGCAGGCACGTAAAGAGCAAACTTCCCAAACGATATTGACGGGGAAGAAAACCTCTCGGCTACGGAAGCTAAGCAATTTTTTGAGTGCACCTCGCTCACCACGAGCGACGCAGGCGAGTGCCACGTAGACGCTCCTCTCAGTGTAACAGTCACACCACATCACGTTTTTTCGAGGCGGAAATATGCATACACCACAGAAGTAGGAAACTGGGCAGAAAGTATTGAAAGGCGATATAGCGTGTACTCGAGCGTCAAAAACACCACTTCCACTGTCGAGAATACCGCACAGGCAAGTATAGTTCACTCAGAATTTGTTTACCTGTAAGCTCTTGGACCTTGAAGGAACAGATCTCTCCGTGCACAGCCTCCTACACGCTTGTGAACCGCACGTCCTTTACATAGTAGCCAGGCTACTCTATGCAGGGAGCTACGACTACGCCCTGACACCACAGGACGCCCTACTGAAGAAGTGTAAAAGAGTGATCCAGTACTACAGCCCTTGCGTTACCAGGGAATTGCACTCCACCAAAGGATCCACGTTGGACGCGTTTGGAGGCATTATTAATATTTTGAGGTATCAGTGTTAGCAGACGGTGGTGTACGCTTTTACTGTCATAAAGTCCTGGAATGGTTCATGTGCCAGGAAAGATGAGGCACTTCCGCTAGAGCTTCACAGCCAGTCTTTGGATGGTTCACAGCCTCCTGACTGCCAGCGTGATCACTTCCTCAATGGCTACACATATCGAGCGGCGGTGCAGTTACTGTTTCCGCTGCAGACTTCTACACCGTGGAGCCATGGAAATCCTCTGCGGAAAGTGTTAGCGTCCCGCTACCGAAGTAGAACTGTCGCAACGCAGTCCTGTGGATGGTGTTTAGAAGCAAGAGTGTAGAAGCAAACGGGAGTCACTGCTACTGAAGCCGTTCACATTCGGGAGAAAGTGCGAACGCACGCAAGTGCTGAGCAGGGAGTGACTTGTGCAGACAGTTGAAGTGGACAGATAGTGAGAGATAGTCTTGTTGGTCGCGCTGAAGGTGAAAAGACAACAGCGAAAGTTCGTCGCTACGTAGCATCCCGCCGGTTGGCTCACACAGCACAGGGCTATACTTTCCTGTTGAAATAAAGCATGCAATACTCCACGTTTATGCGGACCTTGCACACTTATCTGACACTTTTACCCTAGTGTACGACAGAGCATGGCGAAGGGAGCACAATAGCTTCACCAATTTGAGGTCTAGCCCACGGCAAAGTAGCATATTACGTTGCGGTCTGCGGAACGAAGTAAGACGTGTCAGGGTAGTACAGCTGCTCATACAGTCGGTGACGCAGCCTTTTTATTGCCACTGTGTGAGGAGCTCTCATTGAGCAAAGGTAAGGCCGTGGCGGGACCCTTACGTGACGCGTTGCATATAGTGCTGACAACGCTGTTCCGGGCGGGCTTCAGCGTTTGCGTGCCATGCAGCATGTGGCCCAGCGCTGCGCAGAGATCTACAATTGTACGGGCTGATTCCGCCCCCCGTCAAAGTGGAACTGGGCTCAACAGCGATGTGACGGGAGAATTGCGGTATGTAGGTTGCACCAGAGCATAGAAAGCTTTCTAAGACTAAAGTCTGAGCGAGAATTCAGGAAACATTCCAGTGAATTTTCTCAAAGGCGCACCTTCGATTTGCACGGTAATATACGGATGCAATGACCTTTATGTACGCCTGCTGTCGCTGACGTGCTCTGGCCATGTCGAAGGGGGTAGCTCTACTTGTTCGCACTTCTGTGTTTTTGCCTCGGCGCGAACTCTAAAGGTATGCATTTAGAGGTAAATGTGAGTACCCTTAGGCGGCTGTGCAGGACACATACGTTTGAGAAAAAAATCGACACTCTAAGGGCCAAAGGGCGACCCAAACCGACAGATCATCATCCGTCTCTGGACTGTAGCCTCCAAAAAGTAGAGACTCGTTAAGGAAACCTCTGACGTTAGCAAGGCATTTCGCATTCGACTAGTTGGCGTCCCGATATCGTAAATCGGCGCATAGTCCTTGAAAAGGGCCGACGAACATCCGCATTGAAGAAGACCGCTTCGATACTCGTGGGATGAGCATGCAGACAAAGCAGGTTATCTTATCCCGCATACGTCGGAAAACGTAGTCCAAGGCCTCCGCAGGGTGTGGTGCCGGCCTATATACCAGGTGACTAAAGGGAGAAAGTAGAATGTGGTGGATATGTAAACAGCTTTGCACCTACATTAACTGTTCAAAAGGCCTCAAGTGCCTTCATTTTGTTGTCTCGTTTCTGGGCGTATGGTTCGGTCGCATCTGGAAGCTCTCTAACGTGGCTGCGTTGCATGTTCAAGGGTCAAACACGGGTCAGAACCTACAGCTAGTGCTGCAAGTGGCTTCAGCGTGCTCCCTTTTGAGGCTTGCTGAACTCTTCATGTACGTCTTAACACCGTGTTGGCTCCGCATGACGTCCTCTTCGTTAGTTGATAGTCTCTTCAGCTACTCCCACTACTACGCCAATAGCACGCGAGATCTACTGTAGCAAGTCTCTCACACTTCAAATTATTTGCCAGCGGAGAAAAACCCGCCTGCACAGTTGGGGTTCCGCCCGTGTGTTCCGCTTAGGCCCGGACCAGCGAAGTAGGCAGATCTACGCGTGTAGCTCGCAGATGATGATGTTAACTGCGTTGGGGGGAAGTGTTTGCCTCGTCGGTTGCAGATGCACCACACCAGCAAGGGCGTACTTTTCGAGGCCTTAAATACTCGTGCGGCTTACTCCACTGTACCTCTCACACGCTCCAAATCTGCGAACTCGTACTGGTAGCGGTGATCACTGCCGCGTGTCTGAGGCGCGCTACTCGTCGCCGTGGCCATTTTATGGAACGTGCTTCCTGGGAGTGAATTTAGCACAGTTGTGCCGTGAGACATACGTAAACTGCGCCTCTACAACAAACACCGAGCACCCAACGGAAGTAATTCTCCCTGACTGCATCTGCAAGCACGTGCAACCTTCGTCACTCGCAGCTTTACGAGGGAGAGATAGCAGGTACACCACACAACATTGTTGCAGCTCCTGTCCGCCGTGACACTTGACAACGGTGAATCAATTCGACGGTTCGGACAACACCTATTTCGTGACTTTCATCCCCTCGTACCTTCTTCCGGACAGTCTCGAAGAACGCAGTAATCCACTGCGTATGGGGCGTATCCTTCCTCGTCCGTCGCAAGAATCTTAGAGCATCGCCCTTACATACTTCACAAGTACAGGCCTACAGAACTACGCACGCAACAAACTAGCACGGCATATGAGTACCACATTGCGCCACAGTTGAATACTGTGTCTGAAGTCGCATGTTTCGTTCTGTGCATACTTTATTTGGAAGGCGCGAAGACAACGCGTACGCTTTGTCCTGGAAAGTACACGACGAGTATCTGTATACAACTGCACATATACATACACATGTATATACGTTGTCGCAGGAAGACAAGCATACAGATACGCACGTACGTATGAATAGGCACTGTACAGTAACGTAGAAGGGCTCCTGCAGGATACGCACCGAATCAGCGTAGAAGAACGCACACCGAATATACAATTTCTGCTCCCTGCGTTTCTGCGGGACACAGACATCAGCGAGGGTGGCAAAGGGCTTCACGTAAGTGTCACGACGGTGCGTAGTACTTGTGAAGGTTCGCCAGTAATTCGAAAAAAGCTGCCGTGCACTTGCGCGTATCTTCAGGCACGAATCAAGCAGAGCGTGATACAGTAAGAAACGTATGTGTGGCACGTTGGGGCGGCAGTGGGTGAAGGCACGTATGAAGGAGGTATTACAGGCTACAGTTCGGCCCAGGCGCCACCGCTTGTGCTGTGTGAATCAGCATTAACTGACGTAATTCAGCACAGGGGACGGATGTACGTTTTGTACGGAGCGTCAACGAGTGCGATACACACCATGTAGGGACGACGTCCTCAATACACCTGCGCAACTCTTTTGAATTGGGGATGTATGCGAAGGCATTTGTGTGCCACAGTACCACAGTAAAAACCGTGACTTCCTTTTCGGCGACGGCTTCTGCAAAGGCTACAAAGGCCCCTCTGCAGGCAGTGAGGGTACCAAGGGTGTATATTACCCAGTGCGTACTGAGCCCGCAAACGATGCACAATATATAGTGGGCGTCCTGCAAGAGAGCTCAAACGTGCCGCCAGCCCGTTCCTGAGCGCAGGCGGGGTGTAACTATGCATAAGCCATTCCGTATCAACAGGTAAAACGGATGATAGATAGCAGGAACGGGTCACCTCTTCCGCCGTGGCCATTCGAGGGAATGCACGCAAGTCCCCCAGTGTTGCAGGCCATCTGCTGCATGCGCCGTCAGGTAGCGCGATCGAACGTACACATCAGACGAGTAGAACCCGGAGTACTATTCCGGAGCCACCCCTGCAGATCTATTTTACGGTCCATGTGCTGCAGGATTCCTGCTTCAGTGGTATCGCCACGGCCACATCTTCGCCTCGTGGTGATGTCTGGTTGATCTTTCAGGAGAAGGAAGTTTTCCCAGCGACCACGCTACGTGTCGCTTTTAGCTGCCGTCTGAGTGACGCACGGATAGTAGGCCGCCTACGGTAAAGGTGTTGGAAATGGCCTTTTGATGGCAAATTTGATTGCATCTCTGTCGAGGTTTTCCATGGGTTTTGAACTACCTCCTCACAATCTGAGGCGATTCAGAGACTCATCAATCAGTCCACATGTTTAAATAAACTGACGCGCGTCGCGAAGGAGTGCCACACCGGTCGCGAAGCCGCCAGCGGCTTCTTCAGCACAGCCTGTAGCCACGACATACACAAGGCGGTGAACCGCTCCTGAGTAGTGTTCACCGTATATGGTAGAACGGACAGGCCCGCGATGGCTTGATGGTCCGACTGTAGTGGACGTGCAACTCGTAGTAATTGGGTGTCTGCGGACACAGCATTTTTGGAACTTCGAAACTTGTCCATAAACCGTCAACACAAGACACCACGATACTACCCTACATATACACCGAGAGCGTGCACATATGTTCTTCTGTTTGTGAGGAACTTTTCGTATTCTGAACTGACAAATAAAGAGGGCAGTGCATCGAAACCCGTGGCCGTCGCTGCCTAGTGCACCAAAGCGAGATTTCGACCCATCCGCTATTGCGTAGGTGTCTGTTGTTCACCCATTACAGAAAGAGTACTACTGTGTTACGTAATTAGGGCACATCGTTTAGTTAGCACAAATGTCAGCCGAAGGCACGTACACCTTGAGTGGGATTTCTGCGTGACCCACGGTAGTCTATCGTCTTTCCCTACCAGTAAATTCTATTTGCGGTTCTTCCCCCGGATATCCTCTCGGGCGCCAAGGTGGACAGCATCAGTATATGCTTCGCGGAATCACTCTTGCCCCAAGTTGAATGTGCGCAGACGTAGAAGGCTGCGTCGACCTTCCATGTGCCTCGTAGAATGGGCCTGTTTCGTTGGGGGCTGTGCGTGCAGCTCAGCAGCGACGTGCACACCTGCGTGCTGTAATTACGGACTTTTCTGCGTTTTCCGTAGTCAAGTCTCGCTTAGTCTCAACACAAGCGGAGCGGATGGCGACCAACGCGCCGCTGGTGCGTTCAGCTACCGCCCACTCGGTGGCGCGAATCCTTCGAGAGTTTCGCGAAATCCAGCGCAATCCGTCGCCTCACTGGTGTGCAAATCCATTGTCGGTAAGCTCCTGGACGCACGAATGTCCTTCCATGTACAAATAAGTGTTCACCCTCTAAGAAGACATGTAGGCGTACACGCTTGCCTGTACCATTGTGTGTCCAGTCAATGGACAAGTAGGCACGTGTGTATGTATGTTCAGATAAAACGTTTGTGACAAATCTGCATATATGAGCACTCCTGCATGAGCCGCGTGCGTAGCCGCTCTGCCAGTTGTCCCCTGGATGGTGCAGGGTGAGATCCCATTGGTCTTCGTTGTCTCGGAATTCTGTCAGCCCATGTCATAGGCTAGGCCGAAAAGATCCAGTTAGTGTCGCACAGCTCGCTAGGCACAAACAGAATGTTCTGCAGGAAACTGTATCAACAGAATGTACTTGAGGAAACTGTATTTGTATCCCATGGACAGCACCACTACGCATCTGTAAGCGGCAGAGCGGGTACCAGGTGCCGTGTGGTGAATTGACGTTTTTTCCCATCAGCGGGCAGTACAACTGAAAAGCTTCACCGCTAGGATAACACCCTCTCACGAGCACGGACTTCGGTACGCTTTGCGAGGTGATTGTGCTTTGCGATGCGGGCTGACGCTGCTGATATTTTCTTTTACATGCGACGTGCATTTCTCTGATCTCACTGCCAACTACAGCTGCTCAAAGTTCTCCGCTCTTTATTTGTATGTTCGTCGGAGTGCACTACAGATAGAGTGATTGTAGGGACTGAACTGTGCGTGATGGGGTCGTCGCGTGCTCGCCCGCTCAGGTGTGCCTTCTCTGAAACAGCCGTTACTCGACTTCGCTTGAGGCACCGTTGCGTGTGCAATAGCAGCACATTTTACGTTCCGTAGAAAGCCCTATCATAAACCGCTACCTTTGTTGATTTGGTGATGAAGGCAGTGTCAGCTTACCAAAGACAGACTATCGATAGGGCTCCACCACACTTTTTGACAAGGAGGATGGCGGGAGCTTTCTTAGCTATATTTAAAAAATATATAAACAATGTGCAACCCGCAGCGCCTGATCCGAATACAATGCAGGATATCAATTGTGTGTGCGACTGAGCAGCCCACCAGTGGCTGCGATAGAGGAATCCCTTCAACTGAATTACAGTCGAAACACTGAAGAACACGTATACGAATGTCATATTCGTGAGAACTGCGTGGGCTCCAAGGACTCTTTTTGCGCGCAGCAAGAGGAGCCGTACGAATGGCACTTCACCTTGCGAGGCCCCCCGGACTCTCACTTCGAGGGAGGGCTCTACCACGGGCGAATTGTACTTCCGAAAAATTACCCCTTTGCCCCACCGAGTCTGATGCTTATGACGCAGAACGGCCGCTTTGAGGTGAACAAAAAGGTGGGTCAGCCTGGCGCTTCACCGAAATCGAAGGAAGCCTGTTACTTGGAATTGCTGAAGGTCACCAAATGTTGGAAGCACCTAAAAGCTTGCGCGGAGTGACACGCAAAATCTTAACTCCGTTCTGCATTCGATTCAAGGTGCAGGGGAGGGCGTTCCGTGAGAAACCGAATCATTGCTATTATTTATGGTACGCTTGCTTCTGTTCTGCTGATGAGGTCCGCAGGTGTGTCTCAGTGCAAGCAGCTACCATCCAGAGCTGTGGCAACCCGCGTGGGGTATTCGCACTCTGCTGGACGCGCTTTGCGCCTTTTTCCCCACTCCAGGAGAAGGTGCGTTGCGAGCACTGGACACGCCTGAAAAGGTACGGAAGTTAAGCGATTCTGCTCTACTCAGCATGACGTAGTGTGTGAACTGTCACATCACCAGCAATATCGTGACGCTGTCCAGATAAAGGGAAGCTGCTTTTTTACGCAGGATGTACATAGGTGCACGCACTTGTATAGAAGGTCCTGTGGTAGGCCTCCGTAGAACTGTGCCTCGCGTTCAGTCCAAGTGTCTGCAAGTCGTTAAGGCAGCACCCGTTGCTAAACAGCCTCTGTATAACGGCTCTGCATCTGACATGAGAGCCACTTCTGGAAAACGTGGGCGTTCTGTGTTTGGAACTGTCAGATACGTCGGCGGCTGGCCGTGCAGTCCGTCAACTGGACTTGTCCTGTCTGCAAAAAGTCTAACCGAGCGCTCTTGGAGGAGGCGTGCGCAACGCGTATTGAGACCCCACCTGTAAGATACGCACAGGGTCGGTGTGGCGGGCGTTCCCCGTCTGCCTCGTCTTACCTGCCGGCCACTGTTTTTTTGCTTCGACATACACTATGAACCGACCACTTCCCTTCAATCAAGCGTGGATGCGTGCAACGCTTCTATACATAATGTGGAGATTCACAAGCCACTTGACGTCACTCAAATCTACGGTTGAGCGTGCGATTTCAGCAAGCAAAGACGCGACTCGAAGGTACGACAGGTGGTTTTTTCTGCCCTTATATGGAAGCGAGTATTTTTCGAAGTCTGCATGATCTTACCGTGTGAAATAATCGCTCTCTCAGGGTGTGGCGGAATTTCTACACCAGCGAGCGCCGACGGGACAGCAGCAGGTGACCCGTTCGCCCGAAGTTGCGTCTGCCAAAGAGTCTACATTGCTACTCTCTGCACCTCCCGTTGCTGCTTCAAGAGGGGCTGCTACAGGTCCTGGAAGTGAAGCAGTAAGAAAAATGACAACACATAAGGGCGAGCCGCTACACGGCTACACGATGTACTTGTCGAGCACCGCGCTCACGGTCTAGCTAGGGGAGAGCCAAACATTTTTCGAACCAAGGACGCTGGCGCATGTTCATGACGCACGGGCAGACTGCTCAGAAACACTTTTCCCTACCAACACTACATTCTGCCGTGTCTTTGGGACGGTATCTTATCCCGCCGTACTACGTCTTCTATTGTTTCGTACAGGGAGAAATTAGCATCTCACAAGCACTAACAGACAGGGCCCGGGTACACAGGCGGAGACCGCAACGAGGCGAGAGGCCATTCCTCGCACAGCTCCTGCGGATACCTTCTACCAGAGGGGAACTTCTAATTGCCACAGTTGACGTGCTCTTCGCGTTCTTTTTCATTGCCTTCCTGTTCGTGCTGGTGGATGTCGTCTTGAATCCACCAAGCTTAAAGCTCTTGCCGAACACGAAAAGTGGGTGGTGGTAGCAGGGACTGTCAACAATGATCTCCGTGGTTTGTGGGTGGTGGACCAGCGTGAGGGGGCGTGTACCATTGAGACCTGCACGCGTGCATTGGGTGATCCCAAAATGTGCAGGCACGTTACTGTGTGTGGACACTTCGGTTTACACAGGCATCGACCCATGTGGAGACACTGTCATCTGCTCGTGGTGATGTGGCAGGATGGAGACTAGAAGCCCCCAATCGTTGATTCTAGGTTCGCTGTGCAGACACACACTGTTGCTGAGCAGCAAACGAAAACACCTGTACTGCACTCAATACGAGGTTTGAACAGACAACGGTGGATAAGCGTAACCGCGGTTTCACATGATGGCGCGTCATTAGGCTTTCCTCAGCGCTGTAGTGGCACGACGAGATGTGCTCCTCGTGTCTATAATGCACAACAGTTGAAGTTGGGGAGAGTGCCTTCGACTGGAGGCCTCCTCAGGCAGAGCGCGCCGAAGGTTTGTGATGGAGTGTTGCCGGATCTGCAGGTTCCGAAGTCGTCAGCTACGCACTCTTGGCGGTGGTGTCATGTCTTCACTACAACGTCTAAGCAGACACCGCCATCCTAGCGCTCCCTCTTATAATCGTCTAAAGCGACGCCCGTTCAACCGGTTTCTCAATACGAATGAACACTTTTGAGGTGTTCGTTATCGTGACTCGTTATTTCACCTCGCATTATTACGTCGCCTTAGACCTTTCCAGTTGCGTGATCTTTTTACCGCAACCGTTCGAGGGTTGGCGTTCACTTCCAGCGTGGGGCACGGGCACGAGCACAGCTGACGCTTACGTCATTCGTGAATGCCCGGATGAATCCGCATCACTGAAGAAAAGTGGTGGGGCAAGGGCTCCTAAATATAAGACCCGCTGCACGGTGCCAGCCGATATCGTTCACGGGGCACCCGGTTTACCTGCATTGCGGATTTTCGTTACTGATGGCGAATAGCCTGCAGAACCTGCCTGGCATGCGGTAACCTCACTTGAACTCGTACATGTTGTGGTGTCGGCTGGATGCGCACAGCTGGATTCCTTAGTCATGTCTCAAACTCGAGATTTCAACCCGAATGTGGTGATTCTCAAAAGCGACACGATATCCCTGCGCGGAGGAAAAGCATACAGGGGCCCCCCTTGTGGTCAATGGAACTCTCCGCCAGCTTAGTGATGTGCAAGGCGAAGAAAGCCATGTAGTTATGAAGATCCGTATAGGCAAACTGATGAATGTTATCTTCATGGTCAGAGAAATGCCCACAATCGAGATTTCTCTGCAGGCACAAAACTGCGCAAAGATATGTGTGCTGCTTTTTACGCTTCGGGCTGGAAGTGAGTGTAGCAGCGCTTTCACGCGAGCAGATTGCTTAGGATTTATGTACACTTCGTAATCTTTGACGCATCGTAGATGTTGACCTTTGAAACCCTTTCCAAAGTAAGTTGGTTCGTAGATCCGCAGATTCTGAGCGGTAGGAACCCAATAGCATTCACTGATTTGTTACCCTCATCCATCAAGTATTGTGTGCGTCCCCGTAAATAGCCACGGAGTCACGACATAACGCCATATCATTCTTCGCGAGAAGAAAGCCGTCGTTAAGAGGCTCAGCCGAGTGGCTATGTTCTACGGACGCCTGCTGCCATGCAATTTCAGGCGCCCTCGCCAGTGACCATGGACTGACACGACCATTCAGAAGACTTGACGGTAAACAGGCAGTGCATACTTGTGGTGTTATTTTCCTCCGTACAGTACAGGGGGCGGTAGTAGTCGTTTCATAGCCGGTTGGCCCTGCTGCAGGACGCACAGAAGGCAGCATGCACGAGGTGCCAGCTCTCCAAAGTGCCGGATGTACGAGACTGTACTCAGCGCTGTACAAGAGTCTTTACTTCCCTGCACAAAAAAGTTTAGCAGATTGCATCTGTTGCGCGCATTATCTCCCAGGGCCTTATGGCTCCGGTTATGGCCTCTGGGGATTCCGAGGCAGCTACGGCGTTCCATTACGCGGTCCAGGGGGGGCTAGTCCGATCAACGGATTATACACTAGACCCCCGGGAACAACGCTGCTCCCTACAAATACAGGTGTGTATGTACTAAGATACCGTATACACCTGGGTGTGCGGTCAATCAGCGCGTATGGCGCGCTGAAAGCTACATACGCGCTGGTGCTTAATTGTTTCGGGCTAGGAGTCCCCGGGTGGCACTTTGATTGAGGGTTGCCTTTTATGCTTTGGTTAGTACATTGTTGGCAAGTCAAGCGACCTGACTGCTGTTTGAAAAACCGGGCCTCCTGGCCCCGCATTCGTTGTGTGACTTGCTGATGCTTGCAGGTGTGATGTATCCACCTTTGGCATCGATAGGAATGGCCACTCAAACCGTCGTGTACTCTCACTCTGTAACGAGCACGAGTGTGGCACCCGCAAATCCCGCGGTCGTTCCCGTTATTCCGGTAGCAGATGGAAGTACTCTCTTGAGCGCCCCTCCTGTTGGGTTGCCCACATCAGTGGATGTGACGCCTTCACTCCCCCTTGCTCCAGCTCTGAGCAGCTCACAGCCCATTGAAAGCACGACCTCTTCTTCAGCAGGTGCAGAGCATACTACCCCTATTTCTACACCCCCTTCTCAGAGCACGATGGCCGGGACGCCAGAAGCTCAGACAATCTCGGGAGATGGAACCTGCCCTGACCCCAATCTTGGAGGTATGACGTCTATGCGTCGTATTCTGTCGACTGTTTCCTAACTACGTTAAAGATTGCATGTGAAGGTGCCCAGATGCCAGGTCCAGCTGATTGACTACACGAGTTTGTACAAGCATGTAATATGAGCTCCACGATGCACCCACCCGCACACCCATTCAGCTGTATCAGAATATTTTATTAGCTTTTACCAGAGTGTGTGTAGACAAAGTGTTCTAGCCTCTCTGCTGGTAAGTACCAATCGTTGGTGCTGGCGTACTCATCACATCACAACAGGATCCAAAATTCGACGGGGTGTGCACGTGCGCACGGGTCCTTTTTGTGCAGACCTGTTCGTGCTCGCAAACAACCTTAAAGAAAATAAAATAAGAAGTCGTGATGCCGCGCTCCAGTATCTACGGATGAATACCAAATGGGGCACTTGCGGCGACAGCGTGCTTCATTCAATTGCAGGCAAGTGGCGATCGCGTCTTTCATGTGCTTCTCACCCGTCCTTACAACTGCGTGCAACCCTGAATATTTTCTCGCTATTGCCTCTCTGCACTCATACACGCACGACATCTCTTCAATCCACAAGGAGCTAACCATCATGCCACGCTGAGCGGTTTGAAAACACTATAGTTGGCAAGGTGATATGTTCTGTGCGTGACTGTCCATTACACAGTTTGTAATCTTTGTCCGTGCTAGTCTACAGAGCATCAGACGTACTTAACTCTGCCTTCCAGTGTATGGGAGGTCCTTCTACACCAGTGTGTTTTGCGGTAGAATACTGGTGGAGAGTGACATGAGCGGGCTTCCCCTAAACACCACTCCGCCACGTACACAAGTAGGAGCTTGTTAAAGTTGCCTCAGGCCAAAATTTCAATGCGACACCAGTCGCTAAAGTACTTTTCCTCCTCTTTCAGCATGAGTAGATCCTGGAAAAGTGAAGAACTGAACAGACCTGCTTATGTGTGGGGGGCCTTCCAAGTCCTTAATACACATACGGCTCCAACTCTAAAGGACATAGGTCAAAAAGGTTTGATTCTCAGAAACACTTGGCCAATGTTTCGGCCTGTACAGTTTGTGCATATCCATCCAGGTACCCAAAATGAGACTTCCAAAGCTAACAACAAACGTCAAATGCATTGAATATAGCGCTAACGGATTTCTAGAAGATAGGTTGTGAACTTGGACAGCTGTCGCTGCACACTCTACGGAAGACGGAATTGATTGCCTGCTCTTTCGAACGTCCATAACGTAGTTGAGTCAATAGTTCCCGAATCAGCAGCCAACCCGTTGTCTTCGTGATGCGCCCGAGAAGAAATTGTGGCTACTCTTGGAGGTCTATCTCACTACAGCTCTCATTCTGCGTGTAGTTCTCCCTCACGTACTCATCCTCCTCTATTCGCCCAACTCTATTACTGTCTCCGTCGAATCCTACCTTCTTTAGCATGCGAAGCTGCAGTTTTTGTAGATGTTCTGGCATTGTGGTGAGGTTCGTTCACCCCAAGGGGACACGCCATGTACGCTCATCGGGTGTAATTCAGTCGATCATTTCGTACACGTTCCTTGTGACAGAGCCTTTTCTGTGTCTCCTAGTAACAGGCAGATGCGGCATAAGTATACGCGACGACTGTGCAGGTCTTATAGCAGTGTAGTCACAACGGGGTATACAGCTCCATATACCGTCAAGTGCGTATAGACAAGCGCCCTGAGTTTAATCTTTTTGGTTCCGGAACAAGGACAGCGATTTACGGCAACACATTCATAAAACGTGTCTATTCCTTCGCGTCTCTCGGGCTAATATTCATCCGTATAATGATCTGCGTGTAAACGCGCCAAGTGAAAATGTCCTGGTATACAACGATGTGGTGTAAAGTACATTAGATCGCTTGGCAATGCAATTGGTAGAACAGTGGACGTGGTAGCTGACAAGCTGAATCCACTTATACAAACTTGAAGCAGATATTTTGTTTCAGAACACTCATTTCTGCTTGGTAGTGCAAAGCATAGCACTGTCTGCCTGTTGAACACTGGTGGAGGTAAGTCCGCCTGTTGTGCGTATGCCCCCTCAGTTCACTGCGCTACGTCCGAAACGGTGGACTGTTTTCCCGGGCAGGTGTAGTCGTTGACCTCCCGCGTCTACTTGCAGCATGCCCACGATTTCTACCCTCCCGCTGTGTGCTTATGTGTCCAATAATTCTGGTATATTAGATGATCCAGTAATACAGCAAGCGCTGTCTGAGGACGTGCAAGAAATCGCCCCTGACGAAGGCGGTGGCGTGCTTCTGCCTACCGCAGCAGACAATGTCGTGGCAGGTACTACGCCATCTGCGCCAGAAACGATCCAGCCAGACGGCTGTCCGCCGTTGACGAAAGAAGGTCCGTGCACGCACATACGTGATTCTACGTCGCGTGTAGCTCCATAGAGGCAAACATGCGTACATGTGTGTTCAACCATGAATGAGCTATTATAGCGATTCAAACACGACAAAATGTACGAAACCACATCAAAGCTGGAGACTATCTTTTCAAAAAATGCACGCTGCGCCTTGGCAGATCTTCACGAGCTAGCGAATTATCTGAAAGCCTCTGGAGTAGCACCCAAAGAGGACGCAGTGTGGAGTAAACTTAGAGAAATCGAACAACTAAAATCTTGTACGGATGACGACATCTACGTCCTATCACGTAAGTGGCCCCCGCAGAGGACTTTCTGGATACACGATTCGTGGACGACCGAAGTCCGCGCATGTCGCCGTTGGGCGACACAGTCGTTGCTCCTATACGCAACGATGTAGAGACAAGTTAAGCCCTTCCGACTTGCGGTTGTTCTACGCCAGTCGAGCGACACCTTGACTGTAGTGAGACATACAGTGTACAGGTAATCTGTTCAATTTTATTGGTGTAGGTCAAGAGCCTATAAAGGATATTTACGCGGGCCAAAGTACAACGGACAGCAGGCAGACGAGAAGTATACCAGGAGACTACAGAGGTAAGAGACAGGTAGCAGGTCTTGAGTTTGAGGAAAACACAGATAGTTCCACACGATGCCCCAGTCGCGGCAACTCTAAAGGCCGGTTGATACAATCCTTGTTGCTATGCAATTAGACGGGAACGAGTCCATCACGTCCGCGTCAAGCCTCCGTTCGCGGTGGTGCGGCCTGCAACCGGAGCACCCCTACTGTCGGCGCCTGATGGTGTCACCCGCGGGTGCAGTATTCCGACAGACTACCGACGCAAACGTGGCGGTGCGTAGGGCTTGAGGTGAAAAAATTATCTGCAAATGGAAATCAACTGCAGCGGTCAAGGGGAGAATAAACCCGACCGAAGCAGGCTTCCACGAACTGAGGGAAAAGCGTCGACAATGCTTGAACGCAGGGATCCCACTTCGACAAGAGCACCACGGAAATGTAGTCAGAAAACCGGAAGGCAAAGGCTAAAACACCACCAGATCGTTTGCGGGGACATTGCGTGGTACGGAAGACGAAATCACGTCTTCCCGATAAACGCCCAGTCTGCAGCATGTTGTATGTGCCTCGTGGGCGCGCACACTTAAGAAGTGTGGTACGGGGGGATGTTCCGCGCAGAATCCTAGTCAAAGATTTCAAGACACTCGAGATCGGGTCCGTCCAAAGCATTCGGGCCACCTCAGGCACCGCAGGCGAACGATCACCTCACGCATTCGATCAACAGCTTAAGGGGCTTTCTATGTGGGAGAGCATCTCAGTTTCTTGACCTCCAGGATTCTTTCTATCTGCCGTTATTCCACGCTTCCCATACAGCTGGTGAGCTTGGTAGGGGCCACACATCAGTGGTTGCGCTGGTGGACGGTGCACGGCGGTGCTTGTTCTTGGCATCGTCCCTTCTACCGTTTGACTCCACTTGTGCCCCCACGAGTTCGTGGTTCGAATTTTCTCGCCAATTTCATGCACGAGGAGCTGTGTATGCACCAGGATCATCGCGCACCGGAGCACCGCTGTGATAAAGTTGCCTGCCGTGCTTTGGTTATGCTTCCTGATGACTTTGCAGTCGTGCATTTTCAATTAAAATTCCTCCACTCAGTTATTTGAATCCCGGGCGTAGCGGCTCGGCGACATACCCTGATTCCTTGAAAATGCCGCCAGGGTCTCAGGGTGTATGTACGCTCCAAGGTGGAGATAATAAACGTATTCTGAGATCTTTTGTGGAACACTCTGCACTTCAAGATCAAGAACGGGAGTAGAGTTGGCTTCAGCTAAGCGAAATAAGCACTGCAGAGTCCCATGGAAAGAAGCATTTGCGTTAGTTTTGCTGTCCTCTTGTGGTTGGGCGGGGAATACTGCCACGCACCTGTTACTGGGAATACGCTGCATGACTGCACAGGAAAGTTCAATGCAGAATCAGCTTCAAAATACACCTTTCAGAAGCCTCGTTTTGCTCGCGTCCGTCTCGCCGTTAGCCCATTGATCAGGCAAGCGTTTCTTCCCACACAGCTCGGACTTATGCCTTCTCAAAGCACACATTCATGTGTCGTACTCATTTTAGCTTGCTTCAGGTAAGACAGAACCACAAGTGCCCCTTTCGTCTGGCTGGCGCTCCACAGTAGTTGGAACACGCAGACTCTCATGAGCCTTCTTCAACTGCTCACTGGCAAACGTGGTCCGCCCGACCTCAACGAGCTACAGGTGGGTTGTGCGTCCATAATTTGCTCGCATTACAGCTTGCTGCTCTCCTACCGTTACACCTATATCTACAGGAGGCCCCTTCCGGCCTTTCACACGACCTCCAGAATTATTTTAGCGAGGCAATTGAAGCCGTAAGTATCCAGCGAGCTGACCAACGTCAACTACGTCGTTCCGCACTCACGGAGACGCAGGCCAAGCGAGACGCTCTACGGCAGATGAACAGAGCCACGGCGGAAAAAGACGTTGATGCCGGTACGATGTAGATGAAGGTGCTCCTTTCTTCTTGATGTCAATGCTTTCGATCTGCGGCACCGGCCTTTTTTAGAGATTCTCCTTGTGGCGGAAGAACGCCTGAAGAAGTACTGGTGAGGGCACTATGGCGCTGCGCCAACTAACCCTGGCACCTCATCGCTTTGTGCCGTAGGTTTATAGGACAGTGTCGGTAAAGCATAGTGAAAATACAATGGGGGCCGCAGCGCAGAACCACTTTTTGATTTGTGTGTAGCCGAGATTATTCGGCGATATGTCCCGTTGGATGGCTACAGCGAGACGAAGGTAGAGATCAACTGGTTCCTTAATTCCTCCAGCCTCATCGAGGCATAATGTCTTTTCAGATATATGCATCCCCCCTGACGATTACGACGGCCCGTGAGCGTCTCCTTTTTTGCTCTGCTCTATCAACTTCTTCCCTTGAGCGCCTTCGTTGAATTGCGCCATCCTTCGTTGCCTTCATCGGAAGTGTACTGCAGCTGCCAAGCCTCCAAATTCGGCGAAGCAGGTGACTTACAAAAAGAAGATTTCGCGTGGCGGTGTCAGGCCGAGTGGCCTTGCGCCCCTGGTGAGCGTGCTCTGCAGAGCGTTACTGTTTGCTCATTCCAGCCCAGTAGGTTGCTTACCTATAGCGCCTCGGCGGGATTATTCCGCAAGCTGCCCACTGGAGTGGGCGTACGTAGGACGTGGACTGTGCATTGCTCCGGATGTATGTTTGATCCCATAGAGTTCTACGTAGTCGTGACTTATACGGAGGACATTTTACATGATCTGGTTAGCACTACAAGGGTTACTGCAACCCAGCCGTTGACTTCCGCAGCTTCTCTGATAACGATAAAGCAAGGTAGGGACAACAGCCTTGACACTCCTCAATGCGGGAATATTAAGTAATCACAAAGGCAAAATCCATATGTCGTGTGCAGATGGGCCCAAAATTGTACAACTGCTCTACAGGAAGCTAAGCACTGCTTATAGCTGCACTTTCTCTACTGTCACTTCTTCCAGGCGCGGCCGAGTGGCCAGCTGTTTATCAAGTAAAGGAAGTTCGTGTGCGGCGAGCTACAGCAGAACTACCACCACGCAGAAAGGGCAAAAGCGGACCCGTCTCAGAGGTACGACGGCAGCGTCATCTCTTCCTTTGTCCTTTCTGCGTCATCCTTCATGAATACTCTCACGCAGCAAGGCGTGGTACGAACCGTTGCATCCTTGCTCTGAAATAGATCCCTAGGAAGGGAAAAAGGGACGACGCCGCGGTGCTTTGCCGCTGGTGCAGCGCGATCTCCCCCAGGAACTACAGCTGTCGATGCGCCTTTACGTAGAAGAAACAGCTCTCCCGCTTCATTCAGTACAGCAAAACGTATGTCCACGTGTGTATACAAGTGCATCTACGTATATGAACCGAAGTCACCCAGATACTAAAGTAATATTTTGTGAGTCAAGAGACGATGAAATTATCTCTAATGGCCGGTGGTCGTTGTCAGTCGTGGTCACTGTCGTTTACGTCTACGCGAGGGTGAAGGAGTTCCCGGGTGCGGACTGCCTCGCACATTTGTTCTCAACGGGAGAAAAGTGCATTCTTTTGCCACACGTATTAGTAGTGCGTCGTGTACCATAGTTCGTTACCGCCAGGGAGAATCACGGTACGACCGCCGTCGCAGGCAAGTGCTCTGATTCCTTCCACTCTTCACACTACTCTGGGTCTGAGGTTGAACAATTTGGTGGAACCACGGATGCCGACGCATGCAGCGCTGCAACGCTGCCTACTTTTACACGTACAGTCAAGTAGACACGAGTGTGTGAACATCTGGATGAACCAAGGCGCTGTCGTCGAAGATAGTCATTGCCAAGTGAGAGCTTCGGCATTTAACGAGAAGTCTCCGCTCAGCTGCGCGTACCGCTCACCTAGGAAACACGGAAGCGTAAGCGCTTGTGAAACAGATCCACACACGAGGTGGAGTGCCGTCGCAGTAGGCTGTTACCATTCGTGTCGACACTGGTGCAAGTGGCAATGATGAAACCCCTGAGACACGGGGAGAAAACCACTGCACCACATGCTGCACTGCTGGTGTCGTCACGTACATGACTGTACAACAATGGTGCGCTAAAAATTCGGTCAACAGACAACTTCGTTCGTCGAGAATGATGCACTACGTGCAGCATGGAACATATCGCCAAACCTGCAATTGTGTGGAGACTGAAATTGGGCGTATTTGTGAAGCATTACGAAGCATATGTGTTTTTCTCCTCTTCGCAGGTGCGGTATGGCATGGCATCGTGTTGCTTGGAAAAAGGCAGTACAAGCGACAGCCCCGCATTCTAAAGTGTACGTAACGACCGACGTCTGTTGATGTATTTGTGACAGATACGTCATCTACACGTGGTCTAACATAACCAGTCAAAAAAGCAGTTTGGCATCGCATGTGTTGCTTATCTATCGCTCGGCGGCGAAAACTACTTCATATGACGACAGAAATTTAGCCTGGTGTAGTGGAAGTAAACACGGAATCCATCAACTCGAACACATGCGCTTATTCGAACATCAACTTGAACACATGCGCTTATTCGAAGCAATGAAAATGTCCTCTCCCGGTAGGATATGCCCCTTTCAGTGGAATTCATTTGCTTCGAACATGTTGTGACAGTCAGTGTCTAACCCTGCGGAGCGGCACAATTCAGAATTCCACAGCACCACCTGACGCAAATCCTTGTTTCTTCTGCATGAATTATTTTCGACAGAATACCGCGTGCGAGGATTGCCCCACTGCGAGAGCAGCGGAAGGTCGCCGTCGACTAGCGCGTTATCTCCACCGCCGTTTGAACAACGCGCACCGTGGACATCAGTGGGTGCGCCTGGTTGCAGTGCGTGCGCAGCGAGCCTGGCTCGGCGCGGAGTGGCCATTAGCTGACGGCATACAGTATTGGGAACACTGCCGCCTGTTGCAGTACCCAAGGCCTGCGTGGTAAGGTTGCTCGTAGTCACCTGTTAGCTTGCAAGTCTACGGTGTACGTTTTGTACATTGTGCAACACAATCGTTAACGATAATGAGCACCCACAAGATTCCTCTTGATGCCTGCGAACCCTCTTCTATGTTTTCAAGCGGCTTCCTCTTTAAACGGACCAGATCTTTCGGCTGTGTACCATGTAACTCCTCACGCCGTTCTGCATGGGTTTTCTGCGGGGCAGAGTCGCGTCGAGGAAGGAGGGCCCAATGCGAAGCGACAAGAGAACGCGGCGCACGCGCAGGTCTTAGCGCTGTGAACGCTCCCAGTCTTACGACTAGGAAGCGCATCTGTCCAATGCAATCAGCCTCTTACCACCGTAGCCTGCACTACGGTGGAACAAGTAAAACCGGAGGTAGAGGCCTTACGTGGTGTCCGCTGCCTCCTACAGAATGAGAGCCAAGGCAGAAACAGGCGCGATCCCACCAGGATTTGCGCGCCCATTGACGCTGGGTGAAGTTCCACTTATGGCATGCAGCGACCACAATAAACCTGCAGACGCACCTACGACAAGAACCTACCGGATGATACTACCTACTTCCGAACGCGAGGCGAGGGGGTACCATGCTCTGCGTTTCCTGCGGCTCCGACGGATTCATTTAAAGCAGCGGTGGCAGAAGGCGGCCAGTCTGCTGTGTCTTGCATGTGTAGGGTTTGTTCTTATGCTTTGGAGTCAGCTCGACGTTACACTGCTGATCCTAGTACAGAATTTACGCTTGAGTCAGGACCTTGCCATAACACATGAGGACAAGTCACGCTGTACCCGCAGCCTACCTGTGGTGTATATGCGAGACGTCCTTGTGAGTTGGGAAGGTTCTGAAAGAGCGCAGTGGCTGAAGAAGATGTGGCAGACTGAATCAGCCTTTGCTCGCCGGAAGCTTAATTATGAGACATATGTAATGACCATGGCCTTCATTGAAGCCGTCACGCGCTCATTCGTCGAGGATAACGTGGAGGCGGCTCTTGTGGGGGGATCACTTGTCGGATCTTACCTGTTCCACGACTTCTTGCCGTGGGGACGGGTTATTAGCTTTGCAGTTCGCGCCGCCGAAAAAAACAAAGTAAAGCGCATCCTTGACAACATTGACCTATACGAAGCCATTGGCCGAAATCGAGCATACTCTTCTGCGCACCTTCAGACCTTGCTGTTAGCGTCAAAAGCGAAGATTCAAGTGAGAACTAATACTGAATCTCCGTGGATTTCACATAGGTGGTTAGCGGAAAAAATCGTGCACGTTTCGTGTCCGTGCGGTGCGGAAGCGCCCTGCAAATTACATCGTCCTGATAAGAACGTGACCTAGTATCCCTTTTTGATGTTTGTCAGGTGACACAGAATTCCGACGGTGCCAAATGGCGCTTGACAGTGAAACCGTCAGCGTCGACGGGGAACTTGACATTACCAGCGATGGTAATGCATATTCACTGGTGGACAATGGATGACCTTGGCCCTGGGGATACTTCCGATCTTACGAGTGATTCGCGCGTCGTTACTTTGGGCGCCGATTCAACTGACGAGAAGCGCGAGGCGCTACACTTGCCCGCATCGGAGTGGCAGCCCTTCACAAAGCGTCCACTAGGACTGCTGCTAGTTCCCGCCCCGCTAAATCCTCGTTTCTACATTACCAGAAAATATCACGTTTCAGATCCGTATTGTGCTGCACGCCAGTTCTCAGTCGGAGGCTTTCTGTCCTACTTGAAAGGCTCCTGCGGACTCGTTCGTAACGCGTATCCGCACGTAGAGAGACAGCAGATCGATGACCATTGTGTGCGGGAGGCGGTAATATCAAACAATGAAATAAAGTTTGTCGCGTACGTGGCAGGACGTGACTACGCCACAAAAAATAATAAAGGTATCCTTGCATTATGGGGCTAGAAAACCTTTATCGAATTGGTGAAGCTTTGCCCTGGCCGGAAGTGTCCCCTGTTAGAAGGCGGTGTTCCGCTTTTAAGCGCGTGAACTTGATATTTGCATGTTGCACGCACATTGCGCGACTCTTCAGAGTGGACCGTGCGGCGCTGCAGCTGCAGCTGAGGTACGGGGCATCTTCGTTGTTCTGTTTGTGTGCTGCTTAAAATGGTCGCAGTGAAAAGGCGCCCTTTTTTTATGAACTTCGACATGCTGACACTCACGAGATGTTGACACCTGGAAATTGTGTACTGTTCACGTACTTATGCCACCACGTGCTTCACTCGCGAGCATTTATTCTACTACGTTTGTTCGCGAACAGCCCCCGACACGGTTGTGTCACGAGCCTGAAAGTAAGAAAGCTCAGAGCCATCCTTTGTGGACCTGCGACAACTACCGGAGAAGTGTACACCTGCCAACTCTACAGCATATTTTGTACTTTCCTTGAGAGCTTGCTCGATCCAGGGAGACACACTGGGCTGTGTTTCCATCACGCATCCTGCGCCCCGCCCCTGGACTGAAATGCCATCTACAAGACACGGTCTGCGCTTAACAAATCGTAGAACCCGGGGGTCGAGGGCGCAACTTACGGAAGGTTCATTCTGAGTTCTGATGGAAGCGTTATATTGATTTCGTTAAGGCGGTTCAGCCTTTCTGCGCTGCGACGCCCCCATGACTCTGATAGCGCCGCACTTGCTTGAACAAACTCCTCGTGTTTCGAATCATGGAGTTCACCGTGCGTAATGGTTTCCGTTGTTCCACAGGCGGGCTGCTCGTCTCCTGACTCACTTTGGACGTATGTTTCGAAAGGTGGTACCGGAAGTTCGATGGAACCATCGTGACTGTCCGAGTCCGTGTCACTCATCTGGCAATGGGGCACAAAGTCAGCGTACTGCGGACTGCTGCGTGGAAAGGAGACATTACTTTCCCCTGCCAGTGGTTTTTCAAGTGTTTAAATAAATAACACTTGGAGTCCTTGCTCTGTGTATAAAGAGTCGCCGAGGTCTGAATTGTACTTTACTGCGTACTACCAATGTATCTACGCACGTACGTATGGGAGGTGTTTACGTACTCACGTGCAAAGAAGCCATGCTACCGTGGCCCAAAGAGTGGCGTATGTTTTTGTATACGTTCGTAAACATGCTGGTAGGCAGGACGGAAGTACATTATAGTTTAGTCACCTGACATATGGAAGGGGGTCCACCCTGAACGCGTCCGACTGCTCTACCGAGATACGGCGAAGAAGCAGATATAGGCTGTTGACCGTAGAGGGCGTGCGTTCCTTGAATTTCTGCAAGTAAGAGGTCTTCGAATTTTTGAGCGGAAGGACTCTTGTGAGTAGTGCTCACGGCGCCATCACCCAAGCATGGAAGCGATAGACGAGGCCCCTTCTTGAAAGCGTTTTCAGGCTGCACCTGTAATCAAGTGTACGCTGTAGCGAGCAACAGATTGCTAGCAGGACCGCGCAGACTTCACAGTGATCTAGAGAAGACTGGATGCTCCCCAGCTCTGTGCCCGTGTGAGAGGATGCTGTCGCCCACCGATTGTGGTAGAGAAGGCCGACGGACAAATATGTGAGCACCCCGCGCTTGAAGCAGTTGCGTAAGTTTGTTTCTTTGTTCCTTGTAGTGTAGTGCAGTTTATTGTATAGTTTCGCCTACAATGATGATTTCACTGCAAACGCCACAGAGAAAATTTGTGGACAGCTTACACGCTTACCTTGTTGAAGCAGTAGCCTAGATCGGTCTCGACGTTTTTTGGCAGTGGAATAAACGGACGAAATTCTGTAGTCGGAGGAGCGACAAACTGCGCGGCGTTGACAAGCGGACGATCGAATACGATCCGGGGAAACTCTAGCATCCCGCACCGCGGCGACAGTCCCGGTCTTCTGTCCCCACTGACTGACTGTGTGTTCCGGAGAAGGGCCTGCAGGAGGCGCCGGTCAGTCGGCTCGAGATGCCAAGCAGGACTAGGGGCTTCCACATCAGGTAAACGCATTATTTCATAGTCTAGAGGAGGAAGCGGGGTCATGAGGTCGTAGTTGTCCAGACATTTGAATACATCTGCGACTTCAATCTTCGACCTTACCAAAAAGGTAGAAGGTATTGACGACTTTGTCGACGCCACCTGGAATAGCTCCTGGTACGTTGTGCGCTGAGGTGGGATCGAGGAGATTCTGAGTTCTTTCATCATCTGCTCCTTTTTCGGAAAAGCACCATCTGTCATAAACATTTGGGAGATGCCAGAGACCCTACAAGCGGCATCCGTCTCTGACGTCGCTGTGGTCTGACGAAGTTTCAGTGCTTTCTGTAGAATATAAAGTCGTCGTAACGCTCGTATTCTTTTAACTAATGCCGTCACCACGCGTGAAAACTTTTCAGCTGATTCCTTTCTTAGAGTAAACAAATTGCTTTTAGGAACATCTATGTAACTCAAACTGTTGTGCCGTCGACGTGGGACCCATCTAGACGGCACCACAACAGTCTCAGTAGGCAGAGCAGCACACGCCTGGTTGAAGTCGAGCTCTGACTGTTTTTTCAGAAGCTCCAAAGCATCGTAGCGACGTTTGGAGAGCAGCCTCTGTCGTTTGAGCTCTGTTGTAGGTGCTTCACCGAGTACAGTGCTTTTGTAAGTTTTCAGAGACACCGAACGCACCATTGCCTTCCAGCGTCGGTTAAAGTGTGAAACTCTCACAGGATCATCTGCACTAGACGCTGCACCTACGCCTCCAGTACGACCGGTAATTTGCTGTTGCCCCGCGGAAATATTCGTGGCGTAATCGGATGAGGATAGGCACTGTAGTGAGCACTTTGTTTGACCTGGAACACCTCTTTGTGTCTCCATCTCTCCAAAGCAGGAGGCGGCGAGACTTCCATCGAGTTGACTGTTGTTTTCTAAAGCCCCTGGCGAACACGAATGTTTCCTCTGGAAGCGTAGCCTGTGGACCTCAGTGCAGCGTGTCAATGACCCACGCGGATCGCGCCGCTGCGCGGGTGTATAGCAACAGGTTGTCGCATAAGAAGCGACCTCTTTTTCTGTGTGGTCATCGGTAGCAGCTGTCTGGCCTGCGCGACGCTTGTGTGTCTTCCAGCAGGTTCCTATGGCCTCGACGAGGAACGGCTTCGACTCAAAGTCAGCAATGTGCACCTCTATAGCAAAAAAGGCGGTAGCACGCACCCGTGGAGTGTACGAGATCGTCAACACTTGTGTGCACCTGGCGCTTACGTCGCCAGAAAGAGGCTCGACCGAAAAAGCCGTGTTGCTTGTCACAACGGTTACGGCAAACTGAAAAGACACCTGGTGTGGATTGGAAAGCTTCAACGTCTTGCGCTTCGTAATGCCCAAAGGTACTGAACCGAAGTTGAGAAATCGAGGAAGCCGCACGCTGCGCAGTTCGGGAAACGACGAAAGCCGTACGTGATGCAGCACGTAGGGCTCAGGTGCCGTAGTTTGTGTCGTGCCGCGCAAATCTACCATTCTCATTGGCACGCCTATCACTTTGAGAGAGCTCTTGTACAGCTTCCACGCAGCAGGGACAAAGTAAATCGTCACTGTTTGGGCCATCCCTGGAGCAAGGCAGCTTTTTTTTTCAAAGGAAATCCGAAACATACCACCCTCCGGCCGAAGAATGCAAAATCGCACCGGGATGTTGGACGTATTGGTAATGCGAAGTGTTTTGCTCCGCACCTCAAGGGGTGCAAAAGCACCAAAGTTTACCACAGGAGGATCCATTGAGAAAAGATTTTTGATCTCCCCTTCTGAACAGTCCCGCTTCGTAGTTCTCTCCGATGCACGTGTGACAACTTCTGTGCGGCTTCTCGCTGCATGAGGCCTACAGGACTTTGGTGTTGAAGGACGCCATGCGTCCCCCTGCCGTATAGCTTCTCCCACCGTCATTTCCGTACTTTGTGAAACCGTAACACACCCTGTTTCCTGCAACGGAGTAAACCTTCTCGATGAGCAGTCAGTATCATAGATGCGAGAACGTGTAAGTAAAGGAGGGCAAGTCTCAACCGATTTTTACTGATAAGGAGCGGCGCTGAACCATCCAGAATGGCGCCCCCCTAACTTAGTTTAACGCAGCCTTGTGGTTTTGAGCACAAGTGCGGCAATAACAGGAGCTACAAAGCGCGACAGAAGTGAAATGCAGACGCCTGTGCCTTTCAACAGACGAAGCCAAATCGCACGCCACGCTGAATCGGCGCTCCCGGGAAAAGCTGCACGCAAGAGCATGCGCCCCGGCGAAGGACCCAAATGACGCGTAACACCAACTCTCGAAATTGGACTAGCTCAGGCGACGGACGCCATGCGTGCTAGAAATTCTCCTGAGATATAAACCAAACACTGTCCCTCGGTGACACCCTACTGTGAACACGGGTGCCAGTGTTGGTGATGAGTTATGTGAAAGCTCCCCGCGACGGTGCTAAGCCATAATCATCCGTCCTTTTGCAGTTGACACGTTCTCTCGAGTCGCGTGTGCATATTCTGCTGCACAATGCCGGACCTTCGTACCCTCCAGAATGTGTGCCGTACGCAGTGGGCGGCATCACGTCATTTACCCCCCCGTCACTTTTGTAACCAAGCATGCATTTGTGGCGGCCGCACGACCGCGAAGATACCGTTCTACGTATACGCACACGCCCGCAGATACAACTACGTATGCCGACTCTCTACAAGACGTTCGTTTCTTGCTCAACAAGCTGGGAAACTGGTGAACAAAAGCTACGGAGTACGCCCGCCTGTGCGCGCTTCTTTTGAAAAGGATGTGACTCTCTAGAGAACTATAGGTCAGCAATTTTGAGTGCAAGGACGTGCAAAAGACGAGCGGCAAGGACACCGCGAAAGTGACCGTGGTGCATGGGTGGAAGATGCGTGCGCTTGCCTTCTTGAAAGAGAACAACAGTACGCAACCGCGGTTGTGAATGCTTCCTGACTCTAAGCTTCCTCACGAGGGCGTCCCCTGCGGTCACCGACAGAAACAGAGCCTTTGATTCAAGACAGAATTGTTTCAGATTCCTTCACAATATGTACAGCAAGTTGCGAGTTGCGCTGCTTGTTTGCGCTCGCGGAAGTTCACCCTAAAGTGCCGAATTGGTGTGGTCTCAGTCATGATGTTGCCACGGAAAATCCACCCAGCATCTTTTACACACCGACACGGCTGTTTGTTTTTGTATGAGCTGTCGCTCGCAGGCGACACTAAATTTGTGCAGGTGTTAGTTTACACTGGCCGCCTCACAGAGTGTAACGTTTGGGGAGGTGTCCTGAGTGACTCTGTGCGCGAACTGCATGCCGAGGTGCCACACCTAATTCACTGTGGCGTCGGCTCGACGTCAACAAGCATCTCAACACTATAAGAACCATTGAATTCGGGAATAATTGGGGTTTAAATAAAGACAAGTTTCTGCAGAAGAAGAGACAGAACAGCTTCCGCGAGAAGTCCAACTTCAGCGAAGGCAGATGAAATCGAATGTGGGACCACTGCCAGGATGCCGGGCGGATGAAAGACCCACTCGACTTCGGGAGGTGACTCTGTACGAGAATTCGAGTCAGCTACGCGTGACAAGTCCCCTCCGCTGTGATGTGGAACATGATCCCTTTCCTCTCTACCCGCAATCACATGCCGGAGAATAAAGGAAGTTGTTGGATTCGATCTGCTCTTAAGACCCTTCGCTCTATGGTGTAAAAGTAGCGCCTCTCGGGAAGTGGCAGAAAGTGGTCTTCCCGTTTCGTCCTTAAGAGACTTTCCTGTAGCGGACAAAGGTGTCACTTTCCGCAAAATGGAGAGAGTTGTCGAATCCAGTTTGCCCCTCGTGGCCTTTTCTTGAGCGGATAAGGGTAGCACCATGTGCTTAGCAAGCGACCTTGGAAAGGGTGACAGATCTGTGGGCGTCCAGAGCGCTCTTCGCGAAGGCTTTACTTGTTTAACAAATACTGACTGTCCACTCCTCGTACTATTGTCTTCACCGAAGGTGAGGGCGCTCGACGGGGTGAAACCGTCGTAGACCGTGGGGGAGCGGGAAGGAGTGTACAGAGTGTGACGAAGAGAGGGCGGTTCCTCTTGAAGTGCGTAGGTGCCTTCACTTATCCTAGCTGTCCCCCATTTTCGTTGGGAACACACCGCAAAGCACACAAGCCTTTTGAAAAAACTGCACTTATTCGCTGGACTAGTTTTGAAGACACTGAAAACGTCGTGCACTATTTAGAAGGATTTGCCACGGCAAGCACCCACCTGCGATGCGCAAAGCTTTGTATGCGTCAACGATACCACCGCATGAGGCCTTGTCACGGAGAAAAGAAACTTGACGGCAGCTGTCCAACAAAGCCGTTTTGATTTGAGCGTATGTCAGGTTGGGAAAGGCAGACCAGACGAGCCCCGCCGCTCCAGCTACGTGCGGTGAAGCGAAGGAGGTCCCGCTGACTTTTACGACTCCATTATTGTGTCCTGTGGCGAATATATCTGCATTCGACAGATAGATTCGCAGAACCGCACGTAGATGCTGGAGCAACTTTTACCATTATCCGTGCGTCTTTCAGCCGTACCAGCATTGATAGCAAACGAGGTGCTAGCGAACGCAATTAGCGTTGTTGAGAACATGACACTGACCAGTTCCTGGTGCGAATATATGTACTGATGATTTCCCATAGTTGGAGAACTCCGCTTTACGCCCTCTTTGTGTGCTAGCGCCGACGCTTATAATGTTCGAAAGGGGGTAGGCCGAAGGTGTGTGAAAATGTCTGCAATGCACAGAGGGGGAAGACGATCGGAGATGGTGTTGTCTCAGGTGAGTAGACATACATCCACACGAGCTTACTTTGCGAGGTCTGTTTCCACATCGTGGTTGCCGGCGGAGGCGACAAATAAGTGACCTGCTGCTTGGGCACGCCTGATGCCCTCGTACTCAAGTTCGGACCAGCTGCGAGTGGAACACAGACTACAAGCTTCTACGTGTATGGGGCACGTCTCGCATACATATGGAAACAACGAAAATTCGCAGCCGGTGACGTTGTTGCTAAAGAGTGGTTCTGACTTCTCGCTGTGGAGGAAACTTTCACTAAGTACACAGATAGCTACATTCTGACGGTATACCAGTGGACCCAGTGGCGTGGTCTCTCGTGGAAAGGTTCGCGTACCCGTAACCTCCGTAGGAGTTGTTGCTGATCCACGCACCATTGCGCAGTGCATAGTTGAGGGCTTGAAGCTGATTGCTGACGAGACCCTCTTCAGTGCCGAAAAATTTCAAGCACATTACCTTGCAACCCCAACATACACCTGCCGTAGCCATCAGGTTATTCGCAGAAGCTGCCGCCACTCCTGCTGAGCTGGTACCGTGGCCGCCCTTCTCTGGCGCCACTGCAGGAGAGTCCCTAGTGAAATCCTGAAACCAGCACAACAGGTTGAACGGCGACACACGCGTTTGCAACCCTGGCCCGCTCCGCCATTTCTAAACGTGCACCTTCCCAGACTGGACACTTTCGCGCGTAGCAAAATATCATAATTGACGCTAGCGCATACCCATCCATGACAGTCATCTATTAGTCCGTTTAGATCATTGTCCACTCCGTCACCACAAATTTCTCCCGGATTGTTCCACATGTTCCCAACCAAATCCGGATGCTCGATGTCGCAACCGCTGTCGATCACCGCAATAATCATGGGCCTATTGTGTCCGTTCCACACCTTCCAAGCCGTCTCAGCGTTGATGCTGTACTGAGAGTCACCCCGCAGATTCCATTGCTTCTTAAAGTATGGATCATTTGGGGGCACTTGCTCTCGTGAGTGTCGTTTTGCAGGAGTTTCGCCTGTATCGGCCCTTTCCACTTCCTCCTGACTTGCGTTGCCCCTTTGGTCTACGGTAGTTGTCGATGGCAGCCGCTGGTTTAGAAAAACATCGTCGGTAATTTTAGCAGTATCGCGATAAGCTTTTTCAATGCAGGGGATACCGTCTGATAGTCGCACGACGTCGTCCGGTGCTACGCCATTCGGCATGGCCGTGATCACTTCCATATGCAACGCCGAGAGAAAGCGACTTGGCAGCTCTGCTGCCAGGCTGTGGGTGCTGGCCAGTGAAAAAGGACCAACTCCTTCGACGTGTTTCAGGTTTTTATCGTGCATGAACTGGCTTACACGGTTCCGAAGAACTCGCATGGCTGAATTAGTTGTCTGCTGGCCGGTCAACGCATGTGATACACCGCTAGTGGCTATAGTGGGTATACATCTACCCATGCTATACTGTAAAATAACGCGGGTTGGATTAGATTCCGAATAGCAAGATATTGTGCTGTGTTGCTCTGGAGACGAAGAAATGCCTGCCTGCGCAGAAGAATACTCGTTGTTGTTTAATTGTGAAGGAAGAGACTGCAGGAGATTTGTGTTTTTGACAGAGGCGTCTGCAACTTGAAGCCCTTGCCACTTTCGCTGACACACAGAAGATATAAGAATCTGGGCTACAATCACTCTAATCAGGGATGTGCTGGATCGCTCCATGCTGGGCAACGTCGACGCTGCTTGGAAGTGCACGACTGGTTCGCAAAGTACTCATACAACCATGAGCTTAAATGAGTCACCCGAGTGGCCGTAAGAGTCGAGATTTACAGTGAATAGGGAGCACGGGATCGCTCTGGCTGAAAAACTGCATTTGAGTGTTGACCGCATCCGCGCTAAGTTGCAGGTTTCCCACCCAGCAGCCCTTTATGGCAGGGACTCACGTGCTGTGTAGGCTAACGTCCCAAAGAAAGGCTGTATGGAGACTGTTCACTAGAATGCGTTGCGCGGCGCAACACAGGCACCGAAACTGTGCCAGTTTCGCAAGTGAATTTCTGCCTTATTGAGCAACTTTTGCTACGGATATACTGGCATTTGGTCGTCCGCAAGCTAGTATTCATTGCTTGTGACGCGCAGAGTGAGCGGTGTTCCCGAAATGCTCGGCTGACACCGTGGGCGAGTCAAAGTGACTTTGAAGCACCATGCTCGTCGTGTGCGGACGTGCAGATACTTTAAAAGCAGAGTGGACTCCCCCTATCTTTCAGTTCAAGTTCTAAGGCGGGGTGACACGGCTGTATGCCGGGACCGTTTGTCATAAGAGACTCTACGGCGAGCTGCACACGGCTTTGTTGTTTGATCTGACAGGCCTGAGTGACTCTTACGGATTCGCAAACTTTGCGACAATCACTATTCCTACACGCTTCGAATAAGAGTGTCTCGAGCAATGGTATATGTTGCTTCTGGCCCAGCATCGACGTCTACCGTGGAAGTCTGATTCATTCGTTCGCTATGGCAACGAACTGTGAGAAGCCTGCACCTCGGTTGAAGCGTGGTTTCGAAATCGTTTTTCTTGTCCGTGCTCTTCCGTTGGCAGCTGAACAGGAAACTGGCACGAGCTCCCTGCCACGAGCTCTTTGCCGATCTGCAGGATCCTCGTGTCAGCTCTGAGTCTTTGCGCGCCAGACTTGCTCTACGCGCTTATCATTGAACAGTGAGAAAGTAGACGGTACACTAGTGACAAGAGCAGTGGCGTTTACTGTGGCACCAGAACGTTGTTGAGCTACATCAGGGGAAACAGATAGGATTTTAGAAAGCAAACTGCAGTCTCCACCTATCTTGGTGAGTTCACCACTAGCCACAGGTCGCTCACCAGCGCAGCTACGAAGTAGTTCAGAGGCTGCAAGCGTATCAAACAGATTGCCCTGAGCTGCGTCCAATTTTCCGTCCCTTCTGTAGGCAGGCACAGAGACCGCTGGTCCCAACGAGGAGTCTGTTGCATACTTTTCTGATACAACTTTCGAATCCTGTTGGCCAGATGTAGGTCTAGCATGTAGGTCTACCTGCTTACTTAGCCCTACGCCATGACCGATTCCCAACATACTGAATATCTCGGGCTCTCTGGCTGGCAGCGCCCGTGTTTTAGAAGCGTTCTGGTCCTTTGAATCGAAGAGCTCGGAAGGCGGAGACTCACGCCGCAGCTTTGGCCCTGGTGAGGTCGCACTTGTACGAGCCGCCATCTCCGCTGAAGTTTTTACACGCAGATAAACAAATACGGTCAGTTTCTGTAGCTTGTAGATACCAACCGGTGGCAGAGACCAAATGCTGCACTTACCAGCTAGATGGAAAGAGGCGAGCAAGTCGACAGTTCCTCCACATACGGAGAAAGGTCCAAGGTGCCGGGATTTGGTGCAGCCTTCAATCAATGCCTGTTTTACTTGCAAGTATGTCAGGCTTGGAAAAGCAGACCATATGAGTCCGGCCGCACCAGCGACATGCGGAGACGCGAAAGAGGTCCCGTTCACCTTCGCATATCCAGACACTCCGTCTGTTGTGTACACGTCTAATAAAGAGGCAACAGAAGCTCGCACGCACAGAGCGCCTCAAAGATATGCTTGTGTTAAATGACATAGACAGTAGTGCAGAGTGCCTCCAAGTACGTCGCTAACAGTGTCGCTTCAAACGTGGTGCAGCACTGCAAGTGGTTAAAAGACAAATACCTGCGCCTGGCGCAAACACATGAACAGTTTTCTGTCCATAGTTAGAAAAAGCAGCTTTTTTCCCAAAGTACGTCGACGCTCCAACGCTAACAATATTGGAGAGCTTGTAAGTTGAAGGAGTGTGGTCGTTCCTGTCATCCACGTAAAAGGAGGGACAAACGAACACTGTTTCAACATTGCAAGCAGCTGTGCGCAGCTGCAGAGGACGTACATATCAACTGGCTGGTTTGTCTGCTGAGGCTATGCCACCGAGGGAGGAGGACGACCTACTGTGGAAGATCCGTGTTCAAGTCGAAATTACCCGCCGACGTGATGAAGAGGTGGCCACCAATTTGTGCTCGCCTGATGGCATCAAACTCTAACTCGGAGTACCTTCAAAAGGACACAAAACATGCAACCTCATAAGTTCTCATTCAAACAAAGTTGCCGAATAACTGACGGAGATAAATTGCGACCTTTGCGCCCGCACGAGCGTTTCACGACAAAGATGGCCAGGCGTTACCCATGAACGAGAAAGCACACTGGAGTCTGAAAGCGAAAAGGTAGGTACCCGTAGCCCCCGTAGGAGTTGTTGCTTATCCAGGCTCCCATTTTCACGGCGTAGTCTATGGCTTGAACTTGATCACTGATTGCTCCGTTGCCTTTGCCAATGAATTTGAGGCACATTATCTCGCAGCCCCAGCAGACCCCCACCAGACCAAGATGATTTCTCGCCGTAGCCCCCAGAATTCCGGCTGCTCCCGTGCCGTGTCCGTTGGCCGACGAGCTAATATCCGACAGATCTTCGGCAAAGTTCTGGTGTGACAGACACATACGCAAACACGCAAGGACACACAACATAATGTACGCGGCTTATCAATCCCCCCGTATATCATATATCTTGTTCTGAAGCTGCTTGAAACGCGAGTGCGTGTGCCATCAATCAAGCCGGATGGAAGAGCTGTAGGTAGACGACAATGTATCTGCTGATTTCAAGCACATAACAAAGCTGATGCGGAATTTTTAGGTGGGCATTTCCCTCTCCTTGACACGCACAATGTCATCATCTGTTGTGCGTGATCTGGAGTTGAGGACAGAATCTTTTAATTTCGTACGTAGCGTGACCGGTGACTGACGCCTGAAATCGCTATCGTGTCATTCGACGGCATGGCAGGAGAAGCAGACGTATGTAGATCCTTTTCTGTGGACCATACCCATCCGTGACAATCATCTATCAATCCATTTTGATCGTTATCTATTCCGTCGCCGCAAATTTCCCCAGGATTATTCCAAGCTCGGCTCCTCAAGTCGGGGTGTTCAAGATCGCATCCACTGTCAATCACCGCAATCACCATTGGGCGCTTTTCTCCCGTCCACACCCGCCACAGCTTTTCTGCGTGCAAACTGAAGGGTGCCGAGTCGTGCAAGCTCCACTGCAATCGAAACCCTGGATCGTTAGGTGCACCCTCCCAAGTGTGATTGTCCAGACCTTCCACTCCCCAAAACAGAAAGTCTCTTGACGTTTTTCGGTCCAGCCCTCCATTCGACTCTTCTTTCTGCAGGGGAGTTGGCGTGAGGTTTTCTGTTGACCCCCGGAATGCTTCCTCTGAATATTTGAGCCCGTCAGGATAAGCTTTTTCCACGCATGGAAGAGCTTCTGCAATTTCGATCACTTCCTCTTCCGACACTTCTGCAGGTAGAGTCTTGATAACTTCCATTTGCAGGGAAGAGAGGTAACGACTGCTCATCTCCGTTGTCACTCTCCTGCTTCCACTCGGCTGGCTGTAACCAAGTATTTCGCTTACAGGTGTGACCGCTTCAGCCCACTTCGACTTCTTCGCAGACAGTAGCTCTGACAACTTATCCCTGAGAAGTTTCATGGTCTGACTGCTGGCCTCCTGGCCCTGCAGGAGCTGTCCTTCTTCAACCCCTTTTCGACTGCTGGGGCAACCATGTAACTCGTAGCTGAGGACGACGCGTTTCTGACGTCTACGAGAGGTAGACTGGCGGCCGTTCCTGAGTGTGTGCTGGGACTCTGTCATATCGCCGGAAACGCGCGATGTTGAGGAAGGCACGGTTGGCGTTTTGTTGTTCGGGAGCTGTCCATATAGCAACACAGTCTGACCCGTTGCAAGAGCGGGTGCCGGTGTGGTGCTGTTATCTGGAACGCTCGTTTCGTGAGAGTCGCATGGCTGCAGTTGCAGCCTGCACCACGTGGCGATAACGAGAAAGCACAGTCGCCATTTTCCGCCTCCCGAAGGCCTGCTGTGCTGATGCACATTTCCCAGAAAATACGGGTGGCGCACGCCTACGAAAGACATTGACGAAATCCAGTACAGAAAGCAGCAGACGGTGTTCACGCTCGTGAAAAAGATGAAAAGTACAACGACGCGTTGCCGTTGCAACAATGTAGACCTTCAGAGTCCGCGAGGACAGCAGACACGTCCACGCTTTGCCGTGACAAGAGCTTCCTTTATCAGTGTCTGGTTACGCGCACGATGCGTACACGAGGCCAACCACCTGTGTTGGGAATTGCCTGATACACACGGTTGGATTTCATTGTAAAGTGAACGTTTTGAGTGTTCCTGCTGAGTTCTTCCGTAAAAGTAACCAGTAAAGGGTATCCGTTGAAAAGGTAGATTTGGGTGTTCGTCGGGACACACACAGAAAACCGTCAGAGCGTACACGGTATACTCAGCATCCGCACCTGTGTAAAAACTGAATATTAGCTTCTAGTCAGCGTGCAGAGATGCGCAGTCATTCCTGTTCCCCGCCTCCTACTTTAAAGGTGGATGGGAGGCGCAAAAGCACATCGCAAACGATGGAATAATCCTGTACTCTGTGTGGCGTCTTTACTGCTATTAATGCACAGGAGGGGGTGCCGGCAGCGCTGAAGCCTCTACCTTTTGTTTTTACGGGGAAGGATGGGTACGACCTTGCGAACAGACGGAAGAAAGTACGCAGCACCGTTCAGCAACCGCATCGGCCTGGACAACATTTACCGAGAGATGGCGCACTGCTTCGCATTGCAGCGCTCTACAGCGGACGTGCCAGCAGAATCTCTCGCCCTGGCCATTAGTCCATCAGCTTCGCAAGACAACGGCGAGGCAATACTCGCCGTAGTACCTCCTACGGGCAACCGGCCAAAAACTCGCGCGGCCATAGCTGACCTTCCCCATACTGCCACAGTGGTGAATGAGGCCGCCGCCTCAACGGGTTTTTGAGCTGTGAGTGAGGCGAACACATGGCGCCCTGCTAGATTTTTGCGACTTGGGTGCTTGCAGGCGGCGACAATCTTTTGCTTACGAAGTCAGAAAGATTTTCGTCACTTGTGCTGTGAAGGAAGACTACCTGGCAAATTTCTGTTGCGATGTCACCATCTTGCCGCCGTCAGGTTCTGATAGAGATTAAATGGTATTTCCATCGCAGCAACCACTCCGACAGTAGAGGGTCGTTCAAAGAATGACCCCCTCACAAACAGGCATTGGACTCTGGACATAATCGTGAGTCACACAGGCTTCTGAAGGGAACCGCTTTGACCAAGAGGAACACGCGTTCGTGTCAAGGGTGGTCCGCACCACTCAGTTAAATATGCCCGTCGAAAGCGGTAGACAAGCTTGGTGCATCCATCAAGCCCAAAACTCCAAGCTCTTTTTCAAGTACGTATTCGCGAGTACTTCCGCTTTTGTACTCAGTACTTTTCCCAGATCCATCCTCAAAGTGGGGTTGCCCGCCCTACGGGCAGAAGCCACGCCGTGGTCCGCTGGCTCGCTGAACTACATTTAACATGGCCGTTGGTAGGTGAAGAAGCGTCTTCGTCCTTTCGCCCTTAACTTCCTTCTTTTGTTGCCACCGTATTGCAAACTTCCTTCTTTTGTTGCCACCGTATTGCAACAGTGTACGATCTGATCAGGTAAACACTTCAGCTGAACAATGTTATCTAATATCTATTTCTTTCTTCTGCTCATCCCCGCACTACCTGACTTCGACGCCGAACTCGACTTCTAGTTGCCCACTTTATACTACTTCATTACCCCGCTTCCCCGGGTAGCACTCCGTAGAAGACTGACTGAGGGACTGCGCCTTCTTTTGGTGTTACTCTGCAGCTGAGGTTCTCTCCACAGCCTGTGTCTTTCGACAGTGCGCGCGACGTCAAACAAGAAATCTAGCCTCCTTCCGTTTTCGGGTAGAGAACCAGTAGTTTGGACACACAACCGTGGCGTTCTTCGTCGAAATCCACCACGGACGTCCTCATCGATCGCTACAGCGTCCGTGGGCAACGGCTTTTGACGGACCCACACGTTACACCGTCGCGGACAATCCGAATGGGATTCGTGCATCATTCCTCTGAACGTTGATTCTGGCACGATTGTCAACTTTCTAATGTTTGTGTAGAGATATGCATAGATCGCAATCATTAGTAGCTACGCCATACGGGCAGATTGGTAAGGGCACACATACTAAATTCAGTATGGTCGACAAGCAAGCCACTTGCACCTTGGTGTGGCATCTGCTGCATGCATGTAATGGCGGAGTCTGCTTTCAAGGAAACATCATATCTTCTTACTACCCTTTCATGCTCCGTAAACCGCACTGCGTAACAAGGTGAACTCGAAACAAGATTATGGCTTACACAGACATTGCTACGTTGGTGTAAACGTTCTGTACCGCTCCTTCGCACAAGCAGATTCCAGGGGCGATGAGATTTGGTACCTTAGCCTGAATCGTGTAGGCTCTAAAGCTCTACAAGAAGCCAAAGTAATACTTTGACGATCGGCACTGTGTAATATCGCAATTTCAGTTGCACCGTTGCCTCCACTAAATTGTGGGGCGCCACTGGTGAGAACAATAGAAGAGTCTCTTACTCCTGCAGCGCCCACGATTGTAAACTGCTGTTCTTAACTCTTGGCCCTGCGCTGTCAACTGTGGCCTGCCGTGCCACTCGCCGTCTATAGTGGAGGGCGGAATCCCCGGCTTCCCGTGCTGTGTACTGTATTTCGCTGGACACGTTTAACTTGCTCTCGCGGCGTTCGCCTTTGCCGCCTTTGATGCTGTCTAAGATGCATAGAGCGATTATAGAAGGGAACAAACTATGTTACAAACGGCAAGTCGAGCTGGATCGTCGCCTTCACGAAGAAAGACTTCGAGAGGTGAAGGCCGTCATTAAGCTTTCTCCTGTATGCCCATCCCCGCGCTCAGGCAGAAATCTCAAATATGAAACAATGACGCACGAGCGTCTCCTGCAGATAGACCGCGAAAATAAAATTCTACTTGACCGACTATATCGCGTGATGGATCGTACGCCCTGCACAGCACTGCAAAGCGAGCCCCGAGGCCCGTCGACTTTGAATTTGGCTAATCGAAGAGAACTACAGCAACGTATTGCCAACGGCAACAGGTTCACCTATCAGAAGATACTCGAAGCCAAACCACACTTGAATTTTCAGGAGTGGGAGAGGCATGCGGCATTCTACGCAGGAAGATTCAAGAACATCTGTGAGCGTCCAGCAATTTTAAGTATGAAAGACCTGGTCAAACACAAGAAAACGGATCCAGACAGAAGCCAGCTGCAGGAGGCGGCGAACGAGAAAGCCCTAGCTCGAGTACGCAACGTGTATAGCCTGGCTGTGACCCCTCGGTTACGCCGCACCCCTCGACCTCCTGCCAGCCCGCGTACCTTGACCAGTCCGAGAAAACCTCGTTCGCAATCCCCGCATGTTCGAAGTGCGTACTTACGATCCATGGATAAAGAATACGCTCGCAGTCTGCACGACACGACAGCTAAACAAGCCCGCCTTTGTCTAAAGACAGGTTCCAAACGTTTGCCATATTAATCCCGACAACTGCAAACAAGCGCTTCGGCGTGGTACGAGAACTGTGCTGCACCCCTTCACCCGATCCACGAAATGTGTGTCTAAGTATGTATTGAGAGCAACGTGCACGTAGGGCTCCTCGGGGAAGCGATGGAGTTTAGGCTCGCGCATTGTTGCTACACGTGGTCCATCAAGAAAACTGCAACACTTCAGTATGTTCACACAGTCGCAGTCAAGATTACTCTGAACTACTTCAATACAACAATGTTTGTGCCTCGTGCGTGCCACCGTCTCCCAAAGACTTGAAATATCCCCGAAAATTCTCGCTTGTGGATTACACGTAGACATTCGAAAAGCCTTCACAACTGTTCCTTCGAAGACAACATGCAGCGGCGGAGAAACAGCTTTGCGTTTGGGGGGCGTGGAGGGAGTTCATGGCCCGTGTTGCGTGTGGACAAGGATCCTGGGTAAGTAGGTTCATACTGTGCACGACATTTTGCTATTCCGCACCCAGTTCTTGGGCGAGACGCTGGTGGACAGAAGACAATCTCTTGCATTAAGCATTAAAAGCGCTTCAAAGGAAATGCAGTCGACGTCTGCAGGAGAACCACGTGTGCCTCTTCGTATGTGGGATACTGCACACGAAGGCACTAAGTGGTGGAAGACGCGGAAACTTACACGTGAGACACAAAGTTGCATCCACCGAGCTTCGCACTCTTTTAGCGGGATCAAACGCACAAAGCGAAAGTTCTGTTAATCTTCGAGCTGTAGCAAATCAGGATAATGAAGCTGAGTGAAAGTGTACCAGATACGGAAAGCGACGAGGCATGGCGCAGCGGTAAATGCCACTTGCAGGAGGGCGTAGCAGATTGGTTGTACGAGTGTCGAGTGAAACTTATCAACCGAAAAATTTCGGAACGCAGGGAGACTGCTCTACGACAGCCTCGGACGAACACGCGTTCTGACACGCTACCACGCTTCTGGAGGCTGCGCATTTACCAAGCATGTACGGGCTGTCGTGCCGCTCCCCCCGCAAACAACTGTGCTGCTCACGGTCAGACAAATCGGTAGAGCTCCTCACTGCCCACCCCTTCAAACAATGACGTCCCCTTCACAGGAGTTCTGAACCGCGCAGCTTTCCTGCAGGTTATCTCATGCAGTTTGTGGCAGACAAGTCGCTTATTTCGTCGAGCACCAGCTACTCACTCGCCTGCTAACATGTCGATGGTGTGTTCCAAGCGTGGCAAATCGACTCCTGAACAATAGGATCAGCAGCACTGCTCTTCTGACGTACATATCGTATCGTCGTGGAACGTGTTGCACTCTACGATGTTGGAAAAGGACATTTAGGAAACGCTTACGGTACCGTTGAACCGGCTGTCTCACCAGTGTCTGCGCGGCATGCACAGGGGATTGTCCACGTGCACGTGCTAGCCATCAACACATGCCGTGGCGCGGGACGAGCTGCCTACGACGGTGTCGCACATTCATCACACACCCGTGACGAAAGTTTAAATAGAAATACATACGACAATACAATATGTCACCAATTATACAATGCCTGTACCCACTGCCAAGTGTCGTAGAGCCTTACTCAAATGAAATCGCTGTCGCATACGTCCGCCTCATGCGATGGTCGTCACACGAGTAGCAGCGCGGCAAACACGCGACGTTTGATCGGCTTTGTCATGCTGGGAATGAAGTTCACTGGCAAGCCGTGGCCCCGAAAAGCGCTGCAGCACCATGTTTCTTAGCAGTCCACTATGTTCACCGAGTTACGCGGCATGGAAGAGGTCGTCGCCACGAGCACACGATTCAGCCTTCCCACGGCGAAGGCGTCTGTGAAAATCGGCGTGTACGCACTCAAACAATGACAACCTCAAGAGGAGTCAGCTCTTTCTGGGTAGACGACCTGGCCTTCCAGGCGCTGCTCCGATCCCCGGACATTCCCAGTAGCCATAGGGGTGTAGCATATCTGCTGCTGAGTAACGGGAGGCCCGTCAGCCAGCGCCATGGCGCATGGCCAGCCGACGTGAGTTGGGAGAAGAAATTTTGCGTGATCAAGTCGAATATCCTGGCTTTTGCGGTGTCTCAAGGCTCCAGTTATGAAGGCGCGTTTCTTCTGGAAGATGTGACGGCGGCGCTGTACAGTGGTAGGGAGGCGCTGGCGAAGGAGGTACGAAGAGCCGTGTTCACCACTGCATTGATAGTGTGCGTACGACCAGCGACAATGATAGAAGCAATAGTAGAAGCAGGAGCCGCGGAGGACATACGACCAGGTGTAAACACAATACTGCATCGGTGGAATTTGTGCGGACAGCGCTTATAAGAGAAGTGACAGTATAATTGGGACTTGTTGTAACGAAACACAATAAGAGTGGCGCTTAGATCCACAGTTTTTCTGACGGTATGAGGAACAACGAGAATTGTAGTTCTTGCCGTCAGATAGCCAGCTTGCAGGTAAGGCTGCGTGGTTCGCGCAACGGCGTTTTCTGTGCTTTTTGAAGATACCGCTTTGTCTCTCGAACGCAGCGTACACACTACAGTGGCTAAGTCGTACATCCTGGAAGTTTCTGTGCTCCGTGCTGTGTGCTGCAGGTCGTACCTTTTCTACCAGACCAAACTACGCTATCACAGCAACACATCGTCTACGTGACCAGTAAAGGGAAACATGAGGCGGATAGTTCCCCATTGCCTTTCGTTTTATCTGTCACGTCGCTTCTCAATGCGGAAACGTGGAGACGCGAGATTTCCGTAGCAAACATGGGAGGTTGCCGTGCAGAGCTGTCTGCTCTGCAGCAAGAAGCACAGAAGCAGCGTTCCACGGCACGCCGAGATCAGCAACTTGTTCACTTACGGGACATGCAATACAAACAAACGACAGAGGAGATGCACTTAATGAAAAAAGAGCTCTTGGTAAGTCAGCAAAATTGTCAAGCAGGCGATGCACTGCTGGGACGATATGCACGGTTACGGTGCCCCGTTCGTACGCACATGCCGCGAGTCACAGCGTCCATTTATTCTTTCGTGCCATCCAGCCACCACATTCAATACGAACTCACCGAGGAGGTGCATATAGCGTGCCAGTGCGACTACTGCCGTTCCGCCTCGAAGCCATGTTTTCGTCGCAGCTAGAGATCGAACGTCTTCGAGATAAGACACGGCGACTGCAAGCTACTGGGGAAGTGACGGAGAAAGCGGCGGCGGAGTACATAGACCAGAAGGTCAATGAAATTTCTGCTTTACAGGGTCAGATTGCAGCGGGTCTACACGGTAAGACAGCCAGAGGCGCTTATGACTACGGTCGTTGGAGGGAATTCTACTTCGAAATGCACATTAGGACCTGCAGGAGAAAAGCACATACGCCTACTGGAAAGATCCTACTTCAATATTAGTTACGCTATTACCAGCTAAACAGCTTTTGTCCCTTCGCTGTTACTGAGCATCGAAAGCGTTGAAATTTTCAAATTCGCTACCGTTTCCGCTGGGCTCTTGAGTCGCAGCTGAACATATGTGCCATGTCACGTTTTTAACTCTTCTTCTCTTCTTGTGCCTCAGAACGAGCTCTCCTTAGCCGTTCTCTCAACGAGCTGAAAGAGCATGCTAGCAAGCAGCAGTGTCGCATCCGCGCCTTGGAACTTGAGAAGCGGCAGGTCGAATCCAGGTACAATGGACTTCTATGCGATCTGGAGGAAGCCAAAGACAACCCATCCCGCCTTGCTCTGATAATGTCGCGGTTCCGTAACACCATGCAGAAGCTTGGCACGGAAAATATTAGCTTGAAGTAAGTGCTCCCAACTTGTGCCATGCCCGTGGTCGAGCAGTCTGTCAGACGGCGACACGATGAATTAGTGTTGTGTAGAGCTTGTATATTACAGTTGTGCCAGATGACGGCGGGAAGGCCAACGCGTGCCGCCTTTCGACCGCGATGTGCGAAGTGTGCCAGGCTGTGTGGTCACGTTTGACGTTTGCGGTACACTTCAGAGAGGAGAACGTGGCCGTTGTTCGTCGTTTTCATGAGATAGAGGCCAGATTTGACGAAAAAGTGAGGTACACGTGCGTCTGTATATACAGTCTGCAGAACAAGTGGAACGCCGTTGCATCACCTGAGCCAGTAGAGTCTGCCTGAGAGTTAATGTTGCTTTAAGCGGCCGCACTGGCTGCCTGGTTCAGCAAGAGAAGCGGGTAGCATCCTCGAGTTCTTGTTGTTCAGTCACAACCACATCACAACGTCAGCAAAAGCACACTTTTGATTCGCGTATCCGATAAGCAATGAAGTGTGCGTTGCTAATCTTTGTGTACCTGGGTGCAGTTCAAAGTTGTCCGCAAAGTGGCAGAAGCGGGTGACGTGTTCGACTACCTCCGGAAGTGGTTGCTTTGCAGCGAGAACAAGGTAAGCAGGCTCGGTTTTCCAAGCAAGTGTCAATATGTGTGGTCGTCTAAGAGAGTCGAGCCCGGCGCTACGGCTATGGACTTCTCTAGTTGAGTGGTCCCGGTGCCCACGGTATGTTACACAGCGTTGTGGTCGCTATTATCCTTCTGGTTGTGCTTGCCTGTGCAGATTCTGTTTTACGAGACAGGGTACACTCTGGGAGAGAAAGACAAACTTGAGCTTCTACGAAGGTACGCTTTTCCCACGGAGGCGACGGTATTTCCCTGCACGGCTTACCGCCTCCCAGCTAGCTTGGCGCCGCTAATTTGTGGTCTTTCGGTGTGTGTAGCACAGGATAGGAGCTCTCCAGGACGAGATACGCGTTGCGGCGGCAGTGGCGAGGTCTTCGTACATAAGTTTGCGAGCGATGCTATTGGGTGAGCAGCTGAAGTGTTATACAAGAAGCGCGCCTACGCCCTCCGTCTACACATTCGTTCAGACGGTAAGCTGGGAAACAAACAAACGTTTACAAGCTACTCCATCCTAGTGGTGCATCCGTCGTTTGTCCCAGGAACCTACAAGCTACGCTGTTCTGTGGACAAGTGTGATGCATGATATCAGGCTTTAAACCGTTTCGGCTGGATTTTTGGCGAGGTGGAATTGGCCAAGACAGCAGAAGAGAAGGGAGAGTCGAGCGTTCCCGAGTGCACGTCCAGCAAAGAAGAAGAGGTGATCACACCGTTTTCTGAGCGATGCTACCACTATGGAGGTAAGTTTTTTCTGACGCAGGATGCTGACGTGAAATGCTAATTGGCGAAACGTTTCACATTTGGTGGGACGCTAGAAAATCACACCTTCCCTCAGAAACCCAGGTCAGTCTTCAGTGATAGACGGACGTTTACGTCGGACTGGCACGCCGTGTAAACCTTCGTTCGCTTTCCTCTTATTGCTTGCTTTCCCTCAATAAACTTAAATGCCGTCACCGCTCAAGCGCTGTTAAGCTTGTCACACGATTAGAGATATTCGTTTTGCAGGACTTGAGGGTAACGCGCGTTTCCCGCTCGTAAAAGGCGTCGACGTGATGAAACCAGTCGAGAACTTGATCCCAATGAGCCGGTTCATAGCGTTGCAGAATGATTTAATGCTGTTGAGCGTGCAACATCAAGAGCTGCAAGAAAACTATAGGGACGTAAGTGCTGCTTCGAAAGAAAGAAAAAACAGTTGTTTTCTTCAGCTGGAAAAATGCGAAGAAATCGACGAGTTCGGTCGCTACTCTGATGCGCAATTTGGGTCCCTGCGAAGGGTTGAAGCTGGGCGGTATGTTCTCTACGGCCCCATGTCAAGTCGAGGTAGCAGTGGGCACGCGAGTACTTTTTTCGTGCTTACTGCAGGTGCTCGACACCCTCTCAGAATATCGTACACAACTCAGACGTTACCGAGAGAAGTAAGTACTAGACAGTTGTTTTGCAGACAGTAGCACGTTGACAGGCGACACCTAGAGACGTTGGTTTGCACCTGCCTGTCCGTATTACATGAGATTATCGCGGTTTGACTATAGTAATGCTGTTCTGAACAAAGAACTCCGGTAGAGGACACTGTTCTACATACGTCTTCCCTTCGGCTGTCGTTGCAGAAAGACGCAGGCTTTGCTTGTCTTCCTTGGCAGTGACAATGCGTTCTTGCCACGGGCGTCTAATTCTCATATTTAGGGCTGACGGGCAAGAACGGTCCACATAAAACACCTCACCGCATTCCGTGGGTGTAAACAATTGATCCCTGCAATGCGCAAAGACTACTTCGTGTAATTTTGTTCGTAGAGAATCTCTGCGACTGATTGGGGAATCGTTTAAAGCGCTACGTCGGCCGTTGAAAACCAAGGCACAGGTGAGGCTAACAAGCTTATCTGTATAAGAAAACTGCTAAGTGTTGTGGAAAGCAGGTATTAAAGCTTCATCGGCCCCCGCAGACGTGGACGTGTGGCTCAGGTACAGGAGATTTAATAGCGTCCACAACAACAATTTCGCATCTTGCGTGCGTCGTTCGTCTCAACTGTTTAACGAGCGCTTCGGGCTCTACGAGAACATGTGCGCCTAGAGAGGGTTGGCAGCGTCTGCGAACCTGTCCGGGTTTCTTGCGAACAGCCGATGCAACTGCCCCAGGCGGCGGAGCATGTACTTATGCCGTTAACACGTAAAGCTGTTTGATGAAAAGACAATTCGTGGACAAAAAAGGTGTCAAGAACATCGTCTGAAGAGCTAAGATGCTTCCACGAAGTGCACACTTGCTCTCTCCTCTTCACTAGTCCGAAGTGAAATTACTGCAGTCTTCGTGATTTGTGAAGTGAACCCTAAAGTCTAAATGTGGATTTCAAAGTCCCCGGTGGAATAGCTTGCAATCTGAGGCGTCGTCTTCGTGAGAGCCTAGCTTGTGGGGGATACGTACCTTCGACGGCTGTCTTCGTCATTATATAGCCGTATGGGCGTTTTTTTTGATTGACTCGCCAGTGATAATGCAACGGAAACTGGGCGACAACAGCCGTCGCCGGGGAACTGAGAATAACCTGCTCCGCACGCAGCCGTATATTGTATGTTCTGTCGTAAGAAACTCAACTTTTTGCTGCGGAATTTTTGAGCGCCTGCACCGCTTCACCAGACCGAAAGCGATGCTCTTGGCTGACATCCTTTTAGACACCCAAGCTCTCACGGTGCAGTGGCACAGCGGTTGCCATGTACGATACAGCACTTGTTCAGCTTTATAACCGAAGCGTTCCGCTGCCTCCGTGTCTTTTCTGCTTATGCCTGGTGATCCCAAGGGCAATCAGTAGGATGTGGAATTACACTTGGTGGAGGTGTGCTGTCCAGGCTTGGCGGCATTACAGTGCACGTTCCTGGCGTAGGCGACGGGGTCACAATTTTATCTTCAATGGTGTCCACCGTTTGCTGCAAAATAGCAACCTGATCCAGCGTCGGTTCATACGATGCCTTATCGTCGCCAACTCTTATATAAGTAGTGACTGCAACACACAGAGGGGGCGTAAGCCCACGAAACACGCTTCCAGTCGGCGCATTTTAAAGTGGTCGTGAGCTGACAATCATCTAGGTATAGTCCTAAGGAGGCAGTGAGTGGCGGTGGAAAGTGGCAGACACACATAAAAACTTGTCAAGTCTTTTTTAGACGCTTTGGTAGAGATTGCGATCGAGTAACAGTAGTGTCTCTACAGGCTTTACATTCCAGACGTACAAGCGTTCATCTTCATAGTCGCCATCTTGGCTGTTGAAAGGACCAGCTTGAAATTGAGATAATCCAGGTCCAGCGTAAGGGTTTCAAACCTAAACCTCACTGTTGTTTGCATTTCATCAGCCTCCAAAGGTAGCGCTGCTAACCCGTCTGCACGTCGTGCCGGGAAACTGACACCACTGTGGCGCGAAGAAGGAATAAGCAGACCACGAGCGGCCTCTGTGACCGCAGCCGACAAGTGGGCCGTTGCCTGCTTGAATAGACCGAAGCTCGTCCTGCGGGTCGCTGGCTCCCCAGCTACGGAGTCCCAGTCCCACAGCGAAGCAGCAGCGGTATAGACATTCTTGGGAAGTGGAACAAGCGATATGACAGCTTCGTTCGGTGTCTCAGTTTCTTCGATCAACCACGAGTATTTGTAGTACGGGAGACCTGCGTGAATATCAACGAATGCATTATTCCCTCCCACAGAGCAATCAGGGGCAGGGTGACACTCCCAGGTGTTTGCATGGACTGTTGGAGAAGTGCTGAAGCCTGCACGCTGCACGAGAGCAGGCATCCACGGTAAACAGCCAAGATACCTATTACTGCCCACTAAGCGCTTATTCAACCGCTCAATGCCTTAAAACAAAGGGTGTGTCCTGCTATCATGAGAAATAGAGCCTCTTACCCGTTGGTAGATCGAGGTGCGGTATAATAATGCCGTAGAAAGCGGATCTTGTGGATACAGACGACAGCATCAGAGCCCACACTGGGAGCAGAACAGACAGAGGAGGAAAAACAACCAGGTGGAACGCTGAGGAGGACGGAAACATACTAGTCAGACCTTGAGCAAGTGTGCTGTATTGGTGGGGAACCGGCGAAATAACTGTGCCATTTCAGTTGGCACAGCATGCGCGTCACGCTTCAAAAAGCGCTGGAAAAGAGGGTTCACTGTTGGCCTTTCAGAAACGATGTCAGTTCGTTCACGGCGGACGTATTTCCTATTGGCGTTCGCAGCCGGGTTCTGCGTGAGTTCCAGTATCGAGTAGCTAGCTCCACCGCAGACCAGTGTGGGTTGAATCTAGTTGCTCTGCTACGCTTTGCAAGCTAGGGGAAACTGCAGAGCACCAGATATTTGCAGTGGTAGAAATAATGCGGTCGTCTGCTCTTTGAGCAACTGTGTGTGAAGCCTAAGGCGTTTTTCAGGTACGACGCCTTTGGTAAGTTCATTCAGCTGCTGCAGCTGAGCATATCCTGACCTAAGATGGTAACGAGGGCGGCGATGAGAGAACTCCAGTACAGCACGAAGAAGAAAGCAATCCGGACCTTGTCGCTCTTCAGTTTCCTTTCCATGTGATCTACAACCGTGCGCACCGTACGGAATATTGATGGCGGTGGTGCTTCATGCCTGGTATCCATGACGCGGATGGCTCCTGTAACGTTTTCACTGTCCGGTAGTCGCTGCAGATGGCCTTCAAGACAGCCTCCATCGGCGAACAACAGGTGTAGCTCAAGGAGATCAAGCTACTTCACGGAATTATTTGGATGCTGGAGACTTCCGATCCGGTCAACTGGTACGCAGGGCCTTAGGGTTCGCCAAATCACCCTGTCTAGCATGTTTCTGGTGGACTCTTGCCCTACATGCACTGTACGCACTTCTGCAGCTCAGTTCGATATTCAATACGTATACAGAGCTGAATCACTTGCACAGGTTGGGTGGACAAGCTCACAGCTGGCTCCACTCGTTGTCCGAAATTTCCTCATACCCCGGCAGGGAACCGTCACCAGCAGCAGCAGTCAGAAGGAGCGCTTCACCAAACGCTGTTGGCCACTTTACGCCCGGACGCCTTCCACAGCTGTATAATTGTTCAGTGTCCATGCGTTAAGGAACCTACGTAGCTACCAGGACCACTGGCCCAGCTCCTGCTCACGTCTTTGTGAGCTTCGGCGCATACAGCTGTGGCGTGGGAAGGCGGTGTGTGCCTTAGCTTTACGTGCTGGAAAGACGCATGCGCAGATTTAATAAACTAAGCGCCGGGACCGTGTTAACCACTGGTAACATTCGAGAAGTGGTTTCTCGTTTACTTTCGAGTGTGACAGTCGCTGCTCGCCCCACACAGCCGGCAAGCGTCCTCATGCGTAAAGGTTTCCAAACAACCGAATACATGGCGCTTTGTACGCAGGGCACTGCGCACCTACCGAAGGTACGACTTCCGGAAATATAGAATTTGGACACCTTCTACAGATAGTTGTGAATTTACTGGTGAAGAACACGACGGCCACCACGCAGAGTCTAACGCCGTGCGCTGCGTTCCGTCTGGTTGTTTTCTCCTCTGAGGAGACTTTTTTGCAGAGTTTCGTCTGCGTGAGGACCTGCATAAGTAACTTCGTGGATAATCCCGCTCAGCTTAGCAGCATAGACGACAATCCACAATAGCGCTCCCCGCTCACCATTAAAGCGGGAACTACTTGGGCAGCGGCCGCGCGACCGCCCTTGTTATACGTGCAGTGCCGGCCGCGTTCACCGCTGGCCGCGTGCGATTTCGCTCCAATGAACATACATAGAATGGCTTTCCATAACGTCAAGTCCTGCGACTCTCGAGACGATTAGAATTCCTTGGATGATGTCCCCAGGTTGTGTGATGTGGCGCATACCCGCATACCTGGAACACACTCTCACGCTGACGGCATTTTTGGCAGCGTAGCCACTAATTCTAATATGGCCCAATTCTGACGTTAAAACCCGCGTACAAAAATGACTGAGAACTCTTTTGTCCGGCGTTCTTCCGGCTGCTGCACAAACGCTAGCCACGCCACATTCTTCCAAGGTATTCGAGCCCCTGTACGACAAGCGCACTAAACGAGATTCACCCTATGGGGAAGGTCACTTCGTAAGGCAAAAAGACAAGTCCTTTTGGTCCACTGCTGGATTCCCAGTGATTTATGCATAGCGTCTGGGCTCGCCGGGACGTTCAAAATCCTACTGAGTTCAACACAGGCCATCATCCTAATGTGTGCGTCCTTGTGCCTTCCATTTCTGTCACCGTCAGAGAAAAGTGAACAGGGAGGAAGAATTCAACCCCCTTCTGCCCGTACACGGCATTCACGCGTTAGTTTAATCACGACTGTATGGCATGGACTGGTATATGTATACGTAGATATATTTCGCCACGATCCACTTGCAGAAGACGCGGGAGGACTACAGCCGACTTCTTTGCCCTGGGTGCGTCTCGCAAGTACACACCTGCAAAGCTGTCTGCCTAAAGGTTTAAGCAGACTTGAATGTTAGCTTCATTGAGGAATACAAGCGAAACACATTCGTGGTATTGTGACCGTCCGAGGAAGGACGGGGTCGCGGGCTACGATGCTCCTCTCTGATCCAGTAAACCGCTCGACACACGAACATACTGTGTATTGTCTGCGCAGACTCGATAACAGAGGAGCACGACTTATGTCCGAAAAGTGTGGGTTAGCTGCAAAATTCCGCAGCCTTGCTATGTTAGTCTTGTGGCGAACGAAACAAGATGTACGACACGCACACAAAACCCACGATAGGAACTGTCGACAGTAATGTTGGTTTCCCTGGCACGTTTGACTGGAGCGCGAATTTCACAGAGCAACCTCCCTGTTCTGGGAGCCAGAATCTTTGAAGCACTTTCTGCGTCCTTGTCAAACACTAAATTCTTTTCGAGCTGCTTCGCTCAGGACAGAAACGTGATCGAAGTCCCTGAACATCTGAAGCAGCCACAAAACAGGCCGTACCGCAGCAGCACACACCTCGTCATTTCTCTCAAATCAACGGCCCTACTCAAACAAACTACTTCATAAAGCAGGAGAGCGGTTAATGTGCACAGCAGCAATCCCGCCGTGTATTTCGAAAACTGCTGTGTTTCCGGTGCTCCAGTACAAAAAGTGGCCTACTGCCACGTGTCAGTAAAAAATTAGATACACCACATACAAGTGTATCCTATTACCATATAGTATTGAAACACAGTGTCTCGCTTACGCTCCCGCAGAACTTCGCATGCATCCTTACGGCTGCTTATTCCGCTTTGGAATAAAGCAGAAAAATACTAACCTCATTGAAGTCGTAACAGAAGCCAACAATGTAGTGGTCGGCGACGCTGAAAGCGACGAAATCGCCCTTAAACCCATTAGATCGAGTGGTTCTAAAACACACGAGGAAGGACACAGAAAAGTGAACTCAGAGTCTACAATTCGCCCGGAAAAACGCGGATGATAAAAAAACCTCACAGTGACCGCCTGGTGAACAAAAATTGCAGACCACTGGAGTTGAGAACAGGACTACGGCGGAAATTATGCTGCAAGCCTCATTGCCAGCACTGGGATGGTTACACGGTCCAGGCTGCCGCTCGCAACGAAAGAGGTCTTATGCCTGCAGTGATTCGTGAGCCCTTTCCCTCCATTCGAAATGTTGGCAGAAATTAACGAATATTACCTATCAATCGCCTTACGGCGTTACTCAGTGCCATCGTGCCGGGTTCACACGTACCTTTTCTCCAGCAACGACGCGACTTTCAGAGACTTGGGACAATATTCCTGATATAACAGATGGACAGAGTAATTTCAGTGCTGGCAAAATAACGAACCGACGCTCCATCTACTGCGGTGCACACCGTGCTCTGAGTAAAACCGTTTGCACCCAGGGGTGGGAGTCGAGGGGTTAGGCCATGCCACATCCAGCACCGCTGCACATAATTTGCAAAGTTACTCGATGTCCTCTGCGCACGGACGAACGCCGCAAGAACAACAGCGAATCCAGTCAGTTGAACCGTACCTTTATAGTGCTGCCGAACTGCGTAAGTGTGTATCCCGTGTCAATGATGTCCTCCACTATGAGAACGTGCTTCCCTTTCAAGGCGGACAGATCGTCGCCGATGATTTGAAGCTGAAAAACAAATGAATGATGTAAAGGACATCACGTCGCCGGAAGAAGCACGGTAGTCGCTTCCTGACCTGTAACGCGAACACGTATATGGCCAAGAAGTACAACTTCACAACTGCGCTTGTCCAGGCGTTGCTCTCAATGCCAGGTCAGGCCGATTCTATCTTTCCAAGAGTGCTGCCTTTTTCACAGTCGACGCTTCACCAGCATTCTCTTCCTGGACGCATATTCTTAACATACGTATCCTGTCAAAAAAAACGAACGTGCTACACCGACGCACACAGGGCTCCTGACTGTCAATATCCAGTCACACTTCGTCGCCCGACGTACTGCACACAACAGAGCAGGGGGACCGCGTGCGGTGGTCAATAAACACAGGCGATTCGACATACACTGTCATGCTATGCGATTAGTGACAAAACAACAGCTAGGACTACGATCGTTGTGAACCTGCCACTCTCCTACTTTCCAACTGTGTGCAAAAACGTTGGCACAGTGCACTTCTGGAGCAGTGTTCATAAGGTTCATGTGCGCCCACCACTTCACAAGTGATGAGAGGATTATAAAGTCTACTGAGTCCATCATTGTACCAACTGCACAAGAACAGCACTAAGTAAATTTGGCATAAATTCTAATTCTTTTCCGTCAACACATTCTGCGTATCACGTACTAGTACCAGGTTTATTTGGCGTGAAGTCTACGACCTTCCCGTCAACACTTTTTGCGTACCTTCCCTTGACTTGAGTCATTGCGGTACGATTTCAGCCGAATGTAGTGCTCCATATAAGGTGGCGCAGAGCTGAAAGCTCCGTTGTACCTGGCAGACCATCCGCACCCACGACAGACTCAAAACGCACAATATACCTGAGTCGCACTTCCGTCAGTAACGTAACCCTTCGGCCCCATTCGTCTTGCGTACTGAGCGGCGATGCAGGCGCCGCTTCATCCAATAAGACAGGCGGCGACACAGTGACAGTAACGACAGGCGCACTAACGAGTATTGATCCCTGAGGGCATTTTGACTGTACGCATAGGCGCTGTAGAATTCGATTTCCTTACTTCTGCATTTTGTTCAAGAAGTTAATAAGCAGCGTAAAAAAGCCTCGGGAACCCTTGAGGACACACAGAAGGTGTAACTCCTTCTGAAAGTAATGCTGGTGAATATCCATCGCCTGTACGTCACCATCCGCAACCAGTGTCACGCACTCCGTTGACAAACATACACTAATTCATGCTTGTGCTCACAACGGAAACTAAAATCGGCAATTGTCCGTGAATGTGGTCTTTAGGTTGTCAGGCCGCCGTGGAACCACCAGTTCCTTAGGTCTCCCTTTAGTCCTCCAGTCAACTTCTGCTGCTGAGAGTCACAGGTGACAGTACTGGATACTCCCAGTATCCAGTGGATACTGGAAGCAACCTCTGGCAGAGAAATTCTCACAGAGGAAGGTACTCTGAAGCAACGTTGCACTACTTCGTGGAACACTGGGCCTCTTATTCGCATGTCCATGTGGGATGATCTAGTCGACTGCGGTGCCCTTCGCAGGAGCTTTCGAATTATGCATGGTTTCGTGGTTGGCGTGTAGCTGCGGCTGTGAAAGTCGTCCTGACGTTCTTTACAAAACAGTATTCTTTTCGCGTGTGTCCGCTACAATACACTGAGGCATGTGTGAAAATCTGTGCACGCAAAAACATACTCTTTAAGACATATAAGATGTCCCTACGGGAGAAGGAAAACCTCTGCCAATGCATATGCTGGTATGCACGATTTCACGCGGAGGTGCGCGTGGGGATGCAGAAGTTTACTTGACACATGCACCTGTCGGGATGTTAATGCGATGTCACGATACGGTGAGCACAAGGTACAACATAAGATGTTTTGTTAGAAATGTGAGTTTCTCTTACGCAGAAGATCTTTTCTATTGAATGCAGGAACTACACAAGAGGCGTATCCCTTTTAGACCTACCAGCTTTTCGACCCGGTCCACCACCAGGCCGTGGGGCAGCAGTATCTTCTCGATGTAAGGCTTGTAGTGGGAGGGGACAATAAAATCACTCGCCGAATAAAACGCATCGTCCGCGATGTACATCGGCTCCTTCCTCTCTTTTCCCTTCCCATAGCTGCGAAGCAAAACGCAAATTATTAAGCACACGCTAAGTATACAAGCACGCAGTCTCGGAAACGAGTGCGCTTCGCATGATATTACTATGATTTCAAGTCCTTTGGAAAAACACGTGGAATCCTGACACGTGGACATGCGTTTATCACGGACGCGCACGCTGGGAATGTCAAGAGTAAACGCATGGAATACATGATACGGATTTGTGGCGCTTCTGCCACAGGGTGTGTAATCGACAACAACGACCAAAATGCTGAAGGTACCCAGATGATGCGGCCACCCAGAAACCCTGGCATGCCGGAGATATTTCCTTCCCTTCTTTAAAAGACATTAGAACGCAGGAAGTAAACATAGAAGACGCAGGGATATACCCGAACATCACGCAGACGAATGACGAGAACAGATAAAACAATACTCATACGAAAAGTCACCCACCCGGTCGCCAGAACAGTTCTGTAATCACATAAATCTTGTTTAAGGTGTTGGGTGCAAAGAAAGCTCACATGTGCCTTGCACCACACACTTGACTGCGCAGTAACTTCCCACAGACGCTACCGGGCTACCATACTGAATAAGTAACATTCAGAATGTCGCTGTTGCGGAGATGCGCGTGTAACTCTTTTAGCTAGCTCTTCTCGTGGAGGTAATGTTTTGTAGAACCGCTGCAGTAAATAGTTCAAAGTACTTCGGCATGAACAACATGCGTCACATTGTAACAGCACATTTCACCACCACATCGCTCATCCGCCGAATACTGTAGGAGTGCATCTAACGGACACTGTGGGGAACGTCGTACGGGTCACAAGTAGCCACTTACACTTTCGGCAGCCCACGTCCGTGAGCTCTCCATTTATGGTGTCACACATACTACGGGGTACGTGTAGATCAGTAAAGCGTAGGTGGCCTGTTGAGCCCCTGCGGCAGCGATTCGTGTACAGCCGTTACGAGTCTCAATGCACCCGAGCCTAGCGGCTCGCCGCTATATATGTTGCAACGTCGAAGTCTGTCTATGCAAAAGTGGGGAAACGCGGTTGAGCTACACGGATATATCTACAGCAGTTTTCCCAGATAATGTGATTGCATGCGGCAGCTCTAAACTATGAACTCCTAAGCAAGGCGGTGTTACAATCTATATTCACAAGCGTAAGTAGACGTCAAGCATTTGATGTCTGCACGTGTGAGGCACAGCAGTGGGTGCGTGTGAGAGTGCAACAGCGAGCACTCATTGCCTACAAAATTAGTTCTCTCTACAAGGCGACACTGCAAGAGCACTTTTGACGGTAGGCGGGTCTACTGGTAGATTCAGGCGTGTCATCTACGTTCGTCGGCAAACACCCAACTGCGTAGCACAGCTGCCTTGAAGAGTTGATTTCCTGGGCTTACTCCACCATGCAATCCTCCGGAGGCGCCATCGCAGCCGCGAGAGGATACAAGAGGACAGTTGAAGGAAGCTACACCGCAGATATTCCCTCGTCCTGAGAGAACCACGGCGCTCGTAGTCGTCTGAACCTCTAATCTCGCACAACGTACGCACACCCGCACCACGCATCCACGCGACTTTGATTCCTCAATCACTGAGTACCAAATTTCTAAGGAAAACTGGCCTATCGAAGTACACGTGAAAGACAAAACGGCGGAACACACAGTAGAAACAATGCCAGACGAGACTGTACAGGGCATAAAGAATGTCAGAAGAGATTGTAGAGAACAACGCGCCCACGAGCACGCAGAAAAATCTCGTACAGAAGAGGAAGAAACGAGAGTGACAGAATTAAACACTTCACACGGAGAACGGAAAAGAATACTTACGGGGTACAGAGGAAATAGGGGTATCGCGAAGTGAAGAACGAGGAGCGAGAGACGGGCGAAAAACGAGTGCAAGGAGTATGTTTCTACGAGACGATGGTGCCAGCACGCCACGTGAACATCGGTGGAAGGACCTTTACCCTTGGGACACCATAGGACACATTTTCTCTGTTCATAAAGTTCTTTGCGATTTTCTCCCGCTCAAGCGCTGAAGAGCTCCAGCGTCTCGCCAGCCAACAGTACAGTGGCGGGTAGATTAGATTTCCACCATGACCACGTTTGAAAGCTTCTTTACAGATAATCTGAACGTCTTACAAAGAGTATACCCTTCAGTGTGAGCAGGAACGTCGAGTTCCTGCGTTTGGGCGTACAGAAAGAAGACAGCGCCATCTCTCAATTCAACTACATGCGTTTTCGGAGCATACGCCAGCACCGCGTAACGTGCGTTCTACACGTAGTATTTCAATAGTTCAAGAACCGGCACTAGTAGGTTGCTACCAAATACGGCTTTTGGTGACAGTGACATGGCACTTCAGTTCATCAACCATGGGCGCGGATACGCAGTTTCGTTCGAATGGCTTGAACGGCGAACCTGTGGCGGACTACGTTTCCAAGAGAATGGAATAAACCCTGGGACACTGCATTTTCGAAATGTGGTACATGATTGTGTAGCGAACTTGGCAATCGTTGCCACACGTGGGGAGGTTCACCTTTGGGAAGCATCAAGAATACTCGGGTATGAATCGCATCAGCTGAGCTACTGTGGCGGCGGGTAAACAATTACCTGGACGGGGTTTTCAGTAAAGCACACAGCAGGACGCAGTACTCGCAGCGTCAGTCCACTACGGACTCAGTGACTCAACTTTAATCACACGACGCTCACCTAAGAGGGATTCCGAGCTGCCTAATTTGGCAGAATAAACAAAGGTGTGGCGTTTCAGGGTCACGACGTGGTGGTTGTGGGGGAAGCGCGTTCCAGGATGTGTGCTGATTGCTTGCGGAGCGGGAGCGTTGTCAAAGCGCACAGGCAGCGGCATGCAGCGACAGACAGTCGAACAGGAGTCATGCTCGGTCATGCTCATCGTCCGATATGACGTTCCACCGCACGAAGGAAATACGCATGTGATGGACACGCAGATAGCGATACTACATATGGCAGAGTGTATTGCTCATCTCTCGAGCATTTGTGTATTACCCTGATGATATCTTCCGTGTACGCGTATCTCACATGTATGTAGCCAATAGGGCACTCGTACATGCAGGGCTACTATCCATAAATGTGTATGTATGTATATATATATATATAAACAAACCCGGGGTTTATTTGTGAACACATGTGTGTCTACGGAAATTTTCCATTAGTGGAAGTTAGATCTACTATACTTTGTGGACGTCGAGCGGTACATGCGTATATGAGAATTTGTGTCGTCCCTTCCGCCGTTTGAGAGGTGAGCGTTTTTTACCCATCGACTTTTTCCATTTTGTAATGCGAACGTCTGTTTTTGCAGTAGGCATGCCGTCGTTTCTTTGCTGGGCGGGACTCACTGACGAAAGACGACACACTAGGACTCATCACTGCTGTTCGCCACCGTATTATCTGCGTCTACGCGACGCAAGAGCCATGCCAACCACAGCAGTACAGTTAAAGTCTTTTACTATTGATTTTAACTTGTACCAGAAGTGCACAGGAAGGTAACGAGGGCGCTTTGAAATAGTCCCCGTAGCAACCAGAGGTACGCGCTGCTCCAACTCTGCAGTAGGCAGCGGGAAGTCGCCGCCCAACGTAGAGACATATTTTCCACTCCTGTTGAATTCTGACGTACAAGGCAGCCACGACAGCCGTACGCGTATGTTTTTGGCCGCCTGTGATAGGAGGGCTCTATTCGCACGATAGAATTATTTAAAAAGCAGGACGCCAACAAGTAAAGTAGCCAGGAGGGCGAAACACGCCGAAAGAACACTTTTTTGCATGACGGTGGAAGAGTGGCATGCAGCTTAGGAGACAAAAAAGGTAGGATTTTGTTGTTTAGAGGAAGAGATCGAACGGGGTGCTGGAAAGGTGGCAATGTCGAACATTTTACTGTGGAGGTTGCCCTAAGTTTCAAACGCTTCTACAATAAACTCCCAGTATACCTAGGCACAACTCGCACCGTAGGCAGACCTATCCAGTCTACTGCCTCGACGTCTAATTACTGGTATATAGAAGTGATATGTATATCTCGACTCGCCGCTCACCAGATGCAGTGGTCAGTCGCCCTCCTGATATGTGTGTGCGGGTGCCGAAATAGTGAGTAAACGAGGCGTCAACGTGACATCCGGCTTTATTACAACGGTTGCAATGTTTAGTCTTTTTGTGTTGCCTGTGCCGTTCCAGTTAATCATCAAACGAGCGTTAGTTGTACCTTCGAACGAGGCGCTTTCTGCAAGCCGCCGCAAGTCACACTTATACCAGCTGAATCGTTTCTGGCGTTTCTCCCGGTTATGCTCAGGTCGATTCTAGCACGTGCACTGGCCGCACAACGGACGGAAGCTTCAACCGTCGCGTTGGCGCACAGGTGCAAAGCCAACCGCGTTAAAGCAAGTTGCAGAGAGGTATATTTTTTCTCGGTGTGCTCCAGTGCGATCTCTCGACTGTGGACCGGACACCATTTGCAATTCGGACTCACGATGGCGCTCGTAAGTTTGGAACGCACTTTTAGTTCGCACCTATTCAAACAAACATATTCACTTCCACACCAGGGAGAAGGAAGAATCTAGTTTCCGAATAATGCGCAACCAGATATGTCGAAGTTGTCGTAGAAGGGGAACAAGGTGTCTGGTGGACTGCAACAGCTTCACCTTCGCAGCGCACGCAGGGTCGAATTTTCGGTGGTGGTCACGCTTACTCGCAACTGCTGAAAGGGCCAGCAAGAAGCTCGACTACGGCGCTGTTGATGCTTCCGCGTCCACGCAAGTCGCATTTATGCAGTATATTGCGACAGGAATGTAGCACCGCTTTTCCGCGTCCCACCGGGTACGGCTTATTCTTTGATGCCTAGTATTGTGATTAGGTAATGTCTTGTTTTGAAGGCTTGCTGTCTTATCTGTTCCTCGTGCCGCTGTGCCCTGCTCTTTGATGCATTGTATTATATCAAGGAGACATGTTGTTTTGAAGGCTTGCTGTCCTCCTTGCAGCGTCTAGCACGGCGCCTTCTGGATGTGACGTCGCCGCTGCCGACTCCCGTAAGTGTCCTGTGCAGGGGTTAGAGCTTACTCTACCACTCAGCGGTTTCTGCACAAGACGGCCCTCTACCTTGGCTATGCATTAGAACGTGTGCTTCTTCTGCGGATATATGGGGACAGTGGGGTGGGCTCCCCGTACATTCTGGAGATGCGCGACGGCACAACCATTGGTGCACTGCTCGTCCCTCAAATTCTGCACACCGTGGGCTATCCCACACGTTACGTCGTTGAACTCCAGAAGTATCTTTGGCGACAACGTAGCGTGAAAGTAGCAATGCAATTTTTAAGCTTTTGTGGGAAAGACTACGCGGCAGCTCCAGGGAAACACAAGGCGGAGTACGCGTGTCACCGTCTTAGTGTCGGTGAAAAGCAAAGCAGTTGACAACGATATGTCCGCAACGGTTCGCATGCGTTCGAGGAGAGTTGCCATCTGCTTCTTCAGTTTCACGTGCCTGCCTGGGATCAAGGTGGAACCTGACGGCTGTGCCTCCGGTAGCGGTGTTCCTCTTCGTTGATGAGACTATTCCAAACGCCGCTAGAGAAGAAAAAATCGGTTTCCGTGGTCGTAGAATATACACGTTGTTGCCACCTCAGAGCTCCTGCTTGACCCATCTTAATAGTGCAGTGCGTGGGACGAGGGGCGCGCTTGGGCTTTCGTATACCGCTGGTGTTTTGGTGGTTATGCGTTATCACTATGCAGCCGGCAGGCACAGGGGTGATTTTCCACAGTCGCCTTCTGCCCGTGAAGTACGCGCTTAACGGCAACAAATGGATGGCCGTAACAGGGTCTGCGTTCGTCGGTGCTTTTTCTGGACACTTCTTCTACAAGAAATTCGTTATGGCCAAAAACCCGCCAAATGTGAGTGACACGCTTTTCGACAGTATGAAAGATCATTTTCTCTGGACAATTGTGTGCCGCATGTCGGCGGGGTACGGAAAGCTTTTAGTATGCGCATAGAAAACTGACAGCGGGTCTCGGTGTACACATGGCGCGTGCATGTGGCGACATGGTTACTGGAGTGAAACTTGGCGTAGAAAAGCTTCGAATACCTCAGTTGTGAGAAAGGTGTTTGCAATGGCCGCCGGTGGTGCGGTTCAACACTGTTGTCACAAAAGCAGTCCGGTGTCACGGGCGATGCCACTCGTATTCGTTCCACGTCAACGGTTTCTGCTAGCGAATGTGTGGAAGAGGATTCGAACGATATTTCAATCTTCCTTTGCGGCAAGGTGGACTTCCTCCTGGAGGGCGTTCTGCGACGCGTCGGCGGTGTGGGAAAGACTGGACTTTCAGTGTGCACCATGGAAACTTACGGATACGCGAGGTGTGCTAATTGTGTCCACGTGTCGGCCTAGTTCACAAGTCGTCAGTTTCCCTGGGAGTACGAGTATGCAGAGAAAAGAAAAGAGAGTGTCAGAAAGGTGTGTCCACTCGGCCTTCCTGCCGCAAACGGAATGCGTGGTATCGCGCTCAAGGCCAGTCTCACTCTTTACATATGGGCTATCTCGCTAGTTGGTATGTGGGAGAGGCTGTCATTCATATTTCCACCGAGGAGGGAACGCGATGCATATTCGGCATCGCGCAAAAAGCCGCGGTGTTAGCAGACGTGGATCTGCACCCTGACTCAGACGTGCCAATCGAACGGAAGCTGGTGGGTAGTTTTGCGTCGGGGTGGACGGGTTGGCATCGTTTAGTCCCCGCGCGTGTCTGTCCTCTACGGTGGCCTACATTAGTCCGTATTTTGCGTTCCTCCGGCAGTCACCACCGTTATCTGCATTTCAGTCGGTGGTAAGCATGCTCCGTGTGTTACGCCTGTTCAGCCACCACGAAATCCCAATGAGAAGCCTCCAGAACGACATCCCCACGCCCCCCTGGAAGACGAATGAAATCCTCATTCGGCAAACAAGACCCACAGAAGCAACCGCCACATTGTCGAACCGAGAGACCGTATCGGTTCCTTGCGGAGTCCCTTACTGGAGTGTAACCGTTCGTGATAGCTGCTCTGGCCTCGGAGTTGTATAGACGAGACGGCTGGTAGTATGAATTCACTCAACATCAGAACAACTAGAATTGTCACCTTCTGTGATGACTTTGAAGTGAACCTCAGTTCAAAGTACAGTCGGCACAAGTTGGAATGCGGTCTGTTCGCGGCCATACGGGGAGAGTGACTGCTTGAGGGAAAACTGGCAAGAGCGGTGCCGTGGTGCTTATCACGGCCGTATGTTGTATAACGAACTCCTCATATCGCCACTGGGCGGGACAACTTCACAGGTTATCGCCGGAGGCTGTAGGCCCACAGTTCCTGCGGGGAAAACTTGTCACCAGAACCTTTTTGTGTGGCACTTTGTTCGCGCGCGGAGATCCCGTGCAGAAACTTCTTTCTTCCGTTATTGAAGGGCTTTCAGGAGAATTTTACACTTTTTACTCAAAGAACCGGTGAAAATGTGCCTGCGCAGTGAATGCAGCGTGAGAGGCAGGCGCGATGTAAGACAGCTTTGGTATGTGTACGTTTTGATGAAAGTTTGTATCAACACAGGCCTCACTGGCTTCAGCGCCGCGGAGCCGCCGCAAGCGCGACAAACCGGCAATATTCTGTGGTTACCGCTGATAAAAAGTGGTGAAACGCTGCACACACGATACCTTAAGGCCAGCACTCGGAGGAGCACGTGCTAAAGATGTGAACTGAGGCAAAATGCGCAAGGCCAGCCCTGTACCTACGTAGTGTGACTCACCGCTGCACTTGTAATTGGTCGCGTCCGCTGATTTTCGTCATTTGAATGAAGTCAAGGGGCGCCCTTTTATACAACCTTCTTTAGTGAGGCCAGCCTCTAGGATGAAGATGTTTTCGCATGCCAGTGCACGCTGTTGTTAATTCAACACTTCGCCGCTGTTCTTTCATATGTTCTTGCACTACTGCCGCATTCGCCGTGTACCAGGCTGGTACAATGTGCCACGTCCCAAACTGGCTATGGATGAATGGAGGGCAGCAAAGAAAGACGCACGGCCTGCGTGTGAACGCGGGAGTCATACCGCCATGATTTTCATGTAGGAACTCGCTATTTTAGACTCCGCGCATCCGCTGACATTTCTCAGATGCTCCACTGTGGCAATATGGGGAAGCAATAGGCATAAAGCGCGGCGAAACGCTGTCGAGCGTACAACGCTTCACCGCAAAGCATACCTCGTCTTCAGCCATGTGAGAGAAGGGTCACGCCTCGCAGAGAGGTCTACGTCGATATGAGCTGCACTGACGGCGAGCCTCCGACGGAACAGCTCCACAGTGAGGTCACGAGCTGCACCCCTGCTATGTTCTTGAAGGATACCGTGATCAACGGAACACAACTTCAACACGCGTGTTCTAGCGTTTTAGACTCAATACGTACGTTCAGCATAAAAATGCCACACAAAGAAGTTTCGTGTTCCGCAAGTGCGTGCAAAGTTGCTACCCTTCCTGCGTGTTTGATCTGTGTAGACACATACGAAGGAGCAAGCAACGCTTGTAAGCAGAACTCAATTGTCCTTGAGTCTTCTGTTTGCTGCAGAATAATTGATTTTCCTCTTGGACTGTGTCGAAATGTAAAACTTACGTATTTGCGAGGGGCGGGTGGTTCTGCGTATGGTTCGACATTCAGTCCCTTCCTCGCATGATAGAATAGTTGGCTGAAAAAGTACGATTCACTGTCTTGGAGTCCTGAACCACCGGCTGAAGTGTTCTCGTCTCGTTGACGCAGAGTGCCGTCCTCTGCGAGTGCTGGTATCCAGCACACTTTCATCGTGCGCAACGTGTCGTGGCTTTTTTCTTTGCCAGTGTGACCGATGACATGCTTCGCACATCGCTTTTTTTCCGCTGAAAGAAATTCCGGTTGTCCCTGTTCTTCAGACGACATGAGGACACCATCCATGCCTTTACGGCGATCCACTCACTTCAGCGTGTACACCCCATTCTTGGGGGCAATAGAAACAAACACATGCTCGGAGTGGGGCTGAACGAACAGCAGGGCCCATCACTTCGCGTGTGACGCATGTGGTTTCACATGTAGTAAGTACACCGTGTGTATGTCTACTACGAATAAGTCTAGCTGGCCCTCCGTCATGGCCACACGTTCTCGTCAGAGCGTCGGCTACGAGGGAAAAGCCGCCTGTGCGGGATTGTAACCTGCAAGTGGACGTGATTCTGCAGCTGCCACATTTTTTCTCGACTACCGCGCCAGCAGGCGTATACCCGTACGTGCGCGTACAACCGCATGCATATATGTTGTACTGACTTGGATTCGCAAGTGATATGTAAGTCTGTAAAGAGGACGAGGTAACAGTCTTCAAAGAAACATGCGCGTGGAGGGCGTGTGCACCAGCTTTTGATGCCTTTGGGTCCGGTGGACTTCAGGTATGGCGTCTGAGACTACCGCCATGCCTGGAGTCGGGGTACGGTGGTATCCCGCATTCAGAAAGATAAGAAGGGTGAAACGTTGATCCATCTGAATTTTTCACGCGGGAGATAAGAACGTTAGTGATCTTGTAACTGTTGGCTCCCTCTTTCTACAAAGGAAGTTTTCGCCGGCAAGAGATCACTTCGAGAAGCCTGTATACGAATTATATAAACCGTGGGCAAAAGGGGAAGTTCCACAGACCTCGCGAGAAACACGACGTGCAATTCAGCAGTGGCGCCAGTCCAAGATTTCTCGGAGCACATGAGAGATGAACTGGTAGCGTAAACCGCCGTAGCTCCTGCTGTATTTGTCGGAGCGCTAGATAATAGCGAACGAGTCGGTCTCGAGATCTATGGAACGCAAGCCACCCCCGTGGTACGAGCAAACTTCGCTTATTCTTCGACAACACTTTGCGAATACTGGCGATACCCTTGAGATTCATACTACGATGGCGCACTCCCCGGGAGCCGACGATAAAAAATATGTCTGCACGGGCAAAACCAGCGACGAAAGTGAAGTGGCATCAATGGACACGGAGCTGGATCATCATGAAACCGCCGAATCTGGTACGTCTGTACCTGCTTTTTTATCGAATGCATCTCTCATCTGATAGTCTTACCGCAGCAGGACCGGTGTACAGAAGTGGGGACGAACGGTAGAATAAAAGTATATTAATGTGGGTGCGTAGAGTGACTCTCCGTGCGAATCCCTTGTTCACACTTGCTACCGAATAAGGGAGCAGGGAGCCGCTGGTCACACAAATAACTGATTGAACCGTAGTGCGCACGTTGTCAGGATGCCAACTGTTCTATCCACTGCCACCAGTAACACTCAATCTACAATGTAGTGCGGTGGTAGTACCGATCCCCAGGGGTACAGCACCCTGCAGCACCGGTACCTCGCGCGGGCATTACAGTCAAGTCATCGTTTACTGCAGGGACACGTCGTATGTTGACAGGTCGACTTTAGGCGACTTCGTAGAACAGTTTGCAGGGGGGGTTGCATTTACGTAGTGTAGGATCACGTCACATTTGTTTGACGATTGTTTCCACCGTCTTCTACTTTCAGGTGGGAACTACGTCGGTCTGCCGCCTCGCGTAGAAGCTTACGGAAACACCTCCGAAATGGAGAAATATGGTTGCAAGTCACCTTTCAACATAACGCACATAAAAGCTCTGTCTCATGAAGTCCGGGAGCGGACGCTTGTTTCGCGGCTACAAGCGCTTCAGGAGGCGCTTGCCACGAAAGACAAAACGGTTCTTGCACAGCAAGAAACAATGGAGATGCAGCGACAAGAGATCAAAAAGCTCGAAGACTCGATGGCTATACTAACCTCGCAGGTATACAGTGTGAAGTCGAGTTAAAGCCGCCTCACTTTTGTATTTTCGAGAATCTCACAGGAACACCTTACAACGTGACACAGGAGGATACCCTCTGCGTATACGGGTACAGTGGCATCACAAAAGTGCACTAAAATGATGTCTTCAGTGTTTTATCATATGACCAATGTTCACTCCGATGACCCGTCTTTCCAGGATCTACATAAGCGTAGCCTAATGATACACATGCACAAGCTGCTTTCGCACATTTTTTTGTAATCAACGGGCTTTCTGTCTCGCGGGAAAACGGTTGTGGGGTGATAGGGACCAGACAGGCAGAACACTTTCGAACCATTGGCTTGGACCCATTTCGCGCGTTATCGCCCCTGCAGGTCGTCGAGCTGAGAGAAGCGCTGACCTTACGAAGACCCGGGGCAGTATTGCTGCCAGCAGAACTTACGCGTTCATCAAGTTACAAGCAACATCAAGACGACCAACCCCACGTTAGTAAGAATCTGTTTATCACCGACGAAATAGCTCGTGGTGACTGCCCCAAATATAAAACATCTCTTCTTCATCCACGGAATTGCACAGCCAAAAATCCTCTTCACCGTTCGTTCTTCACCGTTGTGCAGTAGTGTCTCTTGCTGCTGAAGACACCTCGTGCGGTGAAGATTCCATCCCACTCCCTTGCAGCAGCCGAGTCACAAACTGTGATGCATCGTTTTCAGCAAACACCGCTACAGGCGGTGAGCGAGCTCACGGGGAAGAACAAGAAAATTGTCTTCGAGAGGCCAGCGCCTTTTCCCTTCATATGGAGAAGAGGGCGAGTCCGCTGCGACACGGTCACCTTAGTCTCCGGGGCAAGCTTAGCGGCTCGTGTGGTAGCTCTCCAAAACAGATAGCGACCAGGGTCACCTTAAAAAACGGCAGCAGAGGACTTTCCGTGAGGAAGCAGAGGTCAGAGACTATGAAAGATCAGCTGAGTCGCTTCACGGCTGTGGATGACACCTCCGCTGAGAGAAGAAGTCTCGCACAGCTCAACAAGATGACGGTGTCTTCAGAGAACATATTAAGGGCTCTCGAGCTTGAGGTAAACAGTCGGCAGGCGAGTACAAGCCAGGGCGCAAGCCGAGGGAAAGAAAAATACGGCCGGCAAGTAGTGGCAGATATCTTGGCGAGAGACGGTACTTCCGACACTAAAGTGGTTTTAGAAGAAAGAATCATTGGCAAGAGCGAGGCGTGGGTGGACTGTCACGATGAATCAGGAACAACTGCCTCTTCCTCCGAAGCCTTTGCTTTGCAAGATGAAGCATTGCTGAAGGTAAGCCTCCTGGAGCAAGTACTCACTTCCTGACTTCTTCAGACTTTTTTGAGAAGAAGTACCAGGCAACAATTCCGCTACTCCGCAGAACGTCGAAAGGATGAGTGCCTCTATCGCGTGCTTTTCGATAGGCTTGTGGATTTTGGTCGTGTACCTCAGGCAATTCTTCGCATGGTGACACAGCGACAGATTCACAGGAATCACAATAAGGTGCTCGCTAGCTCCTTCAAGAAGCAACTCGGACTTCTTCAGCTGTTGTGCAGCTCGACTGCACGAGAAAGTCTGGTTTTTTTTTTGGTCACCCGCAACATCCGTCTTTTGCACAATCTCCGGGAGTTTATCCCCCAAGTAATGTCCAAAAGCAGATTTGTTTCATGCAGCGAGAGAAGCTACTCATCGGCCACGATTGCCGCATTCCTCCCCATTCTCTGCAGACTACCTCACTTCCCATGAAACGTGAAAGCACGCGTGTGTCACAGGCGACGGAACCGCACGCACGTCTTGCGTTCTTCAGCAAAGTGATCAATGTCATGTATTCGGCACTACACGGGAATTCTCAACGAGCTTGCAACGCAGAGTACGAAGCTCTTAAACGGACAACCCTTGAAGGCGACAAACGTAATACACGTGAAGCCCAGAGCTGCTCTCTCAAAAATGCCTACGTCCTTTTCCACGATTTTGCTACCATTTGTTTGATTTCAGTGGCTCCAACTCCTGGTTGAAATTTTGGAATGTGAGAGGGGGACCATCTTTCTATGGGACCCACTGAACAAGGAGTTGTTTTCCCGGTAGGATCGGTCTACGCACGAATGTATTCTTAATTCATGCTACAGATGTGTACTGTGAACGTTTGGATGGTAACGTTTACATGGTTCCTCCTACGCGTTGCTGGACATCGACGTCGTCGTTCGTTGTACTCCGTGTCGTCTGCCGGTATGTTGTCACATTCTGTGGCGCAGGTGTGCAACTGGCGGCCTTCGACAACCGATCAGAGTGAAGTGGAACTGCGGTATCGCCGGTGTGGTATTTAGCAACGGGAAATCGCTCATTGTCCCGGACGCTTACGCGGATCACAGGTATAAGTCGGGGGTAGGGTACGCTGCTTGTGAAATGAACTAACACGAGATGATTTGCACATCCGGTTTGTTAGATGACAAGTGGCTATCAGATCTGTGTCGTCGGCTACGACTTTCGCCGATTTACAGTCGGCAGGCAATTTCGACTTTGATGGGATGTAAATGGTATACGCAGGTTCAACCCAGTCATCGATAAGAGGACGAAGTTTGAGACGAAAAACATCTGTTGCGTACCTATCACGCTCAGAGGAAAGGTAGTGCGAGCACGGACCATTCGTGCGTAAGGTCTGCATAGTGGGCGTGCTCAAGTGTCCCACAGTCCTGCTTTAGTGGCCGGGAGATTCTTCTCAGTTTGTTGCAAATTGCACTGCACCATCTGGAGCAGTTCTTCAGTGCGCACCTTCCTCCCTACAAACACACTCGCACTGTGGTTATTCCTCCACACGCACACGCGACCAGATACACGCTTCCTTAGCGCGGCCTTGCACAAGTGAACCACTAAAATCTCTTACGGGTTCCTTTCAGAACGGGTGGCTGAATTCGGCCGGTTTATGCTCACCCTGCAGACCATTGGCTGCTTTCAACTGTTGAACAAGCTCCACGGACTCCACTTCGGGGAAGAAGAAGCTGACTTCTTAGAGTTGGTGGGCAGTTATTTGGCGCACGCTTTCACGTATATGCCGCTAGTGGATGACGTCGAGGCCATGACGGCCGCAGTTGAGACAAGTACATCTTTGGCTCTCCAGAACGAACTGCGTGGTGAGCCGTTTGTGGCTGAGAAGTACTTGCAAGCCGGACATGCACGTGTCAAGGACTCCAGAGTTCTCTCACTCACGCGGAAGGCCACCGCTCATCGATTATGTTGTGTGGCACTCTACTCTGCCGGCGACACCAGCCTATATTTAAGTGTATATGTATGGCCGAACAATGTGTCTAGATCATTGAAAGACCATTGACCACCTGACCGTGCACCGGTGACTGGAATCAAAGTTCACCTCCAGGTATAGTTTGAATAACTGCTTTCTTACAATATATGCATCGATAGAGCGTGTAGGAGGTACGTGCGTGACTCTAATGGTGTTCTCCTTTGCGGAAGGATTTTTTGATTATTAGACGTCAGTTACAACAATGTGTACTCGTTTTCATATAGTGCAGGTCCCCTTCATGCAAACGTGACTGAACCTGTGTTTGCGCTGGCTAAAAAGGTTGCGGTAGACGCCCTTACTAGACGTCACTTACAACAACATGTGCTCGTTTTAATATGCTGCAGGTACCCTTCATACAAATGTGACTCACCCTGTTTTGCACTGGCTAGCGAGAGGGGTCGTAGAGGCCCTTGAAGCGGAGCACTGCTCATTCTGGCTGATGTCAGCCAACAGGAAGGACCTACTTTTAACGGCGACGACTGTAGGGTTCACAGGCGTAACTGACAGAGCACTGGGCGCTAACCAGTTCGCAACGGCGCAGAGCTAATGAGCTAAGCGTGGCGCGTGCTGATACACTCTGAGGCTGTAATATCGAAAACTGTTGTAACTTAAGAACTTGGTCCACGACGTTGTCATAGTTTCTTCAACGTGGTGCTCCTTGAGAGTCAAGTCAGGGTTGCCGGCCAGTTCAGACACACCTTGACTTTCCTGAAGTTATCGATTACCAACTATATGCGCAGATGGATATACAAAACGCAATGCAACAACAACCACGCAGCGCCTTGGCAAGCAGGGTCTTAGAGTACGGCACTACGATCAACATTGTCGACGCAGTTAAGGACGAACGGTGAGAACATTTCTTAGCCATGCAAAAAAGGGCTGCTCAATTCCGTTACGGGTAAGGAAAACCAAGTGTGGCTTGAGGTTCAGACGCACAAGTTGCCATTCGGGAAGTGAAGGCGCCACGTCACGTTGACAGCTTTGTCGTTGCCCTCAGCGAGTGCTCTCCAAGGCATAAGACTAGGTTGTCCGATGCCTTTCAGAATATTATTGTGTTTCCTCCAGTCTGCTGCTGTTCTCATGCCGCTTCTACGTTTGTAGTTTCGATAATAATTCGGAGTGGCCTTGTCCTCAAGAAACACGAACGCTACTTTGCGTTCCGCTGTTCTGCGCAAATCAAGACATTGACCAGCCACCGCGAGGTTGCGTACAAGTTTTCAACAAAGTAAATGGAGGCATTTTCGGCACCCCCGACATGAATAAGCTACAGGTGAGAAGATGTTCGTGAGGTTTCGGCACGAACACACGATGTTTTGAACCGTTACGCGACCATTGTTGCACCACTACAATATCAGATTCTGTTAGATAGGTGCCCTGAAGGCCCGGCAAAACCTGCGCCCCTTCCGCAGTGCTCCTATCAACTTACGAAGACGGGGGGATACTTGAGTGAAGTTGGAGCAGGACTCATACGCCACAGTTTCAACGTGAAACACATTGTGAAGCATAGTCCTGCGCTGAGCATGGCTCTAGAGGCTGACAGGGTAAACATTTCCGTGCTTTGAAGTTCAACGAGTCTGACTGCGTAGCTTCCTTCTTCCCTGGCTCCGCAGTGTTTTGCACCGGTCATTTACGGGCAATATGAAGAAGGGCGTCGCGCTCTTTCCCTCTCCTGCGCCTTCACGTACCTTCGCACAATTTGTTCCAGTATTCCCGTCGCAGCTCTCCTTGTGGACCAAGCTGGTGGGTTAGCGGAGACCGTGTGATGGTCAGTTTGTACAAGGCCAACAAGTCTGCCGCATCCGCTCTCTGCTGCGGAAACACGCGGTATGACCAGAAAGGGACTGCTCACCTACATCTGTTGATAGCGGGAGTGGCCGGCACAGAAAGTAACCGCGCGAGCCGCGTCGACGGCTTTACCCTCAGCTCACCCTCCACCGAGGAAAGAAGTTGGTGTCCTGCTTGCACTGCCGTGCATAAACTGACCATAAACAGAAAAAGTCAGCCACGGGTGACGCCGGTTTCAGCCATCGTGCGGGGAAGAGGGTGGAAACTACTTGGCGCAAAACGTATTATACGCGTGGCCCCTGGGGAAATTCTTGTTTTGTGCCGTCTATTAGGGATTATTGTGCAAGCCAATAATGAAGCCGCTGTGCTTCTTAAGAACATATCTGCCACAAAAGTGGCTTGGGGATCAACCGGGGTCCAGAAGAGAGGTAGGTTTTGTGGGACCGTCGCCACGCACTAATCCCATTTGGCGTCTTCCGCGTTGTTCGCTCCGGTCCCTTGCTGTCGGCTACCCTGATCTTGACAGGTACACTTTAACAAGCGTTAGGTTGACAATGACGTTGACGTTGGTCTGCGTTAAGAGTCTTCCGTTTCGGATGGAGACTGATCCCAAAGCGACATTCTCCGTTAAGAGCAATGTCTGCCTCTAAGAGCTTGACGTCGGCCTCTTATTTTCCCCATCTGGGAGATCCGTGCTCCTGAGTTCCTGAGAATTAAATGGGTAGTGCCAAGTCTGTCCGGCATTACAAGTGGCCTAGTCGAACGTTGTTCTCACAAGAAATACGTATGATACGCTCAGTGAAGGCTCCTCTTCCAGCACTACCCATTTACAGCGTTGCTGTTTGTGGTTTCCTGTACAGCGTACTCAGAAGCTTCGATGCACACACCTCCGGAGGCTGAATCCTTCCCACGTGGGACGCCGCTGAGCGATTTGTGGTACGCATTTCACTCCACATTGCCACCCAGACATTTAACAGAGAAATAAAGCCCGAACAGTCATACTTCTCGTACAACCCCCACTGAAGTACGTGGGGAATGTACTCACCAGACCTCCAGCATGTATTCTTACAATCACGGACCCCTGAGGGGGAGCCCGCGGCTCGCTCTGCACAGACGTGCGTAGTAGGAGACCTGATTATTTTCCACAAGCATCATCGCCACGTTGCCCCTCTGCAGAGGTTGGCAAATTATGGGACCCGACAGTGACTTCCGTGGTCAATACTTCTACTCACGCTGAGCTGTGCTGCAGGCTGCCTGACCACTATGATCTGTATGAAATGTGGATTTCTTCCGTCAACACTCGGACGGAAATCACCCGACAAATTCGCTTCAAGGCACAGGATTCACCCGCGGTACGCCTCACGAGCAATTGGCGACTCTCTACACAGGTTGCGTTACCGGGAGGGTTTGCTCCGAGTTACTTCACGCGGAGGAATGGTCCCTCACATCCTGCTACATTCGTCCTTTCTTCAGTCCTGCCTGCGTCCATACCTTCCATTCGACACGAACACATGTGTGCACATATTTGTGCTCCCTTGTGTGTTTACATTTATATCGGGTGCGTTCGTGGGCACGAAGATGAAACTGTTTCTCTTTGTCGCGTTGACTCCAACAGTCTCGAAGAAAAGACGAGGGCTTCCACAATGACACGAAAGACGAGCAGGTCCACATTTTTCTTGGAACACCAGCTACGATTCGGAAAACGCAACAGGAGGACGGCGACGAGGACGACCATGCTCTCAAGACTAAAAGCTGGGTAGTAAGGTACGCAAAACAACGCTTCGGTGAAAGACATTTTGACTTGATACCTCAGCATTATTTTTAGCATTCCAGTGAAGTGACATGCGGATAGCTAGTAGTGTGCGTAAGAAAAACATTTCACGTCACGTGCAGTATCGCCTAGGCTGTGTGTGCCGTTGTGCGTCAGAGCGACTCCAGTCTCCGAGCACGATACCGGATCCAAAACGTCTCTCTGCTGCTTATTCTCCTTTATCGACCTCTCTCTTTGGTCGCGAATTCCTACGAGCTGATGCGACACGCGTGCAGCCCCTTCAGGCCTCGTTTCGACACAAGAGGAGATAAAACTCTGTGCATCGAAAAAAGTCTCAGAATAACAACGCTGACGTCAGCTGGCTACTGGGGTGGTCTGGACGACGACGTGTCAAACAATAATGCATTGATGCGAGATGGCTCCGCACGTATGAGCCGGAATAGCATCACGTGTTCTTTACGTTATTCCAGCGCCCCGCCCCAGCAGCTCTCTCAGGAAAAACTCGCAGCTGCTCCAACGGAACTACTTCCCTCCTGCGTTTGTGTGTGTGACAAGTCCTCTCCCGGGCGAAACTCGACACCCCACGGATGAGGACTGCTGCACTTTTACTCAGAGTTGCATTTCTACTGTTAACACAGCCTTGTATTTGACGTCCCTCCAGTGCACCCTACGTCGCATACATTTTTTGACCGCACGTGCGTTATACTAAGTAGGTACACATATGTGCACGTATGCGCGTACATGTGCATACAATTTCCTATACATTTGTACAAATACCACATATACACAAGCATATGTATAGATATATACACACGCACCGCAGACCCGTGACTGCGCGTTTCCCTCGTCGTTCAGCTTTCTCCTGGCTGCGCATTCGTAGCCGACCCCTGCACGCTACAGTCCCTACCAACTGCTAAAGAACTTCGGCCGTCTTTCTCTTGCTAAATAAGCATGACTGCGCGCAGCTCCTCACAAGCAGGCAGGAACAGAGTTCTTTTTTAACGGTCTTCATACAGAAAAGCACCACTACTACGCCCGCCGTATGAGGCATGCGGAGCGCCCTGCGCGTGCAGAGGTTATTTGAGCGTTTGTTCCCCAAGACGTGTCTTAAAACACGGCTAACGGCGGTCACAAGAGAACACGGGCGAGATCGTGCTGATATGTCTCACGTGCTGCCTCTCAGCTTATCATGCGGCACGGCTGTGTCTCAAATGAGCAGATACTTCGCAGCGGCTGCAACAAACACACCACTTTACATGCCGCGTGGCACAAAGGTGACCTGTTCCGCGTAGACGCTACATTACGCCACCGCCACGTATACAGAAAAAGTGAAAAAAGAAAAGAGCGACAGCACAATTTTTTGAACGAGTTCGGGCCCAGCGTCAACATTTTTACAGAATAGCGCCGACTCTCTTACGTTACCTGGTTGGTTGCTGAGTGGCTGCGACAAGAACCTCATTTGCATCTTTCCCTGAATTTATAAATCCCCACACTGTCAGCTGTTGGGAAGCGATTACACATACCAATTTGTGCCGCATACGTAGCTTCTGTTTGGTCTGCTCATACAAGCCACGATTGCCTATACTGTATCCCACCTGCAACGCAGTCGAACCCAGCCGGCAATATATCATTTGAGGATACAGGGGAAAAATGGATACGCAATTTTCCCGGCGTGCGCGCTTCAATCCTGCCTACGCAAAATGTGCAACAACCCAAGCCTTTCCCTCCATTTCGCGCTCGTGGTCGCGGCCGCATATTCATTCCCCAAATCGTGCCCCGGCCGTGCGGAAGACGTGTCGATGAGATCAAATCAGTCCAAATTTTTTTCACAAGAGCATTCTGTTTAGATTTTTCAGGCAAGCTAATACAAGACGTTCTGCATCCGGCAGAAAACTTCGCCTCCGTTACGAGGTGATAGTGACGCACCGTTTCTTGTCGGTAGTGCGCCTTCTGTGCACGCAGTTAACCACAAAAGAGAACTACAACGCATCTGAAAACTCAGAACTTCTCTGTTGCTGAAATGCTGCCCGTCAAACGTTGCTTCTTGTAGATACCCTTGTGCACGACGGTTGCGGCAACAGTGAAGTACACACAAAGCGCATCCAGTCACGGTGACGGGCTCCGTTAGAGGTACTCCTTCCGTGCTTGTTATTAATCCCCCAGCTGCTGCGTCCACTCGGTTGGAACGGTTACCCCACAGCGTCCCCTGATTGAAATCCCTGCCTTAGCACCGACGGTCTACAGCATAAATGACGGGGACGCAAGTGGCAGGTAACGCAACCAAAGCACCAACCGCGACCCATTTCATCCACGCGTACCAATTTGGTTTGTCCGTCAAGCTGTCGTTGTACAGAAGACCCACTGACACTCCTGCACCGTAAGCAAAATGATCACAACCATCCCGCATATTCGTGTGCGATGAGGCGTAAGTGTGGTCGCATGCAGATACCCGTGCATTGCAACTCTTTATATAGCCTCTGACCTCCCCAGGGACACAAGGTTAGGAGTAACACTTATATACATTTATGTATGTACATACTTAAACACGTGTCCGGACGACGTGATCAACTCTCTGCGGCAGGCGCGCGGATGTTTCAGTGAAGCACCAGATTTTCAAAAGCTTATGTGCAAGGTTGAATCTACACTTATTCTCACGTGTTCACAGGCGCACATATACGAATATCCGAGTCAACTATACGGATGTCCCAATCTGTTAGAACTCGGGGACGTGTTACAACGTCTACGTACGCAAGTGCGCACCGTAATTTCCTGTTACCCAAAAGTACACATTCGGATGTAGCACACATCCGTGACGAGCGTCAGAACTCCTGATTACACCGTATACCGCGGAGGACACGGATATCCTTGCACAAATAGCTGGCCACTGTCTGAAAGTCACCAGAGATTTGCCTAGAAAGTCACCACAGACACAATTATATCCGGCGCCCTCAGAAACACAAACAATACTGATACATCCTTCTTGGAGGACAACAAAGTACGAATGACTCTACTACGTGAAAAGTGCGTTCATCGGTCCTATTCGAAAATTAGGCACGTTTGATAACACGGCGTTGTCCCTTGTATTATAGATTGTTAACACTGCTGTTCAAAACGGTAGCCTACGAATCGCCGTCAGCGTGCAAAATATATACCAAGTGCGCCGCCGTGATCCGGCGGAGACGTCCACGGCAACGAGGCACGCCTCTTTAACAACCAACAAACGGAAAACAGAACACGTAGCCGTGCTCTGAAACGGACGTCCCGCAAGGGTCGCTGACGGTGATGCAAACGGCTGAACCATACAGATCACATCGCGTATCCCGATTTTGTCTGGGCGAACGCGCAAGAACGTTCTCGTACGTCCACTTTTAACGGTAACAGCCGAATGTATCGACTCAAGAAAAAGCTCCTGCACGAGCTACTACAGCACTACACCTACACATGGAGCACGCCTTGGTGGAAACGACAGAACTTCCACCAACTCGAGTATGAGCTGCGTGCTAAGAACTTCTGCACATATATATATATATGGATAGATAGACTCATACACGCATACGTAGATAGACACGACGCGTAGCAGCTAATTACCGATACGCAGGCTGCACATACGTATACGCATACAGGTGCCCACAGAAACATGAACGCGCGAAGGAAACAAGGGGAGCTCACCGCATATCAGGCCACCCAGGTGACCCATCTGATCAATGCTGCTGCCGTTCAAGGTGAACATTAGCAGCGTCATCAGTAGGACGAACGAAGCGATGTTTAAGAACATGCGATCGCGATGTCGCATGCGGTGCCAGGTCAACGCCAGCTCACACAACTGGACTCCAATTAAACCGAATCCTGTAAGCATAACGAACTCACAGAATGAACTCAGCAACCAGTTCTCCGTTCGTCCACAGACGTTACCCACACATCCAGCCGCGGAGGCACATGCGTTTATACGCTACTGTACACACATATACACATACACATATATACCCATATATTCGCACATGAACACATCCATACAAAAATACGTATATGCAAAGAGATACATCCACACACCTCCTTACATGCGTGCGCTGTAACGTTGTACGCAAGTCTTTCACGCAAACCGAGTTGCGAAAACACCAGCAGGCGCCACGAGGAAGGAGAACGCGTCGTTACGTGCACCCACCCACATACAACACATACACGTACATAGATTCACACCTACATGAATACATACACCCATACGCGCCTCCCATCCACCCATCCATCCGTACATACACACACACATATGCACACGCACAAACACGAGAGATCTCGACGCCACATGACAAGCCAGATACGGGTCCTGCATCCTGGAGAGGTCGGACATTTCGGCCTTTTGCGCACGGAGGAAAACTGTTCTGCTTGCGGCACAAAGAGAATCGTCGAGGTAAGGTAAAGCGTGAACGGCGCACTCTGATAAAGCACATCTGTTTCTGTAGATATCGCTTCGTCCTCCATGATTCTCTGGCATCTTCTGGTACACGAGACGTGAAGCTCAGGTCATGATACAGAAAGACCGACCGCGACTACGTTTCTGTATGCTCTCGTGGGGCCCTCTTCTTTCCTTGTCCACCTTCGTGCTAGGACCCACGGGAATCAGTCACACTTATTTTCTAGAGACTCGGGATGTCAGCTGGATGAGCATTGTTTTCAAACGCGTGAAGCATGCAGAAACAAATTACCTCACACGCTGAGGAACAGAAAGGTAGAAGGGAACTTGCACAACGTCAGTCACATAATCGGTGTGTGCCTTCTCTGCTTTACTGCATTTGCAATCCCATTAAGTCCTCGCCTAGCCGGCTTCGTCTCTCTGACCCAGATGCAACGTCATCTTCCTTCACATTTCATACTGCGTCGCACTATTTGGTAAGCTGCGAAGTGCACGTTGTATTGTCTACCTCGTACACAGTCCTGCTGCGGCAGGTGAAAAGAGTGCAGCCTGCACCCTTGGTATGTACACGTCAACATCCAAATAGACGTCGCAGAAACTTCATTTCCGCACTGATCACACTGAGAACCCTTTGTCTTGCCTCACTGCCCTGATTCTGTCGAAAGGACTCTAGTGTTGGCGCGAGGCGCCGATATGTGGACACCCACACGCGCTCCACAGTGGACGAACAACAGCCGTGAGGCGAAAAACCATTTTTCGAATGGTCCTGCGATCTTTGCCACAAGAGATGCTGTGCTCCATCGCTGCAACGACTTGTCATTCACCCTCAGATCCACCACCGACACAGCTGCACAACGCTTGCAATCAAGTGCCGCTGAGTCGTATACCGACACGCACCTGCACACGAAGAATTCCGGACTGGCGGCGTAATGTGCAAGATATTCTTCCAGCCGGCTCAGTGGGATGTTGCAGAGGAAAGTACAGTGCAGCTACTGATATTCTGCAGGAGTCTAGTGCTAGGAGGAGGTCTAAGAAGTCCAGATGCAGGTCGCACAGCCACGACATTTCTTGATACAAAGACAAGCCACAGGCTTGTTGCAGCAGCAGGGGCGCAGGCAGCAACGATATGAGCAGCCGCAACACGCGCGGTAGTCCTTTGAGTCGAGGACAATTCAGTACCGTGTAAACACATACACACGTACATACCCATAGCTCCACAGCGTCTATACGCATATATATATATATGTATGTACACATATCTATATATATATATATATATGTGTACATATCTACAGGTGCGTACGTATCTTTACACACACAGATGACATTGCTGTTTTTTTTATCCCCCGGTCTCTTCACACACGGAGACATGCAGATACCTCGAACAGCAGGAGCAGGTCGCGCAGCACCGGCGGCAACACGCAGAACTCTCCCTGCTGGGTATGCAGCAATATTTCTTTCATACCTGCGGTGCTGGCGCCGACTTTGTACGCGTGGCAGAAGAGGACCGCAGCAGAAAGGAGGTTGCCGTAGATGGCGGCAAGGAAGTAGAGGATGGCGAATCTGATGAGGCCGTAGCGGCGCTCGATAGTGAAGCCCATGCGCAACTGGAAGAAGACGTTGAAAAACACGTGGAAGAAATTGGCGTGCAAGAAAACAGGCAGCAGGAGCCGCCACACCTGTCCCTTTTTGACTAGCGCCGGTACATTTGCGCCGAAGTTTACCAGCACGTTGCCTGCGAGACACGGTACAACAGTGCCCACACGCCCGCAGACGGCGACGCAAATGTTCTTTTCAGTTCAGAAGTTCTGAAACCTCTTCAATGACTGCACGCAGCCACCTACCTGTGTGCCAGTTCTCGGTAATACGGACATGTACGGAGCAGACAAAAGCCTGATCACGTCTAATACACGGGAGAAATCCCGAAGACGAGGAGAAGCCCATAATAATAATGTATTTATTACGAAGGAAAGTGGCAGCCTCCCCTTTGTATGAATACGTGGTGCGTTTACGCACATATCCATAGGCGTCTAGGGAAGCGTGCGCTCTTGAGATGAGAAATCCCTCACAGACTGGGCACGACTCAAAGGTGGTTCTTTGACACCTACTTGCAGATAGGTGAACCCCAAAGGGCGCCGCGCTGGGAGCAACCCACGACACATTTTCCAGTGTACAGTCAATAAACGCAAAGTCTCGAACGCCGCGTCCCCTCCAATGATAAAAAAGAGAGGACTGGTTACGAACAAAAAAACACCTGCTCGCCGCATGCAGTGGGACAGGATGACCCGCACGAATGAGAAGCGCCACAGGGTTCAGGAGTCTTACCGGCAGGAATGAGAGGCAACTCAGTGTCCAGGCAGACGGTGATGACATACATTATCCAGTCGACGACGCTGATATACAGCACGACGCTTTTCAAAGTAAAGTATGGAAAGAGTAACTCCAGAAAGCGTATCGGCATCGACCGCGGCGCCAAACCATTCGATTCGGATGCTTGGCTCTCGGACTCCGTCGCTGCAGCGCAGCCACCCGCACACACAGGAATAGAGGAGGAGAGGCGTAGTATGACTGATATGCGCATGTCGCTGTGCATATTCCACAGCTCGTGCTAGCCACCACAGGCTCGCACCAGCGAATATGTGAGATGAATCTGTGCGTGCTTCCATACGTACAACAGACAATATTTCAACTCCTGCCTCTCCGTCTCTACTTTCTCTATGCACCAATGCACAACCTGTACACGTACACTTCGAGAGGTGGTATAGCACACGGAGGCTTTAGGGCGCAGCAGAATTTCAGCAACCACTTTTTGAATGAATATAGACACATGCGTCTCACACGTGTGCACACATCTGCGTATGCGCAGCTAAGGCTGGTGCGGTTCGCCCGGGAGTGACTGCTGCGGCTGCTCCTGCTGCTAGAGCGGCGTCGCTGCTGCGGCTGCTTCTCCTACTACAGCCGGGCGTTGCTGCTGTGGCTGCTTCCCCTATCATTCCCGCGTCTAAGCGCCCAGTTGGGCCGCACAGGTGCACAGCAGTAGCGGTGACAGCGGTAGTGCTGCTGCTTTCGCTCTCTGCAGTTGCGCTTGTCAAAGACACCCCTGCCCGCGAGAAAAATCACTCAGGCACCAGCCGTGAGAAGAAATTCAGTAAATCTCCACAGCACTTCAGAGGTATCCACACACCTCTGCGTCGACGACTGCCGCGCTCCCGGGAAGGCGACCACCTGCACAAGGCGCAGGTCTGCGCACATCTATCTGTATACTTATACGTGTGCACATATAAGGAGCCGTGTGTATACAGAAGAACACTTCTCTTTTCCGTGTACATACACACGTGGGAGTACGTGTGGTCAAACACACAAGTCTCTAGACTAAAGGCGTTCTTAAAGATCCAGAACCGCTTCCGCGCTCTGTACTTGTGTGCATGAGAAAAGCAAGTAGAAGCCAAAGTCCCCTCAAGGCTGGCTGGAGGTGGTGCACACCATGCGAAGAACGATAATCCAGATGTTTATCCATGCGCACGTTTCAAGTGGTATTCCTTTGATAGACGCGTGCAAGAGAGAGGTCATAGGTCGGCTCACATAATAGCTCGCATGCGTAGGCACATTATAGATATATGTATTCGTACGCACACGCATTATTATACAACAGTTATGTGTACTGTATCCATATATATGTACATATATATATATCTATGGGCGCACATACAGCAGGGTGTACAACGTGCGTCCGCGTGCTTCGTAAAGCGCCACGCCCCGCGAAGCACGTGTGAGTTGCTTCGAAGAGAGAAGCCAAGTGCATGCGTCTTGACACGCGTAAAGAGGTCCAAAGAAGATTCGTCGTGGGTACGTCTGTGCATGCATATTCCGCGATGCAGTATTGCAATATTTGTGTCCCTGTCATAGAAGACGAGAGTTCCAGGTACGCGTCTTCGCATACCGGAGTAGCTCTGCGTGTGCATGCGGCCGACCCACTTTTTGTATCTGATTCGTTGTGCCTATGATTCTGGAAACAGAAACGACGGGCACTTCCGGCCAGAACAACGTCGAAAATCTTGATCCAACTCAGACAGCTAGACTTCGCTAGCTGCTGTGTAGCTGCCTGAACCTCCTACGCATATCTTCATCAAGGCACGTGCATCCACGTAGGTAGGTATCATTGTGCGTGCCCCTGCACATAGGTGTGTGGAAGAATTAATCAACAGCAGGAAGAAGCCCGGACCAGCGAATACATACGCAAGACGCCACTCAGACGTGGCGTCACCCTTCGCTTCCGTCACAGACTGCCCGCGCGCGGCTTTCTTCAGGTACAGAAAACGCCTGTGTATAAGAAGAGACAGAATACAAGAGGATGTCGTGGTCGAGAATGTCTTGTCTACCGTGTACTCCTCTACAACCGTGCTTCACTGAGGCAAACCCTGCGGCAACTGCCTCGTCGTTTTTGGTAGAGGCACCCACAAAGTGCACAGTCACTTTGGCCTAACGTATGTAGTGCTGGTACCGCTGCTACAGATACATATATATATATATATTTGCACACATACGTATGTTTGTATGTATGGACCTTCTGCACCACCACATACATGCACACACACACACATATATATAGATAGACATACGTATATATGTATACATACGTATGCATATAATGCAGCACCGACTGCCCCCCCGCCTGCAATTTTTGAAAGAGAAGCTTTCTTTCTCGCCTTGCTTCTTCGCCGTGCATGACATATATATAAACATATCTGCACACTTGTGTGTGCCTGCAGACTCTACAATTAACGTCCGTATCCCTACTTGTACTTATTGCTACAGATGTATATTTGCTAGCATCGCATACGTACAGAGCACACGTACACATATACACACGTGCAACATACTACCCTTGCGTATACATTTAACGACTACATTAGGGCGTACAGCGGCACGCGTAGAAATGCGGCAAGCTCACCTCCGTAGTGCAACGCGAGAGGAGTGCGTTCATCAGCTCTCCCCTCATCCTCCCTCCGCAAATCCGCCAGCGTACGGACGTTCATTTTCTGAGTTATGGGACGAACATTCGGGCTGCTGATGAGGAAGGCACCTTGTTAATACACGGCCTTCCAGAAAAAAACACGCGTATCTTTGCGCGCGTAATGCCACTTGACTGAGCAGAGAAGGAAGTAAACTTTTCTTCGTCAGAAATGGGTGGACAACACGCGATGTGCGAGGGATGAAATATAATCACGTAGCACCTGCAGGCGTTCCACACGAGGAGTAACTCCCGCGAATTCGAAGCTGCGTAGGTGTTATTACGTGTGCATAGACATACACAAAATGATGCATATATATATACATATATATATGTGTACTTATGCATCTGTACATGTGGCTATATACGTACTTGTAAACATACGTGCTTAGAGAAATACACCAATAGAGTATATGCGCTGCTATGGATATGCATTTACGAGGACTTACATGGCACAATGGGGAACCGTTGGAAGGTAGGTTCAGCTGAGGACGACTAACACAAACGGGAAAAACTTAAGGCTTTGGCGTAGCTCAAGCCACAAGATAGAAACAGTACACCAGATCTCATAGGCATGCACGGGAAGCGGGTGACGCAACATGCTACGCCCCAGGGAAGCAACCGACAAGGAAATGAAGAGATCTGTCCGCGTCACAGAAACGCAGAAAAGGCGAGAAGTCCACTTACCACAGCAGCCGAGCAGGAAGTGAAAAGCTTCAGCACATTAGCAGCAACGCCTTTGTGACCCGGACACTTGGGAACGGCACCACAAGGCAAAGGAGTCCGACGTAAGGAACCGCCGGTGGCGCAAAGGTCAGCGAGCAAGAACACATCATAAAAAGCAGTGGGGAAGTGAGCCATAGAGAGAGCAAATGTTCAAAAGGTAACGAGTGCCACATTCAACGAAGAATACGACGAACTTTTGTGGCACCTTTCACGTGAATCTATGTCAGAATTGTCCGCTGAGGAGGAGACAGTGCATATACTCCGTTGCCGCACGGGGGAGTGCAGCTGCCACCGCACTACCACATACTTCAGTTGCACTACACTTCAACTTTGATAACGACCGCTGTCTGTCACTGATAATGAGCTGGCGAAGCGGCCACGTCGTGCATGACAGCTGGGTGGTTGCCCATGTACGCCACGGAAAATGTGCAAGGCCAGCTACTACCTTCAATTTTCCCTTTTGGCTGTACAATCCAGCACTGTGGCAAGTTTGTAACCGGATGTGAAAGGGAGAAACTGACGTTGCTACACAGTCAACCTACTTCTCCTTTGCTCGCCGCACCGGTTAGCCACACTGCCGTCGCTGGAGGGCGCGGCAACGGCAGTCGTACTGCCGGTGGGGAAAAACGGTGCGAACAGCTCCCTATAGTCGGATATGGCGGTTGCGAATACTTAGCTGTGTAACTGCCATCCGAAAAGTAGATCCGTTTTGGGTGTTCTCTGAATTACCGCGTCCCGCGCTAGCGGCTGGCTTGACATGTGCTGAAAGGAGACGAGCCGCCCACCGCGCAAAACTGGCAGGAACTAAAAACAATTCGTGTCGCTTGCACTAGAGTTGTCAGAACATATGAGGACACAAGCAGTGCGGAAGAAAGGAGGACAACAGGGTTCTTGTGAGATCCGCATGGAGGTCACCGTATTCGCCGGTCGTCCCAGCTAGCGAAACAGCGGGGGTGTGTACGTCGTTTGCCGTGTAGCAGACTAGTGCCGTTTATACATCCGCCGTGATGCGCGCCTTTCAGCTTGCCATGTTGCGTGTACACAAATTTTCCTTCATATCGCTGTGTGCTGATACCCGTCCTTACTTCTGTAACCAGCCGCCTCTCGGTGTCCTAAATAGCGGATTTACCAGGTCATGCACCTGTGCCTCCCTCCATCAATAAGTTTGTGTAGCTGTGCATGTAAATGGCCACGAAGGTATATAGATAGATGCGCGTCAGCCCAACCACAACAGCCGTGTATGCATGTAACTAGCATTCATAGGGGATATATGAATGTGTTCATGTATCTATCCGATTACGCACACGCGTACCTGTACGCGTATGTGAGGCGCCGGCGGGGCAGAAGCTCCGTGAATGTGAGCGACGTAGTATCGCGTAGAAGGTAATGCAATCGCTTAATTGTACCTTGTGTATGGAAAGTGTGTCACGTATTTTTCAGTTCCAGTCGTAGGCAACCCAAATAAGTACCTGTCCTAACAGATACATTCACCACCTGCAGAGACTCTTGCGTGCCTCGCCGCTTCTGTTGTGGACGCGAGAGGAAAGACTTCCTGCGGAGTTCCCCTGCGCTGGTCGGTGACGAGATAACGTTACATATATGGATAGTTCTGGATGTTCATATGGATAGGTGTGGAGAAGGTTAAACATCTCGTTGTCACGTCATCAGCAGTGCAATCGTCATCACCAGTGGAATACGTCGTGCCCGTACAGGAGATCTACTTGTTTGTCTTTCTCCAGCGAAGACGCTTTTTTGTAGAGGACATTGGAAAGAGGGGTACTCGAGCGCGGAGACCGCATCGATGAATAGTCCTTTTCTGAGCAGTTTTCGGAGCTTGAGCCGCAGAGCTCAACGTGGTTCCATTTACTTCTTTTTCCCCACATATGGGGGAAAACAGCGGATTCGCTAAACCCCGCGCACTGCCTCGGCCAGGAAAGATGCCGTGGATTCAGCCACACCTCGTTCCATTCTTTGCTGATCTTGCCGTGCTATTTTAGTTCAACGAGTGCAGGCCTAACTACGTAGAACACAGATGCGTGCTTAATTGCTGTAGACAGACAGCCACACGTGGGGTCAGGGAGCCAAAAGAGAGTGCGCTGATCTCTTTTTGCGTACGCAGCGTGATGCGCCAGTGATTTATACCTAGGCGGTCTCGTAATGCGTGTGTTCGCACTATCTGGCCACGGTGTGCTCACTGCAGTGACTCCCCATGGACATGATTTCCTCTATAAAAGAAAAAGAAATCTTGTACCCATCTACAGATATATATTTCTCTAAGCCTGCGTGCACTTACTGTGGATCAATCTTCGAGCAGGAGTTACCCTCACGCTACATCATGTGTACACGCACAGATACCTCTAAATCTGTGTGTAATTGAACGCGTATGTGCACTTCAGTGTCCTTTTTAAGGATACGCACCACCTAATGCTGTCCCATACCAAATGTGGGAAGCACCACAACTGCCTTTTATAAAGAACTCACCTGCTGTTTTTAATTCGACGGAGTAAGACTGGGTGAATACGTATACGCGTACGCATATCAGAAGTACCTTGAGTACTACACTGGTGTATGGGCAGGGGTACTACGACAAAGCTGCCGAATTGATGAAGCGTGGCTGCATTACTAGTGCGAATATTGCACACGCGTAGAGAATGCTGAAGTGTCTAATGCGTATGCGCATGCAAGCACGTACTGTTGAGAGCTACACGTGTGATGGGATGTGGATCAGCTTGTTAAAAATCTGTGTCTTCGCCTCTACGCACCTCAGAACCCCCGCGTATTTCCTTTGATCTTTGACGTTGAAATTGGTAGCGTTACGCTATTCAGTGGGCATGGGGGGGTGGAAGTCATCCCACTTGTTGACGACTACCGTGAGTCCTGCCTCTCTGCGGGTCCACCCGCTACATGCGTTAAGTGCAGTTACGTGATCACACATATCAGATGCTGCTGTACAAGGGGCCGGCCGGTTATAATTCTCGTTTTCTGCGTTACGCTGACTCTCTCTCTTTCATTGTATATACAGTTAGATATACCATAACTTGTATACACATAGACGCGTGGATATATACGTCCTTGTCTTCATGTATTGATGCAACATAAATATTTACGTATCTCTCTTACTCTCTCCGTATGATTCAAAGACCTCCATAGCTGTATCTTTCTTTATACATGGAACAGGCCTACCGATGACTAAGGCATCCGCACTGCTTCTCAACATAGTGCAGAAAGTGGAGTGGGTGCTTCGCTTAAAAGTGCAGAGCCATATACACTGGGACTGCTTTGCAACGCAGATGGAGTTACGGAGAGTAAGGCACCAGTAAATACAAGTACGCATGTGAAGGAGGGGTGCGTAAGGCTGGCACCAGGCGACCACACACGGGTCGTCTGTATATACAGACTCTAGCACGCACAGCAATTCCGTACATATGGGTGGGTGTGCTCTGATACATTGATCAATACTGCTCCACAGGTATGAGCCCCTTCGGTAGAGGTGCTTCGACCGTACGTTGATGTGCCTGTACGTCTGCACCTTGATTTTGACAGCTACACTGCGGCGTACGGGAGGATGCCTTCGTACTGTGTGCTGCTCTTCCTCGACACCATACACCTACAGGACAACGGGCACAGTGACTTACTTGTACGATGAGGTGGCCGTGTGATGGTCAGGCTGGCGCTCTCTCTTTGAATTGTGTGCACGTGGCTGCACACGCAGGCACATACATGCATTCCTATATACATGTGTACGGTACACACCTACGTTCATTTTTGTTTAGAGGAACCAAGTACGTCAACATGCACATGGGAGGGTTCGTCGCATTATGCGTTCCGTATGCCGGGCCCGCTTACTCCGCTTGTGCATTTAACAGGCTTTAAAACAAAGCACGACCCATTTTTTTCATTTTTTGCGTGCCTTTTATTCTGCGTTCCTCATTACTAGATAATTCTTCCGCAAACTAGCCGTCTAGTACCTTTTTGTGTCTATTTCCCCCTAGGCAGCGTCGTCGCTAGTACAATGTCCTCACTGAACACTCGCCTAAACGTTACATATTCTCGACTTCTGTTGGTCCCCGACTTCTTCAGCTCTGCAGAATTAAGTAGTGTTACCATTGTTGTCCATGTAAACAGATGTTCTGCTTTCTTTGACCCGTGTGCGTTTCACCCCGTGGGTTTGCCGCCTGTCCTGACACAGATCTTGGAGTGTAGGCGACTATCCTGTTGGACGTCTTGCCGTGCGTTCTGCTATTTCCATTCCTTGCATTGTTGTGCGAAAATTGATGCAAAGCCTCCTTCGATGTATCTCTTCTCAGACAATCGTATTCTCCAGCTGCCGTCGCTAGCAGTGTCAGATTTGTCCGTTCGAGCACAGTAACCACACTTTCCCTTCACGTGTCAAGTTAACATCTAAGTCTCCTCTCAAGGGAAACTCTCCATCCGCCAACCATAATATCTGTTTATCCCGCTAAATCTTTCACCTTTTCCTCCCGGCGTCCCACGCGTCCCTTTCACTGTTACCAAAGCAATTATGCTTGGCCGACGCTGAATTACACCGGTCCCTTTTTGTGACTACGCCGAGCCAATGACTGATAGTGTCTGTCCTTAGTACGGAAGCGATTAGAGTGAACCTTCTGGTTCACCACAAAGAGAGTCAAAGTAGAGACTGTTCGAAAATTGCTACTCTTCCTCACTGGAAGCCCTGTCAGCACGTCACGCGGAGCAGTATGGTGTATGGGAGTTTCTTATTCTGGGTGAAGGTCGTTTGCCTAGTCCCGTTTTCTCCCGCTCGTCTACCGCACCAGGAGAGGCTAAGGCTGCCGTCCTTACTTCTTCCGCGTCTTTCTTGTGGTAGGCGTATCTGTACGCAGCGGGTGCTACGCAGGAGATTACTACTTTTGACGCACTCCAGTTCGGAACGGCAAGGAATAACCGTTTCCGTCTGCCGTTTATTGCAGCCAGCAAAGTAGCAGGAAAACGACGATGTTTTGATCTGCAGCGTTATCGACGTTTACGGTCCTCAATGCAGTGTAACTTTTCCATTGCAGCCATACAGGTGCCCGTGAACATACCGCTTGCCTGCTCTGCACTTCTGGCTTCCCAACGAGCAACCCGCGTGACTGGTTGTTCTCCACTGCGCTCAGTGGCTTGAAGTTCACTCACTTTATGGATACACGCCTACTTTTCTTCAGTCAGCTGCATTACCGGGCTGCCTCGCTCCAGAAAGAAAACAACGAGCAAGAAGACGGCCTTCTCAGTAGAAGAGCAAAGTTGATAACGCGGCACCGAAGAAAGTTGGTGCTCTTTTTATATTCCTGCGCAGTCCGACAAGCAGCTGGCTTTACCGTATGCATTGCTTCTCCATGTTTATACGTATGTGTGCATCTGCCATTTTCATGTGCGAAGAGATTTTCAACTCTTTCTGTTTCCTCCAGTTACTGTTGCAACATCCGTTCTTTCCCAGGTGGAACTTTTCTTCCTTAGCCATTCCGCGCACTACTACGTACACACATCATAATGTCTTTATACAGATATCCATCTGCATCTACGTACACACATCATAATGTCTTTATACAGATATCCATCTGCATCTATGTGAGTATCGACCGTCACTTTCCTAAGGAGATTTTTAGAACTCGCTCTCTTCTAACCAACAGACCTCCCCTGCAGGATACGTATATGTATATATATATACTATAAGCGTGTTTGTATATGTACTAGATATACATCCGTAGCGCATCATCGCCAGTAGGATCCGGAAGATTTCTTTGACTAGCCTATGTGGCGAGAATCTGTCCACGACATTTCAACTAGTAACTCTCTTGGTCTCGTTCTCTTGGTGGGATAACTTGTGTCCCTTCCTCCGTATCGCGGATGTTCTCTCCGTCGTCGGTTCCTGATTTTTTGTTAGTCTGCCGTCTCTTCCCCGCTTTTTGAGAATATCTGCTTACCGAGAGTATCCGTTGATCTTCGTACTCAGCGCCGCTGCCTCCCCACTTGCTCCGCAGCTGTGCGTGCTCCTTCTTTGTTTTCCTTGTATTTCTGATGTCACTTCTGCCTTCGTCTCCAGCTGCTGCTTCTTCCGCCCTCTCCCACAGCACCGTTTCTTCTCACCGTGCCTCTTCCATATCCAGGGAAGCCACTGCATCTTCGTGTTCCCGAGCTGCAGCACCTGCTGCTGCTGTTTTCCTCACACCTGCTGCTGTTGCAGCCCCTGCAGGTCCCAGTCCTGCCGCTTCACCGGCCCCATCAACTGCCGCCGCTGCGTCTCTTCCCCGTGCCGACAGACCAGCTGCTGCTGCAGCCGCAACTGCAGCACTTGCACCTTGTGCTGCTTCTGCTGCTGTAGCTGAGGAGTCTCTCCCTGCGTCTGCTGCAGCTAGTACTGCGTCTCCTGCGCCAGTTACTGCAGCTGGCCCTGCGGACGAAAACGCGCCCGCTTCTTCCCCCCACGCGAAAGACCTCATTTCTGCTGCATCTACCGGCTGTCGGGAGCGCCGCCACAGCAACACCCGCCCCGCTGCAGGAGCAGCAGCAGCAGCACCTGTCGCAGCTGCGGAAACATGTGCAGCAGGAGGGGCGGGAGGAGCAGCAGACGGCTCTTGCGTCCTTTACTGTAATCAGGGCAGGCCCCACGTAGCGTCACCATGTAGCCACGTGGTAGGAGCTGCGCTTGTTGCTGCAGGACGCCCTCCACGCAGCAGGAGGCCCCGTTGCAGCAGCAATAACTACGTCGCGGGGATGCCATCATGGGAGTATGTTTTTCTTCGACGAGTGGGTCTTCGCGATCGGGTCCAGTGCACCTGGTTTCGTCCAGTGGTTGCTGCTTACGCGTCTGCACAGGCAGAGGGCAAGCGCCTGCTTGCTGCCAATGCGTCTGCCGTTGCGATTGCTGCTGCGTCAACGGCAGCAGCAACAGGGGCGACCGAGATAGCAGCTGCAGCGACAGCAGCAGCGAGAGGAAGAGGGAACCCGCAATTTTGTACCTCTGGTGGTGGCGTTGCTGCTGCACCATCAGGAGCAGCAGCAGGAGCAGCAGCCACTTCCGCAGCACGTGGTGCTGCATTTGCAGTGAAGCAGAACGCAGGTGCTGCCGCACTTCACGATGGCGCAGGAAGACAAGCTTCTTTTTCTGCTCTCTTCCCAGCTGCAGGTGAAGCAGCAGGGACGAGCAGCAGCGCTGCTGCAGCTCCGCTGCCAAGGAAACAAGAAGCAGCAAGAAGGACTCCTGGCACAGCAACAGCAGCAACTCCAGGGGCGACGCCTGCTGGCAGCCTCAACAGCAGCAGCTTCACTGCCTCTTCTATCACGCGTCATCTTCGCCGAGTCGGCACTCTGCGTGTAGCAGGTAGCAGCAGCAACGTCGTGCAAGCAGGTCTTGCAAGGAGTGAATCGAGCTTCAGCAGCAGCAGCCGGGTGATGGCACCTTCGGGATCTGGAGAGAGGAGCAGAGACGCAGCAGCAACGACGCTGGTGGGCAGCAGGGAAGCACTGCAGTTGCAGTTTCTGTTGCAGCAAGAGGTACAGCAGCAGCTTCAGCAGCAGCAGATGCAGCAGCTGCGCCTGCTGGCGTCTTCTTCGCTGTCTGCGTTGTGCGGCGTGCTCGCTACTGGCAGAAATAGCAGCGGCAGTCAGGAGGGGTCTGGGGCTGGCGCCGCTGGAGCAGCTGCAGCAGGGCTCCCGCCTTTTTCCCCCTCGATCGCAGGGGCAAGCGCAGGCGAGTCAGGAGATTTCGCCGCTGTAGCAGCAGCTGTGCTGCAGCAGCAGCACGAGAACAGTCTCGCAGTGCAGCTGCTGCAGCAGCAGGTGGAGCAGCTGCAGAAGCAACTGGAGGAGAAAACAAGTGAGAACGGTGTGCTGCGGCGACTTGTAGCAGAGCGCGAAGAAGAACTGAAGGAGAAGGAGAAGGAAATAGCAGAGTCGAAGAAAGCCTGTTTTCTCCTTCAGAGTGAACGGAAACATTTGAGCAAGGCGCTGCATGCAGCACAGCAGGAAGGGATGGAGAGAGCCCTAGAAAATGAGAGATACTTGAGAGAGCTGCTGCGGCATAAAGAAGCAGAAGCCGTACGTCTTAATGAGGTGCAGCAGCTTTACGTGTCACTCATGCACCAGCAGCAGCACCAGCAACTGGCGCCAGTCCATCATACCGATGTGGACTCGGAACAACAGCAGCAGCAAGACGCAGACGAACTGCAGCAGCAGGAGGACGAGGAGCAGCAGCAGCAAGGAGAAGCTTTGTCGGAAGGTAGTGGAAGATGCATCTACGGACCCGTTAGCGACGGAACAACCGCGGTACGTGGCGGCAGTGGCAGTGACGGAAGCCTGCTGCTCGAGAAGCTGCATCAGGAGGTGGCAGCAGGTAGTGGACCAGCGGATGTAGAGAGGACAACAGCTGCGGCAGGGGCAGACGAAGGGGAGACTCGGCTGGACAGTGCTGCTAAAGTGCGGTCAGCAGAAAGTGAGGCGGCAACTGCGGCGACGGCAGAGCCGTCTCAGTGGGCTGCGCCCGAACAGCATTTGCAGGGGACTAGGGGTGCTGAAGCAGCACCTACAGATGGAACCGAGCAGCCAGAACAAGGTGCAGCATCAGCAGCAACAGGACTTCTTCCCCAGAATCACAACGGCCGGATGCAGTGGCTGGACGTAGCAGCCGACGATCGCACGCAAGGGAAACAAGATGGAACGTGTGGGAGCGGGAGCGCTGGAAAAAGTAAATATCCTCGTGAGGCTGCAGAAGGGACGGGTGAGGTTGCTGCAGCTGCCAGCGTGTTGCCGCCTAGAGGGACCCTTGCTCCTGGTCCATCTCCTCTTCTTCAGGATAGTCTCCGTCCTGCTGGTGCTGCCCTCTGTGCTGGGCGGGGTGCGACAGCGGATGCAGCAGCACCAGATGACCTCTCCGGCCGTTCGACTGTGAGAACTTCGACAACTGGCCTCGCAGCTGCTGTCTCTGGTGGTGGTGCTTCCGCTAGTTCTGGACTTGCTTGCTCATCTGCTGCTGCTTTTTCTTCGCCTACAGCTGTTCTTCCTTCTGGTGGTGCTGCACCTGGTGCTGGTGCTCCTGCTTTTTCTGGGAAGACGCCGGCAGCATTTTCGTCACGAACTTCTCCTCACAAACCTGGTGCAGCGAGTGCGGCACCAGCAACAACAGGTACGGCGGAGGCAACAAGCAAAAGCACCAGTAGCAGCAGACCTTCAGTAGTCAATCCTCTGTTGCAGTTGTTGTCGCTGTCTCCGTCCTGGGCGCGTGGAGCCAGCAGGACGGTGCTGCGCGGGTCGCCGGGCTCGAGGCCCGCCGCTGCTGTCCCTGGCAGCGGCAGCAGCAGCTCTACCGGTGGCGCAGGGGCGTTGCAAGCAGCAACAGCAGCAGGGCAGGTGACGTCTGCAGGCGCAAGAGCGGCCGCAGCAGCAGCCACGACCCCTGTCCCTGCCAAGCGTCTCTCCTCAAGCGATGCAGCACGCTTAGCAGCCTTGGAGACAGCTGCAGTAGAAGAAGACGAGGAATGGGGAGTAGTGGGGTATACCGCACACAGTCGCCACAGTAGCAGCGAGCGCCGTCCGCCGCAGCAGTCTGACGCTCCAACAAGTCGTGAACCGCGACAGGCAGCGTCTCGTAGAGGGTCATTCACATCCGCTGCTGCTTCGGTTGCTGGTGGCAGTTCTGCTGCTGCTGTTCGGGCTACGCGCGGTGTCTCTCCTGCATCTGGTGCTGTCTCTGCTTCCGCTGCTAGCCCTGCTGCTGCGCATGCTGCTTCAGATGTGGGGCGCCCTGCTGCTTCTATACGAGGGAACTTTGCTGCTGCTCCATGTGAACGTCGCACAGAGGGGTGTGTCGCCGCTGCAGAATCTAGCATCAACAAGTCGTTGGTACACGTCTCCAGTGCGCCTTCTTCTGCGCCCTCGGCTGCTGCGTCTGGTCTGTCGCTGCCCGCGTCTGAAGACACTGCTCGTTCTGCTTTCTTGGCTGCTGCTGGTGCTGTTAATGAAGTTGCTGGGGCCACTGCTGCTGCTCCACGACCTTCAGACGGCAGAGCAGCCAACACGCACAGTGTCTCTGCTCCTGGTGCTATTGCGACTGTGCTACCGGTCACCGCCGCTTCTTCACCTGCCGCAGCAACTGCTCCGTGTAACAAAGACGACGCCGCACCAGGGGGTGTTACTCCTTCTGACGGCAGCGCTCGTCCTCCGTCCCTTCCTGCTGACTTCTCGGCGCTGCTGCAAACTGCTGCTGCGGCGGCGGCAGCCCCGCCCACAACGACACCAGGTGCTGTTGTCACACCTGCGGGGGAGGCTGCAGCACGTCACTCAACCGGGGCCCCTGGTCCCGCTGCTGCAGCAGCAGCAGTGGTGGCTGCGTTTGCACGTCCTGCTGTAGAGTGCCCGGTGGCAGGGTGCTTCCGGGAGGGAATTCTTCGTACAAACGACAGGAGAAGAGGAGGAACAGCGGCAGGTGGGGCGGCAACCGAAGGTACTGGTGCTTTTTTATCTCCGGTTGAGTCTCGGATGATCGCGCAGCCTCCGGTGCGCGTGCGACAACGGCTGCTGGCACATCAAGGTCCAGTGCATGCATGCTGCGCTGTTCCACGGTTATGGAGCTTCCAGTTGTTGAATGTTTGTTCGAAGCCCTCTTCTTCTTCCTCGTCGTTGTCGCTCTCTTCTCACTATTCTTTCCGCTCTTCATCGTCTTCTTACCGCGGCCACCGCCAACAACGCGCACCAGCAGAGATGTGGGGCGGGCAGCCGGAGCCTGGAGCAGCAGATGAAGAGGGAGACGAGGAAGGGCAGGAGGACGCGCAACCGGCCGCGGCAAGGGCAGGGGAAGCTGCAGAAAGAGGAGTAGGAGACAGAAGAAATGCTGCTTGTGCTGCAACTGCTTACGGACATTCGAACGACTTTGTGTTGACATGCGGACAGGACGGCTTTCTCGCGCTCGTGGACGCAACGCGAGGCTTTCTTGCGTACTCTTTCCTTGTTTCCCCGTTCAAGTCTCCGCTGCTCTGCGTGGACGCTGCTGCGGATCGCCCACTTGCTGTTGTGGCTGCTGCAGATGTCTCGCTCTACACTGTCGATACGCTAAACCAACGGGTAGTTGCTTCTCTCAAAGGCCACAGCGGCCGCATCACTGCGTGCGGCTTCCTGCGCGCTGCTGCTGCTGATGATGTGTCGGTCCCTCCTCCGTCGTCCCCTTCCTCCTGCTCGTATTCCGTATCGTCCAGCAGTAGCAACAGTTTTCGCGGCAGCAGCAACACAGCAGCAGCGGCAGCCGAGGACCGCGAGTACGGGGGAAAAAGAGGCGAAGGCGGCAGTCGATGGCTGGTTACAAGTGCTCCAGCCGGCGCCAGCAGCGGGACAGCAGCGGCTGCTGCGGATTCGTCCCCGTCCCCCGCAGCGTCACATGCAGGTCTTCTCCAACGCAGTCCCTCAGGCGCGTCTTACCCTGTCGGTGGTGGTGCGCTCGCTGCTGAAGGCGGAAGTTCAGCGTCGACAGCTGCAGGCTTTGTTGCCGACAAAAGCCGCGGCCTTTCAGGAGCAGGGTCAGGAGGAGGAAGCCGAAGAGGCGTGCCTCGCGCCTTAGAGCGGCTGGTGAGTCGGGCACTGCGAGGGGCCGGCGGCGAAGGTAGCGCGACGCTGTGGAGCAGCGGGCTAGATAGGACGGTACGTTTCTGGGACGTGGAGAGAAGCGCATGCGTGAAGACTACGAAGTTGCCTTCCGCAGTAACGTTTGCTGCAGCTTCTCCCTGCGGCGAGTGGCTAGCTGCTGCGCACCAGAGCGGCGCTGTGTCCCTCATCAACGCCCGCGCAGAAATGGGAGAGAAGATCACCACGTTGCAACTACACGAGGGAGAGCCCGCCGTCGGCCTGGCCTTCCATCCCTCTGGCCAGTGGCTCGTCTCCGTGGGCAAAGACAAGCAAGTAAGAAAGAAAAGACTCGCTTATTCCATGCTCTTCTTTTCTCCGGTTGCCGCCGTGTTGTGTACAGCCGCACCCTGGCAGCAGTAGCGGCAGGAGCGGCAGCAAGCCACCCTTCAGCGTTGAAAAGTGGCGCCCGCGCCCACCCGCAGACACTCACGATAACAAGCGACTTGGATGTATGTGAAGATGTTTAGAGGCTGTGCGTAGCCAAAATTGCTCGAGCTAAAGTGCGCGTGTGTGTACGCGCATACACACACATGTATACATGGGTATACAAGTGTGTGTCTCCTTTTGCCTGCGCAGAGATGCGTTCGCGCCCCAGTCTCTGTAGACACTACATGAATGTTCATCATCCCACGTACACGTTCGTCTGTTGGCCCACGCACCTGAAGAGGAGGCCCTATGACGCGCACCCATGCTTGTCTGCAATTTTTGTGTCTCCTACGTGCTCCTACTACATCCTTCTATGTGGACGTATATGTAGACATGTGTGTGTATATACAAAGTTTTTTTGCGTGGGAGGGGGGGGCCTGGCATGGAGCGACTGCTGTGCGCGTGTGGTTGCTTGCTTTGTTGCTGGGCCTTATAGGTGAAAGTAGTGGACGTCCGGGACTGTCGAGAGGTGTACGCGCTGCTGCATATCGAAATGCGCTACAACGTGGTGCAGGCGGCGCCGAGTTTTTCGCCAGATGGAAACTACGTCGTGGCAGCAGCGGGGCCGCATGTGTTTTGCTGGTCGCTTGCAGAGGAGCGGCTGCGTGCGCGCACCAGACTGTTGCAGCAGCGCGCTGCTGGTGCTGAAAAAGGCGCTGCTGCTGGTGTGCTTGGTGGCTTGGGAGGGGAAGGCAACAGCGCGAATGGTCTGCAGCAGCAGCGACTGCAGGGGAAACACGCACACTATCAAGGATCAGCAGCGAAGCGGCAGCAGGCGCTGCATTTCTCGCGAGGTTGGGCGCACCGCACCCGTGCCGAGGTGCTGCAGGAGCTGCGATGCAGCAGCAGCGGCGGCAGAACAGCCGCAGACGAACTTTTCGCAGCAGCTGAAGAGTGGCAGCCCCCAGTGTGCATGCATTCCCAAGCTAGTGAAATAATGTGTCTCGATTGGCAGCTGCAGCACCTCGTTACCGGCAACAGAGACGGCAGCGTCTGCTTTTGGGAGTGAACCTACCGCTCCAGTGGCCGTGTGGCAGCAGCGCAAAGGAGCGGCAGCAGAACCAACGGTAGACGTCTTCTTCAGGGGACGCAACAGCAGACGTGACAGAAGCAGCAGAAGCAGCAGCGGCAGTAGACCTCTTTCAAGGAAGGAGGAGCAGACGGTCCAGAAGAAGCAGTTGCAGAGTCAGAGCAGCAGCAGGATGAGAGGCCAGAGCAGCAGCAGAAGAACAGCTGACTCCTGCGCCTGCCGATTCTTCCTGCAGCAAAACATTCCCTTCGATGACCCTGCAAACACATTAGGATCACATCTGGATTTACTTATCCAACTATGTGAAGGCGCCCATCAGCAACGTGTATCTATATTTAGCCGTGCGAGCACAAGTGTGTATAATGAGCTGCACGCGTACAGGCGTTGGCTGGGTGATATTGTGTAACTAAGCAACTTTATTCTGTGCATTCTGGCTGCACCTGTGTGCTGTCGCCGCGCTGTAACGGGATTTTGTGGCACCACCGTGCAAGCAGGCTCTTCGTGTAAAACCTGCGTCTTCAGGTGTGTGTACACCCGGGAGGGTTTACGTACGTGCCTGCGTGCCGCCTTCAACGGTGCCCTTCGTTCTTCCGTTGTCGAATTCTATGTGTGCGGATGTGAGTGTGTGTGTGTGTCTCTCTCTATGTATATATATATATATATATGCACGTGTGTCTCTGTGTATACACGGTGAGCATATGTTAAAAGAGCCGTACACCTGGCAAGCACCGGTGACCGTCGGAAAAAGGCGTCTGCATTTGCCTCCGCTTCAAAACTTTATCGAACAGGACGTAACTTTTCTATGCAGATGTGTGCTCCGTCTGTGTGTACGTGAGGAAGAGCTACTGCGCATGCGGACGTGTGTGACTCTGTGTACACATGGAACTCTAGAGACGCTGAAGTTCCTTGTATCTTCATACTATCCTATTTCGGCTTCGCTTAGTCTCGTAGCAGAGGTTTATCAAAAACAGTGCGTGAAGAATAAAGCCACCGAGGTCGATGCATATGTACAGGTACACCTACATATACAAAAAGATACAGGTAATTTGGCATGTATGTATACAAAGAGAGAGATATCTGCAGTGATAGGTCTATATACATATGTGTGCGTATGTGGAACTGAATAAATTGCACGGGCGTGTCTTGCGTGTGACCCTTTACCGGCGCACTCAGGTGTCTTTGCCTGCTTAGAAAAGGACTGCCTTGCGCCGAGCGAGGGTGAGCCGCGCCACAGAGTAGGTGCCGGATAAAGGTTGTGTGAGAAGTGTGTATGGTCGGCCGCATACCGGTCGTTACACTGTTATAGACTGCCTGTGTGTCCCTGTGTCAGTGTGTGTGCTGTCTCTCTTTATCTGACTGCTTGGGTGTGTACACCTCTCCATCTGCACAAATGCTTCCCGTCTTCTACACGTCTACAAGTACGGTCCCTTGCACTTTGAATCCGAGTGTAACTGTCGGCACTTGTGTAAGTATGTTCGTGTAGGTGATACCGCGTGGTCGTCCAGCGACGCGCGGCTAAGGAAGTTCGCTGTCTGTTGCTGAAAAGTGTTCGCAAGCAACTAGCAGCGAGACGAACGTCCAAGGAATGCAGACGACGCTCACCCACAGTCGTCTGCGCTAGCGCGTGAGTTGGTGGAGCAGACGCGGTTATGTGTAGAACAAATTGCAATGCACACCCATGCACAAAAAATACGTGGTAGCACACATTCTTCCACTCGAACACTTTCCTTCTTCTACACCGTAGGCGGGCCTCTACTCTTGCTTCGTTTATAAATCGTTCGGAAGCATTTTCTCACTCCTGTCCGTTTCTAACTTCCTTGTTTATAGGGGCACCCTGCCTGCACATGCGCGCGTATGGTTTACATCTGCTGGCTGTCTTAGGCACATGCCCGTCATTATCTTGCACCGACGCGTACGAATGTGTTTTCGTTTACCCACACCCACAGCCTCACGCCGACACAGGCAGACAGAAAACGAGATAGGCAGCCACAGACGCAGAAACTCACATACTGTGTGGACGTATTGTCATGACGCGCAACTGCTCGCTCTTTTTCAAGACCGCTTTCTCTCTGTCTCGTCGTAGGTTTAAATGTATATTCGTAGATCTGGCTAGAGTAGTATGCGATCTTCGTGGACATGTACTTCTGCGGACGTAACCGCCAGAATGTTCGAATGCGTAGGTGTGTGCACCGGCACACACTCCTCGAAAGTCTTTCAGGAAGAAGAGCGGCAATGGGCGCACCACCCAAATGCATTAATGTTTGTGCGTGTGGCCGTGTCGCTTGTCCTCTGTTCTTTTTTTCTTTTTTTTCTGTACGTATATCCGTAAATACACTTATACACAATAGACGCAATACGCGAAGAGCTCTGCGACTCCACTTTAATCAAGATGTGCAAACCACATAGTCAGTCCAGGGTCAACTGCTGTGGATGTGCATGTTTGTGCACACAAGCACACTGCTGACGAGTACACTGAAGTAGGACACAGACGTATTTACACACCTATATGAGAATATTATACATGAGGCATTCCTCGAGCAGAAACACATGCATATTATATGTGTATCCAGTAGACTCTACCCGGTTGACGGCGTGGTGTGCCCAGCGACTTTAAGACATGGATGCACCCCGGTGCACACACCAAGTAGCACGGAAGCTGTAGCGCTGACCGCGAGCATGTACATATGGCACTCATGGACGCACGCATGTGAAATTTTATGCAGAGTGGAGACCAAGACGCCGTTAAATTGTGATTGTACAAGCAGTTACATCTCCAACGTTTCCTGCAACGCTGAATTACCACACGCACGCACACACGGGTAGATGTGCATGTCTACCAGTGAGGTCAGTAGGTCGCACCCTCACGGCTGCGTAAGCGTATGATTTCCGAAAGGCCAGCTACTCGCCCTCTTTTGCAGAGTGCAGTCGCCCGTTAACGGGCAAGAACTCACTTCAAGAGACTGCGCCTGTGCACAGAAACGGTGTGTAGTTTTGTGATTATGCATGTAATTGATGGATATATCTAGCAACGGATGTGCATGGTTGGTGTGCATCTTTGTGCAGATATACATATATATATATCTATGTATATGTCTGCGTGCACGCATGCGCATACACGTGATTTTCGGACGAATGTTTGTGGATGGCGGGGGAAGTGTTACATAATGAGACACGTACGCACGTAGGTATAGAGGTGGTCCTTATGCACGCGAGGGGAAGCAGGACCCTCTCAATGTGTACTCGTTTACAGGAGCCCTAACTGCATGTACGTCCGTTCGCATTCATTCAGGAGAAATTCACATACCTGTGTGCGTGTAACACGGATTCTTTCAATACGTATGCTGGAGGATAGCTACGTGTCGCCGACGTTACCGCGCACCTGTCTCACTTTCGCAGACATATACTTACAAAAGTGGTATTCATACACTTTCTGATTTCTCTGTAGAATTCGGAATCAGTCCAAATACCTGTACCTGGCGGACCAAGATACAGCTACATCTAGACGTGTACAAATGTAAGCCAGTATCTGCTTGACGCTCATGCATGAACGCATAGAGATCACGCTAAACGTGCGAACACGTATGTGTGTACACTAGTATATATTTTTAATGTCACCAAGTATGTCCAGGTTTTGTGCAGAACGAAAAGCAAATTCCCTAGCAAGTTGAAGAACAGGCCACGCATATATTTTTGTCTGTCCTTCTGAGCGTTCAGACTAGGTGAAGGAGGACAGTAACGATCTGGGGAAAATTGTATTCACCCCGGCACCCCGGTCGTCGTGCACGTCCAGGGAGGAAAAAGCCGAAACAGAACTTCGATTTCTTGTGTTACATTGGCACGAGCTGTACGCTAGGCGTTTCTTTGCCACACGTCTGTATTCTACAGTTTGTTGAGCAGAAGCGTGTGTGCATATACACCTATATACAGAAAGAGAGAGAAAGTGAGAGTTAGGTGGAGAAAGGAAAGAAAGTGGGACAAGCGGCTGAGGTAAGTGTGATTTATTTTCGTGTGCTTGATGGGTGCCTGGTGCATCCCTTCCGAGTTCACCCGTGGGACACTAGATGCTTCTGTCTTGTACGCTGTATTGCTTAGGCACACACTAGAATATGTATGCTGATGTTACTCTATGAAGTATGAACGCACACGTGTGCGACTACGTGTGGTCTTTTACATGCACGCGTGCAATGTAGGAGCTGGCTCGAGCGTATCTGTACGAGCGGCTGCCTTCAAGTTGCGCAGTTGTGACAGCCGTTCTCATATGGCTGCACTTGCCTTTCGAGCTGAATTCGCTTCAGCAGGCGGAGGCTCTGAGGCAGATAGTTGCATAAATATGAGGCACGCATCAGTTCTTTTAGAAGTAGAGCTCAAATATTCACAAGTACTGGCAACTACTGATCTTACAATCTCTCACACAGTTACTAGTACTGCTGGTACTACCGCTCGTACGAATGAGAGGATATCACTCTGAGTACCATTATTACTACAACGAGTACGACTACTACTACCGTTGATAAAACTAATGTACCTTTGCCCAGTGAGTTAGCAGCGCGAAAGGCTAAGCGGCGACGCTTTTCTGATGCGCACACAAGCTTACTTATCGAAATGCAACTGCTTAGCCCTACCCCGAAGTACGCATACAGCGTAGTGCACACAATAGCTGCAGCAACGAAATAATGCGCGGTTTCCCGGCAGCTTCCTCGTCAGCAGCAACGCAAACGTCCAATCCAGGATGGCAGGGACAAACCCCATGTAAAAACTATTACTCCAGCATTTCCTCTCCTTCGGTCACTCCCTGTACAGACAATTATCGAGCACCCTCTGGGCAGGTCCGTGTAAGTATTCATCTACGTATTAATCCCTCTCTCTCGCCGCTACTCATTTTTTATTGATCCCTCCTTATCTCTTCCTGTTCCACTCTGTATGCTTACGCGCATATATATACATATTGATATATATATATATATATATATATATGTACGGCGCAACACTCTACTCCCTTCGCCCATATAAGAGTAGCATCTCGTGCTGCTGTTGTCGCTCGTGTGCTTCCACGAACACAACTATTCGCTGCAGCGTGACAGTGCTGCAGGCCTCTTCTTGCTTGTGGCAGTCGAATTGTCCAGCCAGCAAAGGAGGACGAAAAACCAGGCTTCATCTCTCTGCAGGCCCCACATTACGAGTTGTTTGATTGTTTGTTTCCTGATTGGGAAGACAGGATTGGACTCGTTATGGAGGCATCACACTTGTTGAACATGGATAAGTATCTGCATTGAATGACAATGTGCTGGGGATGCTGGGCGTCTTCGCAGTGAGCACGCGTAAACAGCAGTGCAGGCATGACACATGCGCCGAACGGCGCATCATTACAAAGGACCATCTGTACTGTATGTAAAATATGTATGGACTGTAAGCGTACACACATGTGTATTCACCTCGCAATAAATGCTTATGCACGCCTCCATTTCTACAGCCACTCTATGAACTCGTACACAGAACCAGCACTCGAGGTTGCAGGCGCTGCATTAGCTTGTTCGTGCGGTGGCGCTTACACACATGCACGTAGATATGGATGCGCACGTTTGCAGATGCAGGTGTGGATTGGTGACCTGCTAATGGCCTTTGTCTTCAGTCTGGGATAACAACGCCTTTGACACTGACGTCGTAACTTAAACATGCTATAAACACTTGGAGTTTCTTCCAAGGAAAGTTCTTTCTTGAACTGCAGCCAACTGCGTCATCTTGGTACACATAGGTCGAGGTCTACGTATACACATGTTCTTGTATGCGCATTCCTAATCCACGCATACGCTAATACGCAACATAATAGTCGGCGGCTTTGTGTACATATTCTATATTTCTATTGAGTCGTACCCTACATTATTTTAAACAAAATTTTTTTGTCACGCCGCAGCAGTTGTACGGCATCTGCACTTGCACGTCAGCGCAGCTATGAAGTATAGACCCATACAGATCCTACGTGTATACAGTCGGACTGCAGACCGCCATACGAACGTCCTTCGACGCACGCAATACATGGATTCGCACAGGATTTTCCTCGCGCGCAGATATATGCACAAGCGTACGCACGCATGTGATTGGCAGCGACACCTGCACCCCGTCACCTGCAGGCCAACAATCACACACATGTAGAAATCACTACAGAAAGATCTCCGGTGCTTGACGTGGGGCTGTTCGTTGCTACTGTCGGCCGTCGTACACACGTAAGGAATTCAGGTCGAAGCAGGTCTGCGTGTACTTTTTCCCCGCTTTTCTACGCATCAGTGACACCTCTAGACACATCTGCACAAAATGAAGTGCGCACGTGCAGAGATTCTAGTTCGGTTGTTTCTGATACAGTTGTCGTTCTCAGCTGCTCTTTTCCGAACCTTCTGTTGTACCTTACACGTGTAAAGCCATATAAGAAGACCACCTGGATATATTTGATGTCGGACAAACACAAAAATGCATCGGCGTATACCTCCACGTAAGTGTACGTTGCGTATGTGTCTTGTTTCATTCTCTAGAGTTTTTCTGTTGTCGAGATTTCCACTCCACTTCTGTTCCAAAGGCAGTATCTCACACTGTCTATGTCTCTCGCGTTTACGCACAGCAGCAAGCAATACTAGGCATACGCGTTTCACTGCCTACGCTTGTATATTGCTCGGCTACGACTAGGCCTCTGAGCAGAAATGGACGTGTAGGCGGAGAATTATAAGTGAAGATTGCTCGGCTACGACTAGGCCTCTGCGCAAGACTTGACGTGTACGCAAAAAATTATAAGTGAGGACACACGTACGTATCCGTTCGTGTACGCGTGTACTGCTCTGCGACAATCATGCACTCTGCAAACGTGTTGTACGGAGAGACACGCTTTTCCACCTGTGAGCGCAAACATTCCTACACTTGTGTATACACACGTGTACGAATATAGCGGTACCCATGTATACATTGATGTATCTATACGAACATGCAAAACACGAATTAGCGGGACTTCGACAGAAGATGTTTCCGCTGCAGCCCAAGACAAGGCTAACGGCTGCGACTCAATTGCGCATGCAAGCGCATCTTTACATCTCCGTCCATCATTCTTTTGGAGCGCGAGATAAGCCTTACTAGCTTAAATAAGCTCGTGTATGTACATATATGTATAGATCTGCATATATGCAGACGTAAACCTGCGTATGCTCATCTGTAGTGCTAATGAAAACCTGCAACTGGGAAGTGAATGAAACCTCCTACGGCGTGTACTGCAAATGGAAACATACGTCTGGTCAAAAAATATCTGCATGATAAGTTAAGGCAGCTTTGCGTGGGAATATAGTTTGGTATACTTCTTATTTTTTTGCGTAGTGTGCGTACACATTGTAATTTTACGTATATTTCCGTGCTTTTGGCAATTTTGTGTGGCGGTGCTCCTGTAGCTAACCAAGTTCCTTCCGGTGTACGTACGCACACACCTGAAACCTCAAGCCCGAAAGACGGTGAAATCCAGCTCTGTCGTTAACAGCTACATTCAACTATCTCGATCTCCTCCACAGTTTTTAGGCCATTCGCTTTCTGAGAGAAGGAATATTCAAGCATTCCTTGACGCTGGCTGGTCGGCCGCCACCTTTAGTTTCAGTAGAGAACCACGCTACAGCTCTCATGTGTCACTCTCCCTACTTTTTCTTTGTAGCCGTTTTACTCCTCTAGCGTAGCGGCGTGCCGGAGTCTTCCAATGCTTCTTCTCGACATTTCAAAAAAGCGACCATCATGATGGTACAAATGATTCGTTGACCGTGTTGTCACCAATAGAAGCGAAACCGTGATTACGAATTTCTCGTCTGCTTTCTCTTCCAGTTGCACACGCTTCCTTACAGGCGTTCTAGCCTTGAACAAACAAGCGGCAGTATATTCTCGACAAGCGTCCTGATTCTACCATCACTAATGAAGCGTAAATCATTTTTCTGCCTCTTAATGTAAAAAAGAAGAGCGCCAGCCATGCAACCACCTCCAGTAGTCCAGGTAAAACAAAAGCATCAAGTGGGGTAGGCTGCTGCCTCCTGCTTGCACTGAATGTAACAGTGAAGTACCCCGCCATTCTTATTGTACTAGGGACAGTCCGTTGTATTCTATATTCTATCTCGACGCCACTCGAAGTGAACGACTACATTGTGGTGTATCGCTTTTCGAGACATCCTCCGTCTCCTCTGAAACGTAAGACAAAAGTAGTGAAACTAGGCATCGCCAGCAAGGCATCCCCACGACGTGGTGATTAGTGGGAGAATCGGCAGCAGCAGAAATAGAGACATTAGACGACGCAGCAGCAGCAGCTGTACACGGAGCTTCTTCGGCTTCTCCTTCCTCATCAATCAGCAAAGCATCTTGCATTTCGTAGCCTCACCGGCGCACACACACGTTTGCAGGAAAAGGCATTTACATGTGCTAGTTGACGTTTTGTTGGAGTATGGTTAAATTTTCCGTGCACAGTTACAACTCTCAGTTGCTTCTGCGTAGGCCTGCTTGCATGACTGCTTTCGGCTCCCTTGCTCTGTTTTTTCTAACCTCCCGGTGTTTCAAGAGCTGAAGCAGAGCTCGCTGCAACAACAGCAGCCTCCTAAAGACGCACACGTGTGAGTAGCAGACTCCGTCGCCGCCGCGGCCGCAACTGCAGCTGCTCAAACAGTAAGAGCACTGCAGCAGCAGGAGCAGCAGCACCAACAACAGCAGCGGCTGGAGCACCAGCAGAAGGAGAGAACACACGGTTTTTGCTACATTCTTTCGCGGCGACAGGAGTTTGCGGCAGCTGTGCTTCAGCGGCAGGTCCTACCGCCGCTGCACAAGACGCAGCAACAGCAGGAGCAGACGCCGAAATCTGCAGGACAAACTGCAGTGCGTGAGCCACAGGAGCTGCGTAAGGAAGACGGCGGCATTTTGAGCCGCGCAGGCGTAGCGGTCTTCACCCGGGATTCACTCTTCAGGAGACTTCTTTCGTCGCTGCAGTAGCGAGTAGCGTTCCTGCAGTGTCAGTCGGAATAGCCTGCATTGACAGACCAGGCGTGAATTTGACACAGAGGCAGAGGGAGATAAAGACGGCCTTCTCAGGGAGGGACTCTCACGTTGGTCGTCAGTGTACTTGTGTTCTATTTTTATCACTCCTGCCACCTCATTCGGTATCATTCTGTGTTGTGCTCAATTTTCACAACTACTACGTCCACTGCTACAGTTGGTGATTTTAGGCGATTTGTACAGGACTGGAGTTGCTACCAGAAAGGCGCAGTTTCGGAGACGTTGATTTCCCGCTGATGCGTCACTTCAGGATATCTAGAGTACGGCGTTTGAGCGTGAAGAAGAGGCTTAGCAACGTCAGCAGCAACACTATTTCCTGACGGATTCCACCGGCTGCGTCTTGCGGCTATTGAGGCTGCTGTTGATGCGACATGTTCCCTCACTGCTGTCACCCCCGATGTTGTTCTTTGTTCGTCGTCTTCACTTTCCGTTGTCCCTCTCTCTCTTTTCCTTGTCTGCACGCGTGTCGCATCTCTTCCTTGGAAAGGCATGAAGAGACGTGACGGCTGCAGCAGCGGCGCAGCAGTTGGTGCTGCTGCGGCTTCTGGCTGCTGCTGCACGCGTAGACGCACGTGTGTAACTGCAGCGGCAGTACTACGACCTGCAGCTGCAGCGGTGCATCACCCTACAAGAGGTGGTTTGCTGGTGCTTGCGCTGCTGCTGCGCCTTATTGCAGCCCTGCTCGCTGGGCCGGTCCTGCGGCTGCTGAGAAGCGATACTGTTGCATGTGTCTTCCACTCGTGCACGAGTCAGACGTTTTGTTCCTCACACCACGATGCTGCCGCTTCAGCACGCACAGACCAAGAAGCAGCAGCGGCAGGTCCCTCAGCTGCTGCTGCGGCAGCAGGAGGAGCTGCAGAACTATCTGCCACAGCATCCGAGGCAGCCGCAGAAGACTGGAAAGCCGCGCCCGCAGTCTGTACAGCTGCGCGAGGACCGCTTACGTCTCGAAGAGAATTTCCGCCGCTGCCGCTTCTCTCTGTGTCCTTTTGGAGTTCGCCGCAGCAACAGCGTCACCACGTGAAACTCGCGCAGGCCGGCGCTCGGCAGCTGAACTCAAATGAGGAACACCGTGGACGAGTTGACCAGCGGCAGACGGTAGAGTATACCTCCGGTAAGCCAAGGTATTATGGACTGCTGCAACAGCTGCTGGCGTGTACCGTTCCTGCAGAACAGCCGCAGGAGCAGCTGATTGAACTGCAGCAATATCAACGTGAAGACGTGCAGCAGTGTCATTGCCAGAGGGTGATGCCGCAGCAAGCGTTGGCGCAGCTGGTACGTGAACAACAGCAGCCCAACCTGCGACAGCAACATCAATGGCAGCTAAAGCAACGGCAGCTGGCGTTGCACAAGCAACAACAGCAAGAGAAGCTGCTGCAGTACGTCCAGAAGAAACTGCAGCAGCAGAGGCAGAAGAAGATGCAGCATTCAGAGCAGCAGGAGATGCAGCAGCGAGGACAGGAGGGGACGCCAGAGCAGGAGAAGTTGCAGCAGCAAGAGCAGAAGAAGCATCAGCAGCGAGGGAGTCGGCTGCAGAAAGAGAAGCTACCAAGGGGAGGGAGAACCAGGGAGGTAGAGGCGAGCACATGGAGCATCTTCGCTGCTGCAGTTGCTGCAGAACCGTTAGATAAGGAAGCTGAAGAAGAAGATGCAGAAGAAGTAACAGCGACAGCAGGAGCAGCCAATGCTGCTGCTGTTGGGGACGATGAAGATTTTTTTTACGGGGTGCCTGCCGTGGTGGGGCGCGGGGACGTCCTAGGCCGAGGATTCTTGCTGCTGCGGCCTCTGCACTTCATCTCGCCAGTAGACAGCATCAGCACCGCAACAGAGACGGCAGGTGAGCGCAGCCCGGCGAGTAGGAGCAGCCGTGATACAGAACGCACAGACAACAGCGCAGAGAAGGCGTCATTTGCTTCTTTTCCTGTAATTCCCCCCTCTAGTTCTGGCTTGTCGGCACTCCCGCGGTCCCGTGCTGCAGAGCCACAAGAGCGACAGCAGCAGCTGCAGCAAACATTGCAGCAGCAGCTGGAGCAGCAGCAGCGGGGAGACCAGTACGTTCTTGAGCAGCGACACCGACACCAGCAGCGACAGCAACGCCTCCAGCAGCGAGAGCGGCAGCTCAAGCACCAGGGGAAGCTGCAGCAGCAGAGTGTGTTTGTAGGCTGGGGGAGTGAGCAGGACAGGCAGACGCATGTGGTGGTAGGGCTGAATGGGAAGAGGGGGGAGCGTAAGGATTTTGGGGAGGGGACAGGAGGGGAGACAGGGGGGTTTGCCGGTGTTGTCTCGTCTCTGGGTAGCGATAGTGAGGCCGCGCTGCTGCCTGCGGCTGTGTTCCAGGATGGAGATGCAGCAACCAGTTTGCCGGCGCAGCGGGAACAGCTACTGCAGCGACTGCAAGCCTGGGCAGGGGCTTGCAGCAGTGCCGATGGCCACGTCCTGCTTCCTGTTGTGGATAAGAAGGAAGCGCAGGGTGCAGAGCATGCCCTGACGTTTTCACTTTATTCTACACCCGAATATAAGACGCTGCTATCGAGTGAGCAGCACCATCATCAGCGGCGGGCTGCCTTTCTTCGTATCTTCAAGGCCATTGTCGCTTCCCTGATGCAGCGCTCGCCCAGGGGCGCGGCTGCGCTCATAGCTGCTGCTGCAGCGGCAGCACGTGCAGCGGCTGCAGACTCTTGGGAAGGAGCCGTACTGGCTGCGCTGCCTGCGGCACTCACTCGATACTTTTCATGTGGGCGCAACACACGTGATGACCTTCCGACAGCTCCTCTGACAGCAGGAACAGCGCCACCCCCCGGCGCCGCCTCAGCCCCTCCTGCCGGCGGAAGAGCAGGCCGCGACACTGCTGCTGCACGGGCTACTCGCCAAGCAGAAGCAGCGGCGGGCGCAGAGCTTGGCAGGCTGGCAACAATGAATCGAGAGAGCGCCCAGGGAACAGCAGGCGGAGAAGAAGAAGCGGCAGGAGAGGAAGCAACAGCAGCAGAGGAGACAGCAACTTTTAACGCATCAAAGGGTACAGAGGAAGTGAAAGGGACAGCAGAAGAAACAACAGCCACAGCAACACAGCAGCGTCGTCAGCGACTGGAGGACGAAGACGCTGCTGCTGCTACAGCTGCAGCGCAGTGTCTCTGGCAGCTTGCTCTTGAAGGACCCGCGGCTGCTGGGCTGCTGCTGAGCAGCCCTGCAGCAGAAGCAGCTACGGCAGCAGGGGAAGGAGGAGCACGTGCTGCTGCTCTCCTCGCCCGTCCTCCTCCTGGAGAGTTTGCCGCTCAGGGTGTCTGCTTCAATCCCGGCGTGTGGGTTCATGCATTCCATAGAGATGAATAGTTTAAATGAGAAGGACGCGTGCACCCAGCAAATGTGTTTGTGCATGTTCGTATACTGACGCGCATTCACATCAGCCGCTCCTTAGTGTATACTTCTCTTTGCCCCTCTCCCTATATATGTTTGCTGCTTTCTAATTATAGAGACCGATTATGTGTGTGTGTTTACGTGTAGGGCAAAGAAGCCTACGTGTTTTCACAGAAAGAAACGGTGCTCCTATTCGCGTCTTTGCAGACATATTTTCTTTCTCGTGGGAGATTTTTGCTCCTTCCTTTCTGTTCTGTCTCTCACTGCTCTGTAGGAGAACCACACTGTTAGCCATGACATACACATCTGCAGGTCCTGTAGCGGAGGAAGAGATTTTCCGTAGAGTGCCTCGGCGTCCGCTGCAGCCCCTTACGCAGACCCATGCATTTGATGGATAGAAGAAACTCCAAGACGGATCACGTGTTCCACCCGCCTTCACATATATGTGCGTATTATGGAGCGTGCCCAGTTGTATGTACCAGTACGTGCGTATCTATATATTTATACATATATATATATATATATGCGTATATATGTATATACGCATCTCTGAATGTATAGCTGTACAGAGACGTGCATACGTCTACGTACATACGCGAGTGTGTCTACAGCTATTTGGGCGTCCACGTACGCGGATACAGATATATATATATATACACGCGTGTACGTGTGTGTATGTATCGTTCTGAATATATATCCGTATGTGCGTGTCGACGTATATACCCGCGCCTGCGTCTATCCACGGATAAATATTCGCTTCCAGATGTATGCACTTTTTTGAGAAGTGTAAGGTGTCTGCTGCTTGTGCCACTGCGGGCGTGGGGCAGTGCTGCTGGCGTCGTCGGGGCTGGCGATCCGGCTGTTGCTGAGACTGGCGCTGCTGTTGCTAAGGCTGACACTGCTATTGCTGAGCCTGGGACTGCTATTCCTGGGGTGCTGCTACTGCAGCTTTTTAAAAGCTTTCCCCTTCTGGACGAACGACGGCACTTCGGAGCATCACTACGAGCTGTTTAACAAGGTCGGACAGGGCGCCTACGGCGAGGTACACTGTAGAATTTCTGCTGCTATTTCTCTCCTGCCCAACTTCTCTCCGTCTGCTGCCGCAGTATCTTTACTCTCTGCTGCGGTTGCAATCCAGTTGCAACGCCATTCGTATCTCTATATCCCTTTACATTTATATATATATATATGAATCCCTGTATATACATATGTTTGTATATACATATATATCCTTTTACACGAATGTATATCCTTATATACGTGCATATCAATATATACAAACATGTCCTTATAAGTGTGTCTATATACATACCTATATACATTTTTCGTAGGTATCCGTCTCTAGTATAAATTCTACGTATAAATCTCTATGTCGCAGTCTCTATCTGTAAATCCCTACCTATAAGGATTCTTACATCTAAGTCCTTAGCCGTGTATATTATTGTATGTATCAATACGCTAATTCTAGCGTACGTACAACCTTCTTTATATATTCTATCTCTGTGTATTCTCATTGGGAGTGCTTTTGCGGCGGTTGTTTCCTAGGTATCTGCTACAGCGGTCTGTGGAGCTGCTCTCGAATGCGGCTTCCCGTCGATCTTGTGCTGCTGCCGCGGTCTTGCGTAGTTGCTGTGTTGCTGTGAGGCACCCGCCATCCGTCCGAAAAAGGGCCGCAGTTGCTGCGGTTGCTGCTGCAGCACCGTGTCTAGAAGTTCTGCGGCTGCACTGGGACGGCATTGGAACTCGCACCGCTGCCTACCCTGCTCAACCAGTGCCTGGCGCTAGACTCCTGAGGCAGCGCTGCTGATGCTGTTGTTAGCGCCGATGTTGCTGTGACCGCTGCTGTTGCTAGGGATGCTGCTGCTGTTTTCTGCGACTGCAGCTGTTGCTTCTGCCGTTAGGAGCCTTACACGTGTTGCTTTTGTCGATGCTGCGGCTCTGTTACTCCGTATTACTCGCGTTACTACGTCTTCGTTTTGTTCTGCGAATGCTGTTGCCGCTGCTTCTTTTGCCGGTGCAGCTGTGGCTGCTTAGCCGGCGCCGCTGCTGCTGCTGCTTTTGCGAGTTGGGAGGGTGCTGCGCAGCTTCTGCAGAGCCGTCGTGCGAACCGCGACTTCTGTTGTTGCTGCCGTCACCTTTTTCTTCTGCAGCAGTTGCTGCCGCTGTTCTTGCAGGGCTGCCACACTGATGCTGCTGCAGTCAGTGAAGAATAACGCGCGTCGTGGAAAATCTGATGTCTTCTCTCTCTCTATCACTACTGCGACATGGAATTGAGAGATATGTACTTCTCCTTATCTCAAGGATTCAGCAGTGACGTAGCGACACCATTGGACTCTTCCTATGTATTAGTGAAAAAAAGTTTTACTGCTACATCGTATATTTGTTCCCTAATTTCCTGCGTGGGGAAAGAACGGTGCTTCGTTGCTTGTCCACGCTTGCGTAATGGAAACACATGGAGAAATTTTGTAGAGTTTAAAACCCTAGTGCTGCCGGGTGTCAGATAGCGCAGAAGGACAGCTGCGAGGCGCATTGAGCAGTCGATTAAGATAAAATTTGTGTTGAAATACCTTTTTGCTAAACCTCTCTGTCCAAGTTAATCTCTATGTTTGTGTTCTGTATTTACCTCTCTCTATTCACGTGTAGAATACATTATCAATTTTCTACGCACTCCGACACGTGTGTAGCCAAAGTGCCCCAGATTTATATCTATACATAGGTACACATTGCCACATTATAACAGACGTGTACGTATATTTACTCACGTGAATACGTGTAGGCGTACCTATACATACACAGATTTGGAGGACGAACGAGCCACGTGAGCTGTTGCAGGAGAAGAGATGCGCAGCAGAAACGAGGACTGTGTGAACGCGAACGAGGCGTAAGCAGCTGCGTAGGGGTTGTCAGCAGAAATTTGACAAAAACGCATCGCAACGAGAGAGACAGACGCTGGTGCTGAAAATGAATAGAGAGCAGCAGATCGTCGAACAATTGCCTGGCGTGTAACGCCCGACTTTTATGTGTATCACGCCGCTCTCCGTGTGAGCACCAGAAACTTATGCAAATGGAGTAGAAGTGTTCGTGGGTACTGCAGTGGTTGACGATATGCTGATCCTTGCGGGACTGCTGCTGGAGCTGCGAACTCTGGTGGGGCGTAGAGTCCTGCTGCTGGTAGAGCTCCTCCGGAAACAGCTGTTTGAACCACAGCTGCAGCTGCTTTTTTGAAGAATTTGCTGTTCCTGCTGCTGAAGGAGTTGCGATTGCCACTGGCGTTGCCGCTGCTGCTTCTTGCGGGGCCTGTGTGCGTGAGTGCTGCGGCTGTTGCGAGAGTGGGACGCTGCTGCTGCTGGTGGGCGCTGCTGCAGTTGCCTTGCTGCCGCGATGCTGGGGTGAAGTTGCTGCGGCTGCCGTCTCTCGTTGAAGGAGGAGGTGTTCCCGGTGATAGTGTTCAAGAACGTGTTGCTGCTGTTGCGTTACCTGTTGCTGCTGCTGCTGCTGGTGGAATTGCTACCAGAACTGTTGAAGAAGCTTTTGCCTGCTGCTGCTGGGGGATCGGCTGCTCTTGCTGTTGCAGCTGTCTTCATGTAGAAGTTGCTTCCGCCGCTCCTCTTTTGTTCGTCTCCTCATTTGTGTTCATAGGTGTGGATGGCGGTTGCACTTGACAGCAACGTAGCACACCCATATGTCGTTCTGAAGCGCATGCACGGCGGTCGAGGAGCAGACGCGCACGCGCGTCGCATCCGTCGCAGTGGCAAAAGAGAAATCTTCTTCGGTAAAGTTCCTTCGACTGTCTTTCCCAAAGAAGATATGTAAACTGTCCTTCCCACTGGTGTCTTCTCTTTCTTTACATCTCCCTTCTCTTTCTCGTTACTTTTTTCTTCTTGCTCTCTCTGTCTCTCTCCCTCTGTCTCTATGCTCATATATTTATATATATATGTATGCCCTTGAAATTGTCAATGCTAGGGCTCTCCCTTTGTACGCTATTACATATATACACACATGTAAATGTATATATATATGTATAGATGTGTATGCATGTATATATGCGCATCATACTTTATATGTATATATATTTACGCTTTCATACGGCGGTATATGAACATATGTGTGTTGTTATGTCTTTTAGGCGCTGTAAGTGTACGCACCGTCAGACTGAGACAGTACGCGTAGAGTGCACCTGGCCGTGCGCCCTTCTTTCGTTGTCTGCTTGCATTTGTTTCTCCCAAGGTTGGGGACGTGCGTTTACCTCTCCGACAATTTGCTTTCACTTTTCTCCCTCTTCTTCTTCTTTTATTTCACTCTTCTTCTTCGTCATTTGCCTGTTTTTTGTGTCTGTTGTACGCTTGCTGCAACAGGGATGCACAAAGGTATTCTCTGCGTGCCTCCCGTATTGTGTCGTTTCCCGCTCTCCGTCCCCTGCACGCGCCCTGATATGTGAACTTCTTCTATCTCTGTGAATCTTTGTCTTTCTCTGCCTCTTCTCTCGCTCACATATATGAAGAAATCGCTACGTATATATATATGTATATGTATGTGTGAACTGTTGCTCAGATATATGTAGAGATCACTACGTGTATATATATATACACATATATGTCCGCACTCTTGCTCAGATATATGTAGAGATCACTGCGTATATATCTAGATATGTATATATGTGTCTGCACTCTCGCTCAGATATATGTGGAGATCACACATATATAGATAGATTTATGTACTTTCTGCAAGCTGCACGTGGATTGCACCAAGTTCTTGTGTCTGTCTGCGATATTTTGCCGCCTTCGCGTCTCCGCTTTACATGCGTGGGGCCGTCGTCAGTGTTGTGAGGCCTGGTACATTTCCTTCTTCTGCGGGGCGTGCAGAAAGACCTGGAAAAAGTGTTTCTGTACAAGAGTTATCTGTGCGGGCACACGCAGATTTGTTCAGGAGTTGTTTCTACTTTCTGCTTCAGGCGACTGTGAGGACGCCGTCCATTACCCGTCTCTTCAGTGTACCTCTCTTCACCTGCATGCGTGAACACTTCCACCTGTCCAGGAGTCTCGTGCATCATCTGCCCTGAGTTCCGTATATGAATAAGTACGCGTACACATGTATGTGTGTATGTGTTTCTCGCCACACGAATGGATAGACAGGTGTGCGTACTACGGTAGACATAGCACGAGACACACGTGCGCGTCGTTATCTTGCGCGGAGCAGAAAACGTCCGGAGGGACTAGTAGTGAGAAATATATGTGTGTGTACGTGCTGTCATATAGTGAAATTATATGCGTATGGTGATGATAAACGGAGGCGGGAGTGAAAGGATGCATTCACGTGCTCTTCGTTTTGCCTGCGAGTGTATCTTTGTGATGAGTGCTTGTGATTCGTCTACCCAGAGAATAATGCGTTTGTGTATTCTCGAGTGTGGACAGACAGGGAGACAGACACACAGAGGGTGACACGAGTCCTCCACCATAAAGCTATCGTACTTTTAAATGTCCCACGGCTCTTCTTTTTTGCTGCTGCGTCTGCTCTTGGCCCGTTGCTGCTCCTGCTGCCGCTCCTGTCCTGCTGCCGCTGCTGCTCTTTTGTCCTGCCGCTGCTGCTCTTTGGTCCTGCTGCTCTGGCTGGTGCGCCGGGGCTGCAGGCGAGATGCTGCAGGGGGCAGCACACGTCGCACGGTTCCTCGAGGCGTTCACGACTGCGCGTAGAGGAGCAAAGGGAAGGAGGAGCAGCGTACGCAGCAGCAGCAGCAGTCGCACCGACAGCGGCAGCACCGCCCGTCACCCGTACGGAAATAGCGCAAGGACTGGCAGCAGGAGGAGCGGCAGTCCCGCAGACAGTAGCAGCCGCCGAAGCAGAAGCAGCAGACGCCGACGATCCGGCGGTCCTACGCACTCGCAGCAGCAGCGGGCGGGACAGCCGCAGCAGCAAGAAGATGATGAGCAGCTAGGGGAGCAGGAGGAAAGCGAGGAGGGGGCAGAGGCGGAGGAAGCAGCAGACATGTGGCTGGTTTTTGTTAACGAGGGCTTCTCTCTGTCGCACCTTTTCTTCTCGCCTGACGAAGCACGCGCTGGGATGATGGCGCCTGTCAGTCTCTTCTCTTTACCGCCTTCCGTGCACTCCTGCCTCTACATCCAGTACCCACACGTCTACATATAGACAGATAGAGCGATCCACATATATATACTTATGTGTGCATATCTCTGTCTCTCTGTGTGTCTGCATACTTGTGTTTACATGTATTTTCGTAGACGGTTGTGCGTACATTTTGTCACACTATCCATGTATATGTAGTCGTTTCTACGTGCATACATAAGTACTGTGTCTGTATATCTCCCTCTGTATGGGGAAGTGAGTCTGCATTTGTTTGTGTTTATGTACGTGTAATAACGCTGTATATCTATGTAATCTTGCCAGTCTGTGCGCATGCATCATTCTCTCCCCTGCTGATGCTCCTCCGTGCGTTCCTGACGTAGGTCTATACGCTTAATGATCGACACATTGACAGAGAGAGAAATGGCGTGCAGGTGCAGTTTCGTGGTCGGATGCATGCACGGATCTGTCCACTTTGCACACCACGTCTGTATAGCGAATACGTCTGCCTCTCTTTCTGCGGCTCTGCACGTGTGCTACACGTATATATGCGTATACATATAAATATATATACATACACATACACACTTGGATATAAGTGTATATATGAACATCTAATTCTTCGCACACCAAGCTATATATATGTATATATATATATATGTTTATATATACCCCTGCGCATATACAGACTTACATACATATACATACTTACATGCATATACATGTACCTGTTCGTACACCAGGAAATGTATATACACCTCTGCATATATATATATATATATATATACATTCATTTATACATACGTGCATGCACGCGTAGCTGTACGTACTGTAGGCCTGCGTACATGCAGACACGCGTTACAGGCGCTCACACGCTTTCCCTATATACGTATATATATATGTATATATACATACATGGAAGTCCATATATATATATATATATATCTGTGGATTTGTGTGTGCCCACGTGCTGCGCAGGGAAACAGACCCGCATGCGTATGCACACGCGTATACGTACCACAGAGGCACATGTCTACATGCGTGTACACACACATAGATACACGTTATCTATTTATACGTTATATCCTGCATCAATATATATACACACATATATCGGGTATATATAGACATGTATATAGATTACACATATATATATATATATTACATACCTTACATATATATATCTGTGGCATATATTATATATCTGCATCTATATATATCGGCTATACATAGGCATGTATACACATTATATACATCGTATATATATATATACACAGTATATATATATGTATATGTGGTATACTTGTCTTCACAGGGGCGTGGCGACGTGTAAATAGAACTCTACCTCTTCAGGCTGAGTACGCAGCATGTGGATGTCCTTTACCTATGCATTCACATATATATATATATATATATATATATGTATATGTATATCTGTTTGCTCTGTGTGTGTGTGTGTGTGTGTGTGGGTGGGTCTACTGAGACCCCTACCCTCCACGTGTCACTTGTGCGGGACAGACGTCCGCGTGCATGTCCGCGTCTTTCCTCGTAACTGCTCCTACTGCTGCTGATATATCTTTTCTTTACATATACGTTTACATAGACCAGCGCGATATATGTATCCACGTGTCGTAGATCTGCGCCAGTTCCGGGTGCGGGCGCCGCCACCGGCAGCACACAACCTGCAAGACACCGCTGTAACGCAACTTCACCTGCTTGCCTCCTTTTCTTTTTTTTCTGTGAAAAAGTTCCCCTTCCGTCTTCCAATCCACGTGCGCCACGTCCTCATTTTCCCCGGGTACGCCTGAGCGTCCGGCCGCCGCTGCTGCTGCTGCTGCTGCCCTTCTGCGTGCAGTCGGACCTGTGGTGGCTGCTGAAGCGTGGAGGAGACCGCACAGCGGCGCGGGAGGCGCAGTGGGCGTCGCAGCTGGCGCGAGGCCTGCACAGCAGCACCGGGAGGCCACCGCCAGAAAGCAGCAACAGCCGCAGCAGGAGGAAGCACAGAGACATCAGCGGCCAAGAAGAAGAGCAACAGCAAGCCGGTCGAACTGGCCGAGATGCTTCCCCCTACTCCACTTTCCGTCCTTCAGCGTCTTACTCGTACTCTTGTGACCCGGATGCGTCTTCTTCTGGTGGCTCCGTCGCTGCTGCCTCTGCTGCAGTCCCGGGTCCGCAGGGCAGAGAAGACTCATCTGCTGCACCTTTCTTCTCGTTTCCTCCTTTCGCTTCTCCTCCTCCCTCTTCATCGTCATCTCCTCCTCCTCATTCTGCGTCTTCTTCAAGGAAAAGAAAGTTTTCGCCGTTCCAGATCTTCTACGACGCCTTCTCGAAGGGCACGGCTCCTGACTTTTTGCTGTTTCTCCGTGCCCTGTTGCGGCCCGTGCTGTCTGCTCTGGCGACTGCACATGCCCACCACATCACCCATCGAGATGTGAAGCTGGTAATTTTTCCTTTCCTGAAAAGTTGGAGGAGATCTCATCGTGCAAATAAATCAGTGAAGGGGATGATAAGGACTCCTGTCTCTCCGCTTCCTTAGGGTGGGGAAAAATGAGACCTTTGTCTTTCTGTGTCCTTTTCGCTCTTCTTTTCTTCGTCCTTTTGTGTCTTCTCTACGGTTTCCACGATCCGTCAGCATCTTGGAGAGTCTACACAGAGGTAGCTGTGAATGAACGCACATGCACTCCTTTTTTACTTTCCCGTTTCCATCCCATTCTTCTCCTTTTTCTTCCTGGGTCCCTCGGTTTCTTTTCTTCTCCTATATGTGACATTTCCTGTCCTCTTCTTCTTCGTCTTCTTCGTCTTCTTCTTCCCCTTACTCTTCTTTTTCTATTCCTTTTGCTTTTATTCGACTTGGGGCATACGTCCACATGCATTTCCTGCCGTCGTGTCGCTTGCACAAGTGAGCGAGAGAAAAGTCTCTCTTCTTTGTCAGGCCCAGTGACGGAGGTTTTCGACTTCTTCAGAAGGTTCTGCATTTCCGTAGGGAGTTTCTCCTTTTTCTTCTTCTTTTCGTGTTTTCTTCTTTCCGTCTTCCTCTTCTTCTTTGCGTCTTCTTCGTCCTTCCGTCTCTGGCTCTTCAAAGTCCTCGCGGCACAAAGGACCACGTCCGATGGTACAGGAGGACTGTTGTCTTTCCTTGCTTGTGGTGCGGGTATGTCTCTTTGTATTTCTTCGTGTACGAATAAAAGCAGAGGGGATCTATTTATTACTTTTTCTGTAGTAGCTGTTCTCCCACCTACGAGAAGAGCAGAAAATGGGTTCACCGACGGAGCTCAAACACGTCTTCCTTGTGCAGAAACGTTGAAATTTGCAGTCACGCTTCGACCGGGACATCGCAAGCGGACACGCTTCACTCGGAGGGCTCCGAAGCAGTGGTGGAAGCGCGTCATCTTGTCCCTTTGCATCTGTCCACGAACAGAAGGGATGTCGAGAATTTCTTGTGTGCGATAGATAAATTTATGGTGGGTGATGGTGTGTATTCACGCGGAGGAGGGAGAGAGGATAATGAAGGCGAATGCAGATTTCCTGATGCTTGTCTCGGTCCACGCTGCTCCGCAGGAAAATATTCTGCTGCGTCCGTCGCTGCCCTTAGACGTCCGGCTCGCCGACTGGGGCAGCGCCGTCCTCAACGCGAGCCACTCCAACGCGAGTGAGAAAACCCGCAGCCACAGCAGCAACAGCAGCAGCACTAGCACAGGCAGTAGCAACAGCAGCAGCAGCATAGCAGCAGTACAACAATACCGACAGCAGCAGCACTAGCAACAACAGCAACAGCACCGGCAACAGCAGCAGCAGTAGCAGCAGCAGCAAGGATGTAGAAGAAGCGGTGTCGTGTTCCTCGCACGTCCTTGCTGCTGTCAGATCTGGTGTCTGTGTAGCAGACCCACGTAATACATACGTACACATTCATATCCATACGTGCACGTATTCACGCACATATGAACACGTGTATACACACTTGCGTGTGCGACTGTATACATACATGTACGTACGTATTTCCGCCTCTTGTCGGCATATGCATACATTTATATATTCGTATACGTGTGAGCATGGGTATTCACGCACGCGTATGCGAGTGTATACACACATGTACCTGCATGCTGCTGCGGCTTGCCGGGTCCCTGTGCGGGTACTTTTGTAGAGTGGCATGTGGGCTGTACGCTTGGCGGGGCAGATGGAGGTGCCGCACTTCTCTGCCGCTATCTTCGGCTGGGGCTGCTGCCTGAAAATTCTGTTTTCCACTGCAGCGACTCCCGTGTCGCTAGCCATCTGCAGCATTTCTTCGGCGTGCATATATGCATATATTTATATATACACACCTACACAGATACGTGTGCACACACATATACACATACACCCACATACACATATACGTACACACACACATATATACGTATGCGCATATATATATACACATACACGTGTATGTAAAGAGTTACGTATGCACATAAACATACCCATCGGTCTGCGGACGGGAGACAGTGACGGTTGCTCCGTGTGTGCGGCAGGTGGAGTCCGGCTGCTGCTGTTACTGTTGTGTGGACGTATCTGGAGTTTGCTGCTGTTGTCGGCGCTGTCTCGTCGTCTCCCGATCCTGGTGCCGCTGCTGCTGCCGCATGCTGTGCTGCAGAAAAAAGTGGAACACATCGTTCACAAGAAGAGCTGAGGCGCGCACAGGCTGCAGCAGCAACTGCTCAAGTTCTTCTGTTTCTTCTCTCTCTCCTGCCGTGTACCTTGTATCTGCAGTTGGGATTGCAGCGCTTCCTGCAATCTCTTTCTGTGAAACTCTTTGTTCGCTTCTGTGGTGCTACCGTTGTGCTGCTGCGCTGCTGCTGGTGCGACTCGCTTTTGTTGATCTCTCCGTGTGTGCGTCCGCTGCCGGAGGGTGACTCCTGTTCGTGCTCCGCTCGTCGCTGCGCGCTTTTTTTTGCGTTCTCTGCTGAGGGTACCTGGCCTACTGCTGCTGCTGTTGCCGGGTGTGGGGCTGTCGGTGGCTGCTCTGCTGCTGCATGGTGTCGCCGTTGGAAGCTGCCGCTGTTCTTCCTTTTGCTTCTCGTCGGCGCCCGTCCTGATCTTGGAGCGGTTTTGACTACAAACCGCTGCTGACGCGCTGCCGCTGCTGCTGCAGTTTACACCGCTGCGGTTTTGTGTGTTGCTTTGTGCGTTCGTGGGACCTGCTGCTGCTGCGGGCCGCGCAGCTGCTGTGAAGTCTTTCCTGCGACTGCTGAGCGAAGACGAGCCTTCGGCCGCGCAGGAAACCGCGGGCTATCAGCCGCCCGAAGATTTTTTCACTGCCTCAGCGACTCCCTCGGCCCCCGCTGCTTGTGCACCGTGTCCTTCTCCTCGCTGCGGCTGCCAATGTTGCTGCCGCCAAGGCAGGGGTCCAGACAACGCAGCAGCAGCAGGAGAAGCAGCGATGGCAGGAGGTTCTCCACCACCATCTGCCGGTCGAGACCCAGGCCTCAGCAGCAGCTGCAGCACTAAGTGCGACAGCAGCGAACGCAGCGGGAATCCCAGCAGGAACCAGAGCAGGAGCAGCCTGCACCTCGGTGCTGCGCGCAGTGCCAGCAGCTGCTGCTGTCGCAGCGTCGGAACTCTGCGCACATTCTTCAGATGCAAGAGGCTGCACTTCTTGAAGGTTTCGGCTGAGGGAACGCAGTGCAGAGAAGAAGCAGAAGAAGCCCAGAAACAGCAGGAGAGGAAAAGACGTTACTGGAGGCAGCCTTCCTACGACATGTGGAGCGTCGGCCTCACGCTGCTAAAGGTCGTCTTAGGAGATCTCGATCCTCTCATTATCAAAGACGATAGAGACAGACTTCGCGTAGGCATTTTGCTGATATCCTCGTAATTTTACAGACGCCTGCTACGTGTGTACATTTGTACATACTTGCATACGTGTTTACTATATACGCCTCTGCATGTAGACATTCATGTAGACACTCATATATATATATACATACACGTTTGTTGAAACGAACATATATATATATATATATGTATGTGCTCATATCTATGTGCTGATAACTGTACACACACTCTGTATCTTTATATATATGTACCGTTGTGCCCTTGTACTTATCTACTAAAAAATACGCATATATATATATTTACATCTGCACTCAGACACATGTATATATGTCCATTCGTACACGTATACACTTCTTCCTGTATGCTTGTATAAATCTACCTGTAGACACGTACGAGTCTATCTATACGTATGTACACTTCTGTGTACGCTTTTGTGTCTACATATGTGTATACGTATGTGTTCTTCGTATGGATCTAGGCATATTCGTGTAACGGATGTAGTGACCTTTATCATATGGTGTCATTGCTGGAGTTCTCTTCTTCTTTTACCTGGACACGTGCCTCTGTGTGTATTTACGTACTTGTCCGTACGCACATCTGTAACAATCCTCTCGCTGTGGCTGGCTGCTCCCCTGTCTCTTTCTCTTCGCTTACCTGGACGTCGGCCCATGTAGGCTGCTTATGATGAAAACTCTACACCGGCAGCTCTCTGTGGCTCGCTGACTTTTTCTTACTATTCAAAGTTCTCTCTTCAATCTCTTTGACAGCGCCCTCTGCGTCCAGCTGCGTGAACAAAAGGGAATACGAAGACAAGGAAGGGAAAGTGAAGGGGTTGAAATATAGAGAGGAAGTTCAAGCGGAAGAAAAACATGGAAAGAGACATACATATATATATATATGTGCAACATGTGTGTATCTGTTTGCGCATGTGGATATTATAGACACAGGGACCGACACGTACATAGAGTCGCTTCTCTACCTGATGAGGCTAAAAAACTGAGAGAGGACGAACACCTGGAAGAAAAAGAAGAGGGGAAGACATACATATATATAGGTGGATGTGTATATGGATATGTTTTGTGAGCTGCTGCTGGACCGCTGCTGCAGGGTTTTCTTCGTGAGGTGCTGCTGCTCGCGTTGGGCCCGCAGCGCTTTGCCTCCGTCTCGTTTCTGCTGCTGCCGGTGCTTCTGCTGCTGCGTGGAGCTGCTGAGACTTCGGCAGAGCGTGACTGGCGTGGTGTACTGCTGCGGCTGTTCTGTTTTGCAGCTGCTGTGTCTGTGTGTTGTGAGGGAGCTGCTGTATTTTGCTGCTCCAATGGCGTCCTGCTCCTGTGCCTGGACGTTCCTGCTGCCTCCGTCTGCCGCTGCTGCCTCCGCCTGTCTCTGGCGGTTGTCGCCGCAGCTGGCGAATGTAGCACCGGCTCTTTACGTGTAGGTGCAGCAGCACTGTGTTTGCTGCCGCTCTCCCAGCGGGTCCTATTGCTGCTGCTTTTATTCTGTGGTTGATGCGGTTTCTTGCTGGCGACGCCTCCTGGGCAGGTGGAGCAGCGAGTCGCCCTTTTCCCCAAGGCAGAGCGTGAGCGCGTGCTGCTGCTGCAGGCGCTGGAGGATATGTGTTTGACCGCGTGGCGAGATGACCACCTGCCTGCAGTTGCTGCTGCTGTCACCAAGCAGCTTCAGCTACGCAGACAAGAAGCGAGAGCAGCAACAGCGGTCACTGCAGTTCCACCGGCAGAGTCAACGGTTGTTCTCGCTGCGGTGCAGCCTCCAACGACAGCGCGCCCAGCCGCAGCGGCAGCCGCCACAGGATTGCCTGCAGCTGCAGCAGGAGACGGAATAGCAACACCAGCAGGGAGAAGAGCAGGCACAGCACAACGGTCGACGGGAGGTGATGCGGCAGACGCTGCTCTTGCTTTTCCTTCGCGTTCAGGATCTTCTGCTGCAGCGGCGATCACGCGACGCTTCCACCACCCGAGTGGGCAGCGCAGGTGCTGCTGCACCGGCAGCACCGGTGAAAGCAGCAGCAACAGCAGGAAGTGCCTGCCTTGCCTGGATACAAGAGACACGACGCTTTTCCCTTCCCCACTGCAGGAGCATGCGCAGCCGCAAGCTGCCGGTGTTCACGGGGTTCTACAGAACACAGAATTCCACACAAGGAAGGACGGGGTGGGTGCTGCTCCTGCTGCAGCAGCTGGTAGTACTGATGGAGGTATCCCTGCGCTGCTCACTTACACCGCTTCTCTGCTTTTCGACATGCTGCACTTGTCGTCTCTCTGCTTGTTTCTCACTCGCGTGCTGCCGTATTGCTCCAAGTGGTGTGTCGGCGTCGGCGAGGACGGGCGCAGCAGCAGCAGTAGCCAGGAAAACAACAGTCCAAGCCGCAGCAGCACCGACTGGGGAGAGAGAAGCTGCAGCGGCACGGAGATGGGTGGCGAGGAGAGCTGCAGTGGTGACAGTCCCACTGCAGCAAGGAGCAGGCGCGGCAGCAGCTGCTACACCGCAGCAGGAGCAGCACATGGCGAAGGTCATTTCTGTGAAGGAGGAGACGGAGCAGACGACGAGGAGGAGGAGGTGCAGCAGGAGCAGCGTGGGAGACGAGACAGCAACGTCAAGCGCAGGTTCTGTCGTGGAGGCACTGAAACGGAGGAGGCGGCGACAGCAGCAGTGGGAGACGCGGCTGCTGCCGCGGTGGTTCTGCGGTCGCAGGGGGGGGCGGTGATGATGTCTGTGCAGCGGGGGGGAGCAGGAACGACTCAAGAAGACCAAAAGTCAGCCTGGGTTGTGCGGCTGTCGGAAGTGAAGCAGGACGGAAGCAGCAGCAGCAGCAGCGTGGGGGAGACTCTGCAGTGCTGGAGCAGCGGCAGCAACGGGATGGGAGAGGGCGGAGCAGTCGGAAGAACTGCGGACACGCTTTCTGCTGCTGCTGCAGTAGCGACGGAGCCAGCAGCCACAGAAAGCGGGCCTGCAGCGCTGCCTTTTGAAAGAGAGAGCGGCCGTGGAGACGCGCGAGACAGCAACAACGGCGACAGCAGTTTCTGGCATGCAAGAACCGCCAGTGGCAGCAAGCGAGCCAGGGGTCGCCGTGACCAAACGCTGCTGCAGGAAGCGGTGTGTGATGACCGCCGGGTACGTAGTGCTGCCTCTGCATGAGAGATATTTTCCTGCCTGCTTTAGGCACAGGGTTTTATATGTATATATATATATATACAAGCCGTTAACAATGACACAGCGCATAGAGGTAGATAAATGTGTATAGACGATGCGCATAACGATACGTGTGGGTACAGGAGCAACGTGTATACACGAGTATGCGTGTACCGTCGCAGCTGGTAACGCTGCTGCTGTTATCATGTGCTGGTGCTACTTGTGCTGCTGGTAGACTGCGCCAGGTGGTGGGACTGCTGCTGTGGCAGCAGCCTGCGGCTCCTGCGTTCCTCCGCGCTCCTGTGCTGTTTTGGGTTGTTGCTCGTGCCGCTGCTAGCAACTTAGGTGCTACTGCTGCTGCTCGGCATAGCGTTATTGCGTCTTGCATTGAAGCTGCCGCTGGTGCTGTTGCCGGTTGTGTTGCTGCCGCTCCTGCTGCTGCTGCTGCGGCTTGTGTTGGTGCTGCTGCTGCTGGATTTGTCAGAAAGCTGCGTGCGGCTGTGTTGCTGCTGCTGCTGTTTTTGCAGTTTGCTCAAGTGCTGCGGGAGAGAGACAAGGCAGGCGTGGGGCTGCCGAACGCGTTGGCGCGCGATCTCCTGCGTCGTCTGCTCGCGGTCGATCCTCAGGTGGGTCACATCTTCTTCTTTTTCTCTCTCTCTTCCTTGCCCCCCCTCTCGCCCGCACTGGTGTAGAACTCCCGTTTAATGAAAGCTTCATTCTACCCGTATTTTCCAAGCCAAGCGTGCTTCCTGGCCTGCGTCGTATACTTCTATGTACACTTGGTTACTTTCTTTTGCCTGTACAGTGGGATAGATGTCGACCCGCCGCAGGAGCCACCGCTGGCTCTGCTGCTGCGCCCTGTGTGTGTGTGCGTGTGTGTGTGTGTGTGCCGCTGCTGTGGCGTGCTTCACTGCTGCTGCTGCTGCTATCGCTTGTGCTGCTCGTGGCTGTCTCTGTGTGGCTGCAGGACCGACTGACAGCTGCTGAGGCGTTGCGGCACCCGTGGTTTCACGTCCCTCCTGCTGCTGCAGGGACGCAAGCACACGAGCTGCTGCAGCAGCAGGAGGAGAAGCTCGCGCATCAGCAAAGGAGCAGCAGCAGCAGCAGCAACTTTATGTTCTTCCAGAACAAGAGGTAGCAGCACTGCCGTCGCAGTGTCTCTGTAGTAGCGATGTCGTGAAGGAAGAAGCAACCCTCACGTTTGTGTTTTGGCAAGGCCAGAACGTGCTGCAGCCGCCGCCATATCGCAGCAGCAAGGTGACCAGCAGCAGCAGCACGGGGTGAGCGTGCGGAGCAGGATGGTGGGCACGAGTAGCAGGAGCGACAGCAGTTCAAGCCGAAGCAACAGCAACGTCTAAGGCAAAAGAAGCAGCCGCATCAGCCGCACTCCGTCGCAGACGTGCAGCGGCGCAGGAGAAGCAGCAGGAGATTGCGAGGGTGCGGTGCTTGCTGTGTGCAGCCCGGCTGCCGCAGCTGCTGACACATTTCAACTCTGTGGGAACACCAGCAGCAGCAGCAGTTTCCTCACTGTACGGTTGCATTTGTATAGAGGAACCAGCTGCAGCAAAACGAAGCAGGAGTGACGATTACAGTGGGTAGTGAGGGAGGGGCTGGGGCTTCGACGAACCAGGAGCAACAGCAGTGCAACTCATGTACATGAGTGGCGTGTGGGGTTGTGTTGTCTCACTGTCGCCAGAAAGGCGGAGAGGAAAACATTGCAGGCCGTCTTTCTTGAAACTGCCGCTGCTGGTACCGCACTTGCCGTTAGTGATGCTGCTGTAAAGGCTCCTGCTGCGATCGCGTGACTGCTGCCCCGACCACCGGCGGATGCTTCTGCTGGTAGTCCAGGCGACGTTGCTGCTCCTCCTGTGTGACTGCGGCCGCTGCTGCTGGGGCAGCCCGTTCCGCAGACGCTGCAGCAGCCGCTGCTTGCACCGCCACAGGCGCTTTTGTGCCTAAGGAAAACGACGCTGCCGCTGCTGCTGCCGCCCAACTCGACGAAGGCTTCGGCTGCCTCCGCTGCTACTGCCGGTGCTGTTGCTGCGAGTGCAGTTGTGAACATTGCGGCCGCTATATCGGCACAGCCCTCTTACCTTCAGATAGCTTTTCGCGCCGCAGCAAAGTCGCTTGTGCTAGGGCAAGTCCGACCCAGACGGAAGAGACACAAAGGGCGCAGTCCTAGCACTTCAACATTTGGCACTACCTGTGTCTGCTCGAAAACTTAAAAATAGTCGTAGACGTGCATCGAGGCACACACGTGTAAATGGCAGCGGGACGCTGGCATACTATAGAACAGATTCGACCTCGTACAGGCATAGACAAGTGTCGTACATATTCTCACGAGAAAACACAAGGAGATGATGCAGAATTCAAAGCCGTGAGCTTTTTTCATTGTACGCATAAGCTGCAGCGGCATATCTCAGCAGCTTGGAAGTAGCCTGTTCAGTATGAAGGAAATGTGTGCGTGTGCGGGCAGCCTCTGCATGCGGAAATACTTTCGCACGGATCACGGCGACTGCGCACGCCGCACGCTCATGCATATATATTTGTATGTATATCTGTCCGTCTGGTAAACGCATACGCCTCTGTGCATGGACGCGAGTAGCATGCACGTACACCGCAGCAGTTGTGTGACACTGCGAATACAGACGTCTCTTCAAGCGTGTACACCGCGTGCGTTACTCTGCTTACGTGCGGCACTTGCATGCGGGTGGACTGCGCAACTTGCAACCGCACCAGTACACGTGCTGAGCACATGACTATATGTAGGCACTGGCTCAGCATATGCGTGCATATATGTGACGCATATACTTTCTATGTGCCGGGGTACGCGTGTGCACGCGCACGCACACGACAGCATGAGCATACGTGTACAGGTGTGCGTCAATCTGCATGCAGTTCTTTATCTGCGTCTGTCTCTACGGCAGTACTACTGAGGATCAAACATCATATATACACATGTATTATATACGCACGCACGGGCTTCTCTTGCGCGCTGCAGCGTGGGCATGGCCCGGCCAGGGGGAAGTGGTACTGCTGCTGAATGACGCTTCCCAGCTGCAACGTGCAGCTGCAGCCTTTACTCGGGACAGATCTCAAGTTGCATTCGACGGGAATTCCAATAACTAACTGGGTTCGTCACTGCTGGTATGTGCAACTTCCGTTATGGAAGCAGCTACACGCTCTTGCACTGCAGTTTACCGAGTGGGGAAGGTGCACGTGCATATGTCTGCAGAAACGCTGCTGTAGCAGCAGTGCGTCCTGTGGCATCCGTACAATGTGCTCAGCAAATACCGAAGGTCACTGCAGGGGAGGAAAGTGAAATGCAGGGCGATCCTGAACGTCTGGCGAGTGCGTGGCGACTCTCTGTGTCTCATGCGCCGTGCTTAATATACTGAAGGAGGCTACAGGGCTGTATATAAAACACGGTTGTGCACTTATCGGAGTCGTAGTGGCCGAAGCGTTGTTGCTAGGAGGTTGTAGGCAAGAAGGCTACTGAAGCTGCATACACGCAAATGTAAACTTATCTCTCCTTATGCGGGACAGGCGTTTTCGCCCATGTGCTCTGGAGCATTACAGACGTGTACGCGTACAAACCCATATATTTACGTATGTATGTAAAGACGTGTACATACACGTAGCGGCAGGACTGCCGCTCCTATCATATCCAGGCCTGGTGCTGCCGTCGCACGCATCACGGCTGCTGCGATCGTAGCCACTACCACCATTGCTCCTGTCCCATCTACTACTGTTCCTGGTACAGGCACAGGAACAAGTACGGCTGCTGCAGCTGCAGGAAGAAGCTGTTGCCCCTGAAGCTGCTTTCATCTCCGACTGCGTGCTGGTGTTGCATGCGCTGCAGCCTCCGATGCGCGTGGCACATCACCACTGCTGCAGGTGGCGCTGCAGTCATACGCGATAGGCTACAACTATCCCTGCTGGTGCCTCTTGCTGCTGGGGCGTGGGTGGCCCTGCTGTCACATGCAGCGCTCCAGCTCTTGTGGCTGATAAGCGTCTCACACTGAGGACGCCTCTACCGCATTTACACGTGTTGCTGCTGTTGTAGCTGCTCTTCCCCATACTGCTCTTGCTTGTGTCTGCTTCCAGGTTTTGTTGCTTACTGCGCGGCGGAGCATGGGTCTGCGCTGCTCTGCACCACGTATGAAATGCAGTGGGATTGGCGGTGGCGACAGCGACTCCCACGCCACCTGCTCTTCAGCTTCTAAGGAGGCAGCAGTAGTGAGAGATGCCTTCTTTGTACTACTTCTTGCTGCTGCGTCAGTACTGTTCTCTATTCGACGTATTTCTGTCGCATCTATCCACGTTTCCACGTCTTGCTTCCACCCCTGCTCCAACTGCGCCTGCTGTCCCCGCTGCTGCGGCTGCAGTTGCCTCTTCCGCTCTGACTGATGCACATATTGTCTTGCGTCTGCTGCCAAAGCTAAGGCGGGGGACAGAGGTCCTCCAGTGCGACAGATTTCTTCGTATCTCGACTGAAAGCCAGGATAGGCAACAACAGCACTCGCGAGCAGTTCAGAGCGCTGCCTTGCTCCCCAGTAATCCACATGTAATCCTGCAAGCATTTAAACACAAGGAGCCAAGTGGTGGAGGAAACAACGCACACACATGCGTGGTCTCACACAAATATACAACGACGTGTCTAGCACTTTTGCGTACAAGTACGTGGGGCCACCAGACCTATACAGGTTCACCCACACGCTCAGGGCGAGGACGGTAGCTTTCAGTATCTGTTATGTATAATAACTATATGCAAGACGTCCAGAAACATACGCCTACACACACTCTTGTCGACATCCACATATAGACACAAATGCATGTGTCTGCACTCCACAAACATACGGCTACACATACTTTTGTTGACCTACACACGTAAACGTCAATGTGTGTGTCTGCTCAAGCTCGCTGAAAACGTCGACATGTTTACATGTGTGTCTTTCTTCGAGTTATGTCACTGACGTCGACTTTCCCTTCCCCGTACCAGGTGCGTCCAGGAGTTGAAGACGCGCAGCAAATTCTTTCGACACGGCGAACGGGACCTCCAAGCCGAAGGAACCCGTAACGGCATTCACAAGCGAAGGCACCTGCCACCTGCAGATAATAAAGCCGCGCACCTATTTACATATATATATATATATGTATATATGAATACCTGTGTATGTAAATATGAAGTGGCAGATACGTTCACGGTCGTCGCCGTTTTTTATATGGACAGATATTAGTAACACCTGTGTACAACGTAGCTGTCGAGTGGAACTACGTACATATATCTACAGGAATACACAAATATACACATACTTGAGCGATATATTTGAACCCAGATACCCAGACTCACACACACCTTTAGACCGACATACGCAAATGCATATACGTTTATATACGTCTAGTTTATATATCAATCCACACGTCTATCTATATGTAAATTCCCATCTAGTCACATCTATTCATCTGTTTATCTATCTCTTTATCTATCTACCTGCGTACCTATCTCTCTCGCTACACATATATATATATGTATGTATATTCCTTAAATCATACCCTACAGTCCAGCTGTGAGGCCAGCTGTGAGGCGCACACACGGAAGCTGTTCGTGTGCAGCCTACCAGCAACCACGACAATATATTGTCTTCAAGTTCGGACGAGCTACACTGTCCCTTGAACATATACACATTGTGGTCTGCAGGTGTATCTACGTATCACGACTGCAAAATACGGGTGCCCGCAACGCCTCTACGCAGAAAGTAGACAGAGATACGTTTAGAAAGAACATACCTACGGTTCTAACTAATACTTATATATATATGTAATGTGCGCCCCTGTCTAGTGCGGGTATATACATAACGGTTTGTGTATATCTGCACATATAGGTGCACTTACACATAAATATGTATACAGTCATCTGTCAGGATTCAGGCGTACACATATGCATGTGTATACGAAGACGTTAACAGAGAGAGAGAGATGGAAGTAGAGATCTGCGATCACAAAAAACGAATGTCAGCACATCCCTATAGTTCATCCAAAGAGGACGTGCGTCAGCTTGCAAAAGCTACAGAGATACTTAGTATCTCCATAATGACGCAGTGCTCTATACATGTATGTATATATATATATATACATATATATACACGCCCGACGGTGCAACCTCCGTTTATAAACCGACATATCTTCTATGTTGCCCACACGCACTTCGAAACGTTTTTGTCTGATGTGCACCCGGACAGTCAACAGGGATATACGGAAGCTCGGGCGACTTTTACGATTATCCTTGCCTGCATATGAACGCTTTACTTAGGAGACAGCTAATATGTATTCGACCATTATAACGATATGCATATATATATATATATTTGTATATACCTATACACGTGTATATATATACACCCTTAGGGGAGTTTGACGACGGAACAGATAGCGTATGTCCGGCTGCTGAAGTTTTGTTAGCCCGTACACATCACGAACGTGAAAATGTGTACATGTGCCTGTACACTCAAAATTGTGTGACTGTGTATCAGTACCGGACATCCACACAATTACCTGTGATATGTGTGTATATATATATATATTCTCTACATTTATACATATAAGTGCAATATATATATATGTATATGCACATATAGGGATCTCTCTATCTCTCTGTATGTCGATAACAGATAGGCCCGTGGTCATTTACCCCAGAACGAAAAGGTGGGGTGCAAGTTTGACTTCAGCAATCGTCTTGTTGCAGTGAGACCTCCTGCGTACCTTTCGTATTTTAGGCTTTTCGCTTGCATGCTGTAGAACCCCAGCAGACAGCGGTACATTAGTTCCCCCGACGCCTTCAGCGCTGGTGGCGGCTCCCCAATCCACTCCGTCGGCATCGACGGTTCCTCTCCCTCTCCGTCTTCTGCTGCTTCATGTGCTCCTTCATCCCTAGCCGTCGCTTCCTCTGCTGCGGAAGATTTTCTTTCAACTAACGGCGCCTTCCCCCTGCTTCTTTTCGCTGCTTCTGCTACGGGATCTTCTTCACGAGGTGCTGTGCCGCTTGCAGCGCGATTTTTATTCCCTGCGCGTGCTGGTTCACCGGTTGCTGCTCTATCTGCTGTTGCTTTACCCAGTGTTGTTTCTTCAAACGGCGCCGCCGCTCCTGCGGCGTGGTCGACCTCCGTTGTTTCCTCTGCCGCCTTCCCTTCAGGTCCTGAGTGCCCGTCCTCCAGCGCTTTCCTTGCTGCGGCTGCTTCCTCGTTACCTGCTGCCCTGTCGCCTGTATATGGTGTGTTTCTGCGCGCGGCGAACGCCGCTTCTCTATCAGCGGCCGCTGTTGCTTCTTCTCGGTCTCTCGCTGTGCCTGCCACAGCTGGTGCTTCTTCTCCTGTTGGTGGTGCGCGCTCACTAAAACCTGCTGCTGTTGGCGCTGCGATCCCTGCGGCGACGGCTGCTGTGCGCATTGCTGTTGTTGCTGCTGGAGTTCCTGTTGGGGCTATTATTGCTGGGTCGGACAACCAAGTTGCCTGACTGTCCTCCTCCTGCTTTGCAGGAAGAAGTGATACGCTGCGACAAGACGCGTCCACGTGTTCCTGACGGTCCTGCTTTACTCTATGTAACGCCTCCGTCGTCTTCACATCGAAGCGGTCGTCACTCTCTGTTAGCTCCCGCCGTGGCATTTCCTGCAGCTCTTTCTCTTTTTGCGTATTACTGCTCTGCTGCTGCGCCTGCAGAAGCACTTCCTGCTGCTTTTGCTTCTTAGGGAATGGCTGCTGCCGGTTTTTTTCACAACAAAGCTCCAGCTGGTCAACAGACTGCTGCCGCTGGTACTCAACCGCTTTTGACTGCTTCGTTTCACGGTTGTGCCGCTGCTGCTGCTGCTGGTGCTCAGCTGGCTGCTGCTCCCGCTGGTGCCGTGCTAGTTGCTCCTGCGGCTGCTGCTGGGGGGTTGGCTGCTGCTGATGCTGCGCTTTCTCAGCGCCAAGCTGCTGTTGACGGCGCAGGGCAGACGGGTAGCTCTGCTGCAGCAGAAGAGCGAGCGTGGGGTGGGGCTGCAGTACTGCCAGGCCTGCTGCTGCAGGCACTTCCACCAGCGGGAGGGCTGCCTGGTAACACCAGTACAGGAAGTGGGCTTCCAAGTCATGCAGGAGCAGCAGCGACCTTCCGCGCTGCCTGTCTGCTTGCGCCTTGGCCTCCCACCCTCGCGCTGCTTCTGTCGCGGTGTTTTCCACACCACCAGCAGCTGCGTCTACTCCATGTGATTTACAACCTTCTTTCCCTTGCCTGCGATACTCGGACAAATCGGGCCACACAGCCGCGCGAAAAATGAACCTGCAGCTCCCGTGTGCCTAACGGTACAGATCTAAACTGACGTACCCACTGAACACGCATGCACGCCCAGGGCTATATACACGTGTGTACATACATATGGTAGTCTATGACTACGCCGGATAAAAATTATGCAGGGAAAAAACTGCGCAAAGAAATTTTGTAAACATCCGTTTTTTCACACCCTCACATTTCTACAGATCAAACAGACATATACTGACGCGGGAATCCAAAGGAACCAGCACGCCGCTGTCGGCGAAGAGAAAACTTCGTCCAACTAACACGTGAGTTGCTGCTCCCTCTGCGGCAGTAGCAGCACAGCCTCCATGTGTCCTGGCGCTCCTTCATTCTGCTGCTGCTGCTGACGCTGTGTCGAGCACGCGTGAAGGCAAGAAGCCGGGCGGAGACTACACACCAGCTTTCGACGCTTCTGTTGAAGCCGAAGCTGCCCACCGGCAGCAGCAGCAAAAGCAACACAGACCTATCGGCTTGATTCGTACTGCAGCGCTTGTATATTCGTATACACGCAATAACATGCCTGTACCCACGTCTAATCGCCAGCCTTCCTGTCTCTTCCTTTCTACATACATATATTTATATATATATCTATGGATACTGATGTGCACGGCTTCGCGTGCGCTGTGTGGCACACGGGACACTGGGACCAATTTGGATGTCTTGTTTGGCCAGACGCTTTGCGTCCTCATAACCACGCGTAGATATTAATGTACGTAGACAGACGCACGAATAGATTTGTGTGTACAGATGTCTTTGTGTACACATGTACATATGTGCGTGTCAGTACATACAAAAGGCACACGCACATACACACACAGACACGCGTAGACACGCACATGTCTGGATTCACACAGCAACGTTCACTGGCGTGCAATGTATAGGAGAAGCTGTGCACGTGCCCAGTTGGTATTTAATCGAGCGACGAAATATATATGCATGCACATATGAGGAACCGTAGGCGGCTGCATGTCACACGTATCCATTTGCAAAGATGAGCCTGTCTTTCCACGCTGTTTCCCAAGACACATATATATGCACACATACATGTGTACGTCTACGTGACAGATTTTACGTCTCTCTCTCATGCTAAAGGCTGTCGATCTCTGCGTATGCGTCGACACGCATGACCAGACGTGCGTTGGAACCTACTACGTATACAAACCTATTAGTAAATTTAGCCTCTCTGTCCCTCTGCATACATATATACATATACATATGTGTATCAAGCTGTGTGCGTGGATACACATGTATGTATATATATATGTAGACATACATAGATGTCTGCGAATAAGCCGACGTGCGTGGACGAATGCAGCAAAAACTTCAGGTCTCTGCCTATTCCACATTTGTACACAGGGAACCCTCTGCGCGCCACTGCAGTCCACGTAGGTGTCTATGTATCTTTGTCGTATACGTCTCTCCCTGTAGTCACCTATCCATATCTGAATAGCCACTTGTACCTACACCAATATATAATAGTATGCCTTCATTTCTAACAATCTACATATGTTCATACATATATCTGGATCTGTTGATATCTGTATCTCTATCTACTTAAATGTATCTACGCGTCGCTTCATATATGATACACATATAATTAGACAGACAGAACCACATACTTCCACCACACCGTACGTCTCTCTCTCTCTACAAAAATATATATATATATATATGGTAGAAGAGGAGGACGCAAGCAGCGCATACCCGCGAACAAAATTTGTAGGAGAAGCCAGAAGACAGGAGACGCGCTGTACGTACGCATCAATGCTCCGCGGCATGCCCACCTGCGCAAGTGCAACAACCAGCAGCGGCGGGCAACGCAGCATGTACAGAGGACGGCAACAGAACAACAAGATAGCCGCAGCGACAGCAGCAAAGCGGCAGCAGTAATGCAGCCAGTAGCCGTTGCAGCAGCAGCAGCAGGAGCAGTAGCATGAGCAGCAGTCGCAGCAGCGGCGGCCGCAGGAGGAGGAGCAGCAGGAGGAGGGGCAGCAAGAGCAGGAGTAGCAAGAAGACGAGCAGCAGGAAGAGGATCACCAGCACTAGCACTAGCAGGAGTAACAGCAAAAGTGGCAGCCGGAAAAGAACAGCGGGTGGAAAGGGGGCAGCAAAAAAAGGACCGACGGAGGGGTGCTTGGTGAGCAGCTGCCATGTAAAAGAAGAATTCAACAGCAGAGGTTCATGTCGGAAAAGAGCTGCAGGGGCTGAAGAAACGGTAGCTGCTGCAGCGAAGCAGCAGGTGCTTGGCAACGTAGCAACAGCAACAACAAACGACGGCAACAGCAGCAGCAGCTGCCTGTTGAGAAGACCGAGCAGCCGCACACGAAGGCAGCAGCACACGCAGCAGCAAGAGGTGAGGGAGCAGCAAAGCAGCACACGTGGAAAAGGCAGCCACGTGGCAGCAGAAGCTGCCAAACAAAATCGCGGCAGCAGCAGCGCGAGGATGGCACCGAAGAAAACACGTCTTCTGCAGTTCTTTATCTTCGACGGTGGCGCGGTGCCAGTTATCGCAGGGAAAAGAGATTTGAAAGCAAAAAGCAGGGCAGGTGTTGTACGCAGAAGAAATCTCTCTCTTCTGAGGGGAGGACGCAGCAGCAGAAATGTAGAGGCAGACCGGAGCACAAAGGAGAATAAGGCCTAGATATTACGAGACGCACGCCCCTGACAAGTAAGAAGCAGAAGCAGCAGCAGCAGCAGCAAATAAACGAGCAGCGGCAGACCTACGTGGATGATCGTATGAAGCGGCTGCGTCCCTGTAACAGCGGCGACAGCTGCTACATCTGTAGCAAATAACACGCGCAGCTCTCCTTTGTACGCTCTCCGCACACTCTTGCTCCTGCTGCTGCTGTGAGAATTACTGAGGTTGTAGCTATTGCTGCTGCCTCTGTCGCTGCAGCTGTTCCTCCTGCTACTGCTATTGCTGGTGCCGCTATCGCGTGGAGGGGTGTCAGTGGCAGCGAAGGCTTCGAGGCTGGCGCGGCGACGGTCGAGACTGAGGTTGTGATGAAGCGCGTACAGCTTAATGCGGCAGTCTGCTACTGCTGCTATAGAAGGAGCAGCAGGCATGGCTGTTGCGACTGCTGCGTCCGAAGAAGGAGCAGCAGAGAGGTCACCGGGGGCCGTCGCTGATTCTGGTGAAGCAGCGCCAGAGAGGTTGGCCGCGGCTGTTGTTGCTGTGTATGGCGAACAATCAACGGGCAGGCCTACGGCAGCAGCAGCTGCTTCTCCTGGTCCTTGTGTAGAAACTGGCATGGAGGCATCTCTGCCCCAGTCACTTGCAACAGCAGCAGCATCGACGGGCGCAGAGGCACCAAGTGTAGTGACAGGAGAGACACGAGTGAACTCCTGTAGATCGCAGGCGCTACCGCTGCTGCCGCTAGGCGAGGTGCTGTTGGTGCTGTTGGTGCTGTTGTTGCTGTTGCTGTTGTTTGTAGTGCTCTTGTTGCTGGCGCAGTTGCTGCTGGGGCTGCTGCTGGTGTTACTGGTGGCGCGAGTCCTTGTTATGCCGCTGCCAGCGCTGCTGTTAGCTTCCACAGACGAGGTGCTGGCTGCACTGCCGTTGCTGCTGCAGTAGCAGCTGGTGTCTCGGAAGGTGCTGCTGCCGCAGTAGCTGGTGACGGAGGGTATCGTGTCGAGCGCTGCTGCTGCAGAGGCACGAGTGAAAGCAAGCCTTCTCACCCATGGGAGAACGAAGGACTTGAAGAAAACGTAGTGGAACTGTAACACTCGTAGGCAGGAGAAGAAGAAGATCACGCGTCTCACTTCAGTCGCTCTGGTTGCCTGCCTCGCTGCTGCTGCCGCAGTTGGTGGTTCTGTTCCTGCCGCCGCAGCCGCCTCACACAGCAGCAGATTGAACAGCACGTGCGCGTGGAGGTCTGCAGGGTAGAGCGCATACTCCTGAAGGCAGCTGCTGGGCTGCATATAAGAGCGAGCAGCAGCAGCTTTCACGCTGTCGCTCAGCAGAGAAGCAGCCGCACTCGGTAGAGCAGCAGGACGAGGAGGGGTAGCTGTCGATGCAGCAGGAAGGACAACATCTGTAGCTCTGCCAGCTGGCGCAGGCGCAACAACAGCAGAAGACCCCTTTGTTACCGAGGCAGCAACTCCAGCAGCCGCCTCGTGAGTACTTGCAACAGCAGATCTACTGTCTTGAAGACAGGCAGGATCGAGAGGTTCAGCTGAAGAAGCGGTCGCCCGGCCCGCAGAGCGGGAAGAGGCTACTCGAACATCCACAGCAATACGACCAGGAGATGAAGTGACGATCCTCTCAGCAATGGCGCTTCCTTCTGCGGAAATGCGAGGAGGTGAAATTATTGACGCAGCACCAGCATCAGAAGGCAACACGCCTACAGGAGTGGTGGCAACAAAAGGTTGGTCTAATGCCGTTGAACTAACGTCCGGAGGTGAGGCAGCCGCTGAAGGAGGACCGAAGGCTGCTGCCTCGTAGTGCTTCACTTTGCTATTCGCCGTTTCCCGCTGCTGACCATTTTTTGAAGCAAAACATGTCTCAGCACAGGCGTCGGCATCCCACCGCTGCTCTGATACAGGCGCTCTGCTGCTGCTGTTACTGTCTGCCTCTGCAACATCAGTAACGGCAGCCGTGGGGCACAGGGCCGGCTCTGTCTGCTGCGGCTGCGGCAGTTGTCGCTGGTTCTGCATAGCTTCCTCCTGACGCTCAAGCTCCTGTTCATCTTGTTGTGACAGCTGCTTCACGTCCCGTCGCCTCCACTGCAGCAGAAGACGCTCATCATTCGCGGGCTGCTGCTGTTGTTTCTGCTGTTGCTCCTCCTTTTCCTCATTCCGTCGCTGCTGCTGCCCCTGCTGCTGGTCGAATTCGTCACGCTCCTGTCGTTGCTGCTGGTGCTGCTGCTGCCGTTGTTGTTGCCGCCGCTGCTGCTGCGGTGGCCGCACCAGCTGTGCCGTATGCTGCTGCTGTTGTGTCTGCTGGTTCCGCTGCTGCTCGGACAACAGCATCTGTTGCTGAAGCTGCAGCCATTCAAACTTCTTCTTCTCTACAAATTCACGAGATCGTTTAGGGCCCCACAGGCGGCCAATTTTTCCCATCCGCTTGAGGCTCTGGAGCCGTGGTGTGCTGTCTGGCGTCTCACCTAGCTTTGTTGATACTACAGCAGCTCCGCCGTGCTGCTCTTGTTGCTGCTGAGGAAGCGAGACTGGAATGCTTTGCGGCTGCGGCAGCTGCTGACCAGGCTCTAAAAAATGCTGTTGCCGCTGAAGAGGCTCTGGAAGGCGCTGCTGCTGGTGCTGCTTGTTTTTTTCTATGTTGTCGCTCTGTGGCAGTTCACTCTCCTGCCGCCGCCTCTCCTCGTCTTGTTGCGACTCTGCGGATCGCTGCTGCCGGCCCAACTGCTGCTGCTCCGATAGGGGCTCAACCCGCTGCTGCATTGCTCCCTCCTCAGGATGCGGTGCAGCTGGCTGCTGCCAGAGCTGCTGCCTCGGCGGCGAGTGACCTTGTGGGTCCGCCGCCTGACAAACTCCAAGTACCTGCACTTTTTCCTGCGCTTGCACCTGATGATCGTGCATCCGCTGCTGCAGCTGCTGCTCCACGTGGTGCTCTTGCCCTTGGTGCTGGTCTTTGTGCTGCGCTTGCTTTTGCTGCTGCTCCTCTACCTGCTGTTGCCCCTGCTCCTGCTGCTGCTTTCGCTGTTGCTGCTCTTGCCGAGGCTGTTCGTGCTGCAGCTGCTGTTGTCGGTGCAGCTCCTCCTGCGTTTGCAGCGGCTCCCACTGCTGCTGCTGTGGCTGGGTGGTGAGTTGCAGCGCGTGGAGGGCATTGATAGTAAAAGAGCGCGGGCGCATGAAACGAGAAACGAGAAGCCGGATGTCCGGGGGAAGAAATGGGGAGAAAAGAAATGTTTGGTGACCTGCAATTGGCGAACATACACACACACTCAAACAGGAAGTTGCTGCACTCCAGTGGCGATAGCCATGCATGTATCATTACGTCACGTATGCAAGGAGCGTCGGTTCAATAATCAGACACGTCGTGAGGGCTCTTTCCTGATTTGTAGACTCACACAATGTGGAAGGAGCAGATAAAGCTCCCGTGGTCAGAGAAGCACAGGCTGGCTTTTCTGACAGAAAGTGTTGCCGTTTCGCGCGTCCACACATACCGAAGCCCAGTGCACAGGTGAAGGAAGGGAGCTGTTGACTAGGAAATAGAAGAGTCGTAGCCGTAAGGTAGTGGGATGCGGGCAGCATCTAGACGGTGCTGCTGCTGGTACTCGGAGACGCAAATAGACAGGGGTGGGAGCAGCAGCTGCAGCGCTGGGGCACAAGGTAGTGCTGGTGCCCCAAAATCGGGAAAGAAAGACTCAAAAAGAGGGGAAGGAGAAGAACGGGTAGAGTGCTGCACACGTTAATCAGCTGGAAAAGACAAACCGGTGAAACGCAGCAGACATTAAGGAAAGATAAGGCGAAAATTATTGTATTCTGAAAAGACGAGGAACACGTGACGCATGCCGCCACAGCAGCAGTCGTTTTTCCTTTTAATAGTACGTATCCACTACTGAGTGATAACAGAAGGCAGGGTGCCTCCTTGATGACAGGCGTCCAGACGCGTACACACAATCGGGTCGTGTGTACGTACGCACATGTTTAAAAGTGCATCAAGACTTTTCCTCACAATGTATCTACACAATGTATCTACACCATACGCCCCATTTACCAAGACAGACTCACGCGCCGATGATAAAAGACACTGTGTGCGTAAACCGACCAGGTGCTGCTCAAGCGCGCGTGCAGAGAGTTCACCGGGATTCTCAAGAACGCTTGCTCTGCTCCCCAGATACAGGCGCTGAAATGGTGAACGCGCTTCTGCTTACAGAACGGAACGTGCAACTCGTACGCCGTAGTAAGACGTGGCTAAAAAGTTGCACCGTTGCGGTGTACGTACACCTCCAAACGTACTGCTCAACGTAGACACCGATGTACGTACACACGTATCTGCTGCACCCCGTTGCCGACACGTAAGCGTGTGCTCCGACTCGACCTCGGAAGCCATTGCTAAAGACGAAAGGCCATCTATTCAGGAGGCGCGTAAGGTGCACGTACACTTGGAAGCGCTTTCCAAAATACTACAGCCCTGTAGACATGCTCACGGAGGGGTGTACGTACACCTGAGAGAAGGGGGAGTGACTCAGACTTTCACGCACACAGGCTGCCTGCGTCTGCGTACACCCAAGCGCGCGTCACTACGTGCTCGAGACAAGTCAGCGAGCGCACACTATTTTAGAGTTTCCTCGCTTTTGCCTTTCATTTCTTCTGCAGATTCGCCAATAGTTAGGCGGTACAAACGGGGTGTATGTAGACTTAGAAATGCGCTTGTGTTTGTAAGCGGTGCGTGCAGCGTGTAAAGGCATCGTTAAGGCGCAGCTAACTCGCACTTCTACGTTTTCGAGTTCGTGCTTCGCGATCCTCCTGGTACCAGGAAATTCCAGCCCTCCCCACACCTTCTAACACTTCTCGCCGGCGGGGTGCTCATGAAGCAGCCGGGTGCGTACAAGACACAGAGAATGACCCGGCAGAATGAGCTGTAAGTTGTTGGAGCTTGCCTTGCCGTACACTGCAGGATGAATTTTTCACCCACGGTGCAGTCAGCCCACGACACGTACATGCTTGGGCAGACCTACATCTACGTATTTATGCCTACACAGGTCAACGTTTCCTCTTCCACCGCACGTTCGAACGTCACTGTGTCATGTCACAGACCGCGCAGGATGTAGACCTCTTAGAAGTCGACGCGCAGCGACTTCTTCCTTGAACCGTCTACGCTGTATCATCCCACCCACACACCTGTTTCAAACAGTTCATATATTTTGAGAGAAAGGGAGAAACGAAAGGAAAAAGAGAGACAGAGAGAAAAAGAGACAACGCGACCATTCGTGTGCATACGTGTCTGCAGCGTCGTGCGTCTCACTGCACACACTGCCTGCGTAAGGCCTAACATCCGCAGAGACAGAGATGCCGTGAACCCGCGCACACAGTGAGAGATACACCCACACACATGGATGCAAGTAGACGAGAGGGGAAGAGAGAGTATAGGAGAGACACAAAATGGTACCTACGAAGCATATATATCTATACATACATGTATGTGTATATGTGCAGCACCCACGCATGAGGATAGGGTGCCGCAGCATTGCGAGACTGGACAGGTTCGGGTTTTTCCACAGGAAACAGGATACGCGTTTTCAGTTCTGGGCAATTAGGATCTGCCGCTGTGGTGACACTTACACGCACGAGTGTACATACATATGTGTACATGTGTACATGTGAAAGAAGAGAAAAACTCATGAAGCTGCAGATTACCAGGCGACAGCTTCTCCTTCAAACGCATCAAGCAGGCCAAGTTCTTCGTGGCGTCCTCTCGCAGCAGCACCGCTGTCTCTTCGACCACCAGCAGTCGGCACCCACGCAAGACTTCGTCCCCGCGCAACCTTTCCCGGCGGCTTCTGCTGGTGCTGTTGCTGCTGACTTGGTTGGCGCTCCTGTTGTTGCTCCTGATATTGCTGCTGCTCGTGCTGCTGTTGCCGCTGCTGGTGACGCTGTTGCTCCCGGGGCTGCTGCTGCTGCACGTGTGGATACGCCAGTCCGTGAAGGCAAGGTATTCTTCCAGTTTCCCAGGCGTACAGACCCACACGTGCGCCTGCTGCTGCTCAAGTCGCTCGAACTCTTTCCAACTCCTCTCGGCTGCTGTTGCCGGGCCTCCCCCAACGCGCCTCCATCCGCCTACGCTGCTGCTGCGGCTGCTGTGGTCCACGGCGTCGCTGTGACAATTGGCACTGCTGCAGATGTTGCTGGTGTCAATGACGCTCTTGCAGCTGATCTCTGGGCTCCCTGTGCTGCTGCTGTCTGCGCCTGCGCTGCTTAGTTGTAGAGTATCTAACAGCCTTCCGCTGCGTCCATAACTTAATTCTTCGTCAGCGTCGTTGACAAGAAGCGACACTCGCTGAGAAAAAGAACGCTCTCCAGCGCCAGGAAGAGTTGCTGCGTTTGAAGCAGCGGGCACGTCTGCCCTTTGCTGTGTTTCTGTTGCTGGTGCTGCTCCTCCTCCTCGTCCTGCTGCTCCTCCCCCTCCTCCCGCATTTCCATCGTCACCGTCTGCTGCTTCGGTTGCTGCTCCTCTAACAGCTGCGCTCTCTCCTGCCGTCGCCTTCAGGACAGCAGCTGCTGCAGCTCTTGCAGTTTCTGCCGCTGGTACCGCTGCCTTCCTCGCTACCACTGCCGCTGCCTTTGGAACGTCCGCTGCTGTTGTTGTACCTGCATCTGCCGTTTCTTCTGAGGCTGCGACTGCTGCTGGGGGGGCTTTGGCTTCTGCTGCAGCAGCTGGCTTCGTCTCAGCTGCCGCCGCAGCTGCTGCTCTGCTTGAGGCTGCTGCTCTGCTTGAGGCTGCTGCTGCTGCTGCTGTCGCTTGGTGGCGTAGAGCTGCACCAGCCGCAGCCGCAGCCTCGGCGTCTCTCTCTGCTGCATTTAAGAACGAGCGCTTTCCCACCAGCAGCGCCACGCGAATCGGAGAGTACAGCAGCAACTGCTGTAGCTGTTGTTGCGTTTGTATCGCGTGATCTAGCGTAGGCAGCAATATGATACAGACCGGGCTGCTGAAAGGCGTAGCAGGACGGCCAGCAGCACCAGCGACATCATCGCTGCCGACAGTAAAACGGTTTTCCACAGAGGGTGCAGTCGCAGACACCACTGCACCTGCAGCAACAACCGCAGGTGGTGTCTTGCTGCCTCGCTCGAGACAAGAAGCAGCCTGCTGTCGCTGCTGTAGACCGCGCTGCTGCCGCTGTTGTATCTGCTGCTTGTTCTGCTGCTGCTCTGAGCCGTACAGCGGCTGCGTCTCTCCCCCGGAAGCCAGCTGCTGGCGGAGTGCACTTTGCCCTTGCCCCTCCTGCTTCATGACACCGGACACCTGCTGCTCCAACGGATTAATCTGCTGCTGCGTAGTTCCCCGCTGAAGCTTCTGCTCCGCTGCGGTAGGCTTTTGGAGCTCCATATTCCGCGACTGGAGCAAGCTGTGCGCACCCTGTTCTTCTTGCTCCTCCGGCAAGGATGCCTCGTTCTGATAGTAGTCTGTCTCCGCCTTCTTCCCCTGTTGCTGCTGCTGTGTGTGCTCCTGCTCGTGCAGCTGCTGCCCCCCTCTCATGAGCGTCGCCGAGCACTGTTGCTGTTGCTGCCTGGCGTAGAGGAGTCTCAAAGCAATAGCAAGGTGCATAGCGAGAGATTTGCCGGTGGACGGCCGAGCCACTACGAAGAGATCGTGTGACGAGGACAGTAGCAGCGGCAGCAGCACCTGCTGCAGCGGAGAGAGACAGCCAGCAGCAATCCCTGCACCTTTACGCAGCGCCATCAGCACCGGCCGCGGCAGCAGCGGCGGGCACACTGAAGAAGGTTCTGACGACCGACGGTGACACGCAGCACCAACTGCAGCACCAGGAGCGCCGGCAGCAGTCGAAGTTCGCATACTAGTCCATCTAGCAGTGGCCTCCGAAGTCAACCCCGAAGCCTCAGCAGCGGCAGCTACGATTCTTCCTGCAGCCACGGCAGCAGGTGCGACGCTGTCATTATTCCTGGCAGCCGCACTGGGACACGCACGAGTTTCGCCGGCCGTGACGGCAGCAGCGGGAGTCGCACCAGCAATCTCAGCAGCACATGGTGGGAGAGAAGCGGCACCAGCAGCCCGGGCAGAAGGTGAGGAGTTCAAAGGTGTGACAGCTTGGAGGCCCTCGTTATTTCCAGCGTCCCTGTGTTGCTGTGGAGGCGACTGCAGCGGTAACGGCAATTTACCCTGCACCTGCAGCTGCGACACGCGTCGTTCTTGAGGCTGAAGGTCAAGTTGCTGTCGGTGCTGCTGCTGCGGTGGCAGCTGCAGGACCCGCTGCTGCTGCAACTTAAAGCAAGGCCCTGCTGACTGCCTCTGCTGTGCCCCATCCTGAAGAACGCAAAGCTGTTGCACCTGCGAAGAGAGTAGTAACGCTTGCTGCTGCCGCCGCTGCTGCTCTACTGGCAGATGCGGTTCCGACAGTGCCGGCTGTTGTTGCCGCTCGCCGAGTGCTGGTAGTTGCAGCTGCCGTGGTAGTCGCTGCTGCTGTTCGAGAAGCTGCAGCAGCCTCGCAAGAGGAAGCGGAGGCGGGAGAGCGCGTAGCCTTATTTCAAAGGCACTGCCTCCCCACAGCCGCAGCAGCGGGGGAGGAACAGCATCAAACCCAGGCGACAACAGCAGCAGCCAGGCAGCAGCCTGTGGGGTGAGAGCAGGCAGGCAGCTGTCCAGGAAAAGTGCATGGGTAAAAAAAGAAGGAAGCGTCGCCCGCGGCTGACCTTCGGGGTCAAGACGCACAGCAGCTGGCTGCACTGCAGCAGTAGTCGCCGTAGCGGAAGCAGACGCAGCGGGGAGAGGATGAACTGCAGCAGCGGCAGCAGCAAGTGTCGAGTCAAGAGGATAAGCAGCAGCTGCGAATGCAGAAGAAGACTTCTTTACCACAGAAGAAGAGGAGGTAGCAGCGGAATGAAACGGAGCAGCAGCAGAGCGTAGGAGCTGACTCGAGCGATGGGCAGCAGCAGCGGCGGAAAGAGGACGGACACGAGACGAAGACGCAGCAGTGGCAGCAGCAGTGAGAGAATCAGGACGACAAGCCGCTGCGGCAGACGATGAAAAAATGTAACCAAGAGTACAGCGAAGGCGCGTCAATGGCCCAGGTGGGGAGCACATTGATATAGTAGCGGCAGCAGCAGAATAGGGGCGCATGGGTACAGCAGCAGCACCCGCTGCAGGGGCTGTCTCCGCAGTCTCCCTCGCAAGAACAGAGCGAGACAAAGAAACAGCACGTCGTAGCTCCATCGCGAAGGGGCCTCTTTTATTGATGAGGTACACCTCGCTTCTTGTGTAGCCGTTGAGGCGCCTCTCTTTCTAATGCTAGTGCTGCTGCTCCTGCTTCTCCAGCAGGAGGGGCTTTTCCGGTCTCTCCTACTTCTGTCCATACTTTTCTTGCTTTTCAGCGACTGCAGATGCTTCCTCGTTTGCTGCTTGCTTCTGTGCTCCTGCTGCTTCTCCGGCTACTCACGCTGGCTGATAGTTGCTTGCTGCTGCTGCTGTCACCTCCTCTGCCGCACTTCGTCCTTGCACTTCCCCTGCAGTTGCTTCTTCTTCTTTTGCCGCCGGTGTTACTGCTCTAGGCACAGCTCCTGTTCCTCCTGGTTCCTGCTTGGATGCCGCTGCTCCTTCCCCTGTGGTCGCTGCGTCTCGCTTCGCTGCTGCACCTTCTCGCTACGCTGCAGCTGCTGCTACTTTATCTTGCTGCTGCTGCTGCCATTGCGGAAGGCAGAGCAGCTTGCTCTTGCGCTGCTGCTGCTGCCGTTCAGGTCTGCGGATGGCCTGCCAAGGTGCCTTCTTTGCGGTTGTCGGTGCTGCTGCCCTGGAGCCTGCCGGCCTCATCCCCTGGTGCTGCATTCTCCTATGCTACTGCTGTTGTTGCCAGTGCTGCTGCGTCCTGCACCTGCTGCTGCTGTCGCTGCAAGTGCGTCCTCCTGCTTCCACTGCTGCCACCGTTACTGCAGGCTGTTCTGCTCGCACCTGCAGTCGCATTGCGCTCCTGCTGGTGCCGCCGTCGCCCCTGTTGTCGCCGCTCTTGGTTCCACCCGCATCGCTGCCGCTACAACCGCTGCTGCCTCTTCTGCTGGGTCGGCTGCCTCCGTTGCTGTCGATGCTGCTGGTGCTGCTGCCTCTGCTGCTACGTCTGCTGTTTGTGCTGGAGCAAAGCCTCAACGGGCTGCTGTTCTTCTCCACATGCAGCAATCACGACACGTATCTTTGCAGCAGCTACTCTTGGAACCTCTGCCAGAGGTTGTGGGCCTGCACCAGGTGCTGTCCGCGTCTATTCATACGCACAAAAGTCCAGCCTCCCACCCAGACGAGGTCCTCCGCCGTACGGATGGAAAATAAGTACAAACTGTTTGCTGCAGTACATTCATCAGTGCGCTCTACAAGGTGTACGAGGCACACTCTACAACGCGTACTGCGGTGTTGAAAGTACTGGCAGTCTCCCGTGCGATGCTTACATTGTGTACGCAGGAGCGCTTTCCTGCGTGCGTGCTTCAAGCAGTGCAGCGGCACACACGGTGCCCCTCGGGCTTGCCAGTCATCCTGAGAAATTCGTAGAGCTTTCGTTGTGTAACGCAGTGCTCAAGGAGATTCAGTCTTTTAACCCAGCACACTTAATACGGGCCGTTCAGATAGTGCAGCAGTATCTCTGCTGCATACTGCGGTGTCAAAGTTTGATGACAGTACACAGGATGTACTACTGTCGTCGACACGAGACGAGTAGACGGTGAGAGCGAATACAGCTTGCCGGGGGAGCCTTTATGTACTGGTGTGTGCCTCTCTCTCTATATATTATATGTAGGCAGACTTTATTTGTGTCTTTACGTGCGTGCACAGAGGACAGAGCGCAGTGGAGAGAAAACCTTTGTACAGGAGCTTTGCGCGGCGCACGTGGACAACGGTTCTGCCGAGTACAGAGACGAACACCGGTCCTTTATCTACACAGCAGCAGGTCTCTGCTGTCTGTGCCGCAGTTGTGGCCTGCGCGGAGGTCCGTGAGGATTTTACGACGAAGCAGTTGGAGCAGCCCGCAGTAGTAACGGCAGCACTAGTGGGTGCAGGACGCACAAGCAGCCGCAGCAGCTGCAAGTGCAGGGTGCAGGAGCAGAGGCGACTGCAGTAGCAGAGGAGGAGGAGCCGTCGTCACTCTTAGGACGATTACGCGAGTTGGCTGCAGGGCAAGCACAGCACCAGCGGCAGACGAGGAAACGCAGCAGGCCTTCTGCGTGTGTTTTCCACTTTTCAGAACATTCACATGCTAAATCTGATATAAGAGCCCCAGCATCACGCCTTCTTCGCCTGTGCTGCACTTTTTTCCAAATGATTCCTAGTTTCTATCCTGTCTGCGAGCACGTGTATAACTTTTGCAAAAGCGCGCCTAGTGCCTCCGGTGGAGTTGTTACCCACACACTGTGTACGGGTGCGGACTTCTCTTGACTTCCCGTGTAACTTGCATACAGACATAAAAATGCGGAGGCAGTTGAATGTGGAAGCCTACGCATAGAGTCGCCTCCTGTTAGGAAACTGTGGGACACGAGAGGAGTACGTATAAACAGGAGACTGCCTACACGGATGCCTCTGTAGGTTTGCAACTAAAGTAATCTCAAGGATTCCACCCTTCCGGCTTACTCCTATTGTTCATAGCTACGCGCGCCTTTTCACAATAGGGGCCCGTGGATATGGACAGCCACGCACACGTTTATGCCTGGATGCTTTTTCCCCTAATGGTAGATACTTTTCTCTCGTATGCCTTTTTTACCCGGGCGTGTAGGTCGACAAGTGCTACATATGCACTCAGCACTGGTTTGTGAAAATACAAGCAGATAGAATGGCCCTAGAGCAAGAAGCCAGTAGCGAGACGTCTGTGGGTATCCAAAAGACTGTCGTGTGGCTTCGCGCGTAGGTGTCTATGCAAACATGTGCAGAGCGTTCCCCCTGGCATGGGTCCACGGAAACACTCGTTTTCCTCGATAACGTGTAGGTGTATAAACAAAATAATGTGCGTAGGTATATTTCTATATCTACATCTATATACATATATAGATCGCCCTCTGTCACTCTCTCTCCGTCTCTGTCTCTGTCTCTCTCCCTCTACATACATATATGTAAATGCTGTGTGTATTTCGTGTGCCCATGAAGCGGCATTGGTAAGTGGTGTGCTCAAACAGTTCTTTGCAAACATTCATACGAAACTTCTGCATGGGGCGTGGCTCCCAAGGAGTTCGAAGTCATCCTGCAAAGGCTGCTGCTGGGCACGAGAAAGCAAGTCCCGCCAGCCGAGAAACTCGTTTAAAGGGCGGACTACGGACAAGCGCAACAACAGGAGCAGCAGCAGCACCAACAGCAGCGCTGTTCGCACGCACGGAACGCACAAGAAGAGACGGCCCTTCAAATGGAATGTCCTAGTACAGCTGCAGGCACGCACAATCACACATATGCGCGTTCCTGAGTGTACTTCGCGAACAGCATCGACGTTATATGTACAGAACGTATGCGCCGCGGGTCGTTGGAAGGACCTACACACAACCACAGACGCACTTATTTTTATTCTAGTATACACCTGCTTATGCATCTTTGCTGCAGGAGTCACGCATATATATATATATATATATATATATACTGGAAAACTTATGTACCCGCTGCGACGCACCGACTTGAAGGAGACGGGAAAGACCCATATCCGCAGCCGAGGAAAAAGGGGAAGCAAAAGATTCTGGACACAGGGGGAAAAGAAGGAAATGTCTTGCGAAGCCATCCTCCGCACTGTTTATAAATGCGAGAAACAAGAAAGCAGAAACTGCGCTCTACAAGCCAGACACGCAGCAACTGCAGCGGTAGTAGCAGCGCGTGGGCGCCGCGGCGGCTCCCCCCCACAAACCTACATGAACACCGGATCTGCAGCGACGACGGCGGATAGAGATTTCTTTGTGCGTGCGTCCGTCCTCATTTTCACACATTAAATATTTATGGCTACTTATTCGTTCGTGGTAACACTCACCTGTCCAAAGGTCGCCAACATCATACGCGTGCGTATATCTGCATATTGGCACACACACATGATTTGAAAAACGCAGGTACACAACCACGAGTACGTATACGGACGTAAGTTGACGTTCACCTATTCAAAAGATAGCTACATATCTGCACATACGTATGTACACATGCCGCACCAAGCGTGTGTACATGTATATTAGTTGATATTCACGTATTCAAAAAATAGCTGCATACCTGCACATACGAATATACACATGCCGTACATACGCACACCTCCAGCTCTTTGCTTGCCTATGCATATATGTCTACCTTTCTTTTTATTCATATGTGTGTGTATATGTATGTGTATCAGATGTACATGCGTGCTATCGAGTAGGGAACATGGATCTACGCGTAAACGTGCAAATGCAGAAGCATATCTATGTCACGCCGACTTATATTCTTGACTCAGAGCCCACACGCACGCATGACCTGAAATGAAGGAGAGATACTTTTTCACAAAAAATATGTGTAAGGCGTCCACAGAGAGACAGGTACATTAGATAGTACAGGGGTACGTCTCCACCTACACGAATTAGTATGCTTCCCTCAAGGAGACACACTAATGTCTCGTGTCCGTGCCCGCGAGGAATTTCTATCCACACCCCAATTCGTGCATTCGCATAAAGACATGTACGGGGGGATACAGGTGTCTACGTACGCTCGAAGCTGGAGTGGAACTATGGGCACGGAGCGACGCCCCGCACGGCGCTTTGTAAGCAGCAGGTAAGCTTGTCCTCGCGTAACTGCGCCAGAGAATCTCGTGGGGCGATTTTTATCCTACAAAAGTGTGTATCCATATCCTGCGTGTGCATGTGGGGATATACATATATATACATATATCTATCTATGTATCTGTATATATATATATATAAATATCGCATTGCACAGACGCAGACGGGCAGTTGACACATGTGAGGGTTGATGTACAGATGTGGTGGCTGTCTAATTTTTTGCTGCTATCAGTCTGCGCGTATATGGACGTATGTGTGAATACGTATATATAATTATATGAGGAAATACGTTGACACTGGTGCCACAGAAAGCTGAATCATAACTAAAGGACGAGAATTTTACACTATCGGCAGTAGGTGTGTACTCTGGAACAGCAATTACGTTTATGTGCTAACATAGGCCCTGCACACTCTCGTGTAACCACATCCCTATGCAGTTGAACGCATACGCGTGCATTCAAATTCAGGGCTCTTTAATGACCCGCACAAATGCCCGGATGTGAAAGTCAGGCGCACCTACTGAAGCTTACACAAGTATACACACTCGTACGTCTACGCTAATATCTATGCTTGCGCACGCACACAGCACTAGTTTACTTGGACATATTTCTGCATATATATTCAGGTTATATATATATATATTTGCCTTGACAGATATTTTTGTAAAATTTAGGTTTTTCATTCAGAAAAGACACCCTCGCGCACCGATGTAGGTAGAGAACGAGGTAAGCAATACAGTTTTGCGAAGCGGCATCCTGCCACGTAAACGTCGCGTATCGTATCGTCGCATTTTCGCCGTATCACGCGCTTCGAGTTGCGCTCGTGTACCTGCTATAAATATGTTAATGTGTATGCGGTTGCAGTTTTGTATCAATTCGGAAGGTCAACGCAGACACCAACACACGTGTCCCTTTCTCGCCCTCTTTTGCTTTAGACGCATACAGCTATGCACGCAAAAAAATGTTTAGAAAATGCACGTATGGCTTTGCTTGTCTGCATACATCAAGTGTGGCACTGCTGTGTGTGCAGCCACACAAAAATACCTATAACGTTGTGGTAACTTCTATGTTATCATTGCCCATTTGGCTCCTTATTTCGCCTCACCACAGCACGTAGGAAAGAGTAGGTGCCTCGGCCTTCCATTTTGTCCTCTGTTTCAAGGACGTTTTGTTACTATTGTGTGCACCACAGCAAACTCGCTGCGAACGATACTACAGCACCAGCCGCCCAGCTTGTTCTCTTGGGCCACTGTAACAGCAAAGAATTTTTGCCACTGCAGCAAAAGCAGGCCACAGTGGACATATACGAAGGACGAGAATGTTTATGCGTGGGCCCGAGGTGGCAACACAATGAGCGAACACTCGCGTCTAGACGTATCCAGATCGAAGACGCACACAAGGCACAAAATAATGTTGTATTATTCCTGTTGCCCGTTTGCCGGCGCACAGTCGGCCCTCGCACAGTATATCTACTGCCGATTCTGCGTATGCGTCCACGCCGTGGAGACACAGTGGAACAGGCCACTACACTCGAAAACCCTTCCTACGTATTGCAGGTATGATCCACGTGGTGTAGTGATAGAGTCTGTTTATCCACATACTCATGTTAGGACATGTGGCGAGGGTATGATACGTCTATGCTGGCGTTTGTCCGTATATCTATCTACATTTATACGTACACATACGGGTACTGCCTAAATTAAATGTATAGACAGAGGGAGAGACGGAAAGAGGGTGAGAGGGAGAGGGTATGAATCCCAGAGAGGTTAGCTTCAGCGTGTATGTGTGCGGCTGCTACGAAGTACAGCACGTCCACGTATCCAGTTAGTCCCCTGTATGTGGTCGACCCGCAGTAAAATTGTGTTTCCAGAAGATCATCCAGCCTCCATATGGGTGTTGCTGTCTAATACTAGATCTACGCTCGTACAGGGCAGGCAGGAATGTGCGCTGCCGCAGAAAAGAGACAGCGCCAGCAGTCATCCTGATGCGACTCCCGCTGCTCCGCTAAAGTGTACACAGCCTGCAATAGACAGCGTGCTTCTAGTTACGGGGCCACTGATGTGCTGGCACTCACTAGAGCGCCGTTGGGGCCCGACTGCCGCACACATGATACTATCGACCGGAGCAGCCGCGGGGACAGGCTGGCGGCGACGGGGCGAACAGCAACACAGCAGCGTTCGTGGGAAGAGCGGCAGATGCAAGAGGACAGCCAGCAGTGGCAGGGGGGAAGCAGTGCTACTACCACCAGGAACAGGAGCAGCAGGTGGAGCAGCAGCAGATGATGATACAACAGCAGACATACAACGGGAAGACCATAGGCTGCACCACTAAAAACAGCACTGCGAGCAACAACGTGAGTGGCCGCAGCGCTAGCAGTGAGTGGTACACGGCGCACAGCAGTAGCAGCAGCAGCGAGAACCGTTGCAGCATACAGTAAGAGAGGGGTATAGTTCTGACAACAGTCTGTTTCGTCCCACGTGAAGGAGCACCCCCAGCCGAAGGAGTCGCATCACCGATCATCACCAGCTGCGACACGCGCGACCGCACCAGCAGAACCAGCGCCACTTACACAGCAAGAGCAGCAACAACGGCACGCACAGGAGAGCAGCAGCAGCAACCGCAGCAGCAGCAACACTAGCAGCAGCAGCAACTGTAGGGCCAACAGAGGCAACAGCAAGAGCGGCAGCAGGAGCGGCAGCGGCGGCATGAACAATAGCAAGAGCAGCAGCAGCATCACCGGCATGAGCACGAGCAGTACCAAGAGTTTGAAGACAGGGTGTGTGGACCGCCAGCAGGGGGGCGGTGCCGTCCGCTGTTCGCGCCTCACCTCTCACCTCGCGGTAGGAAATGTGCACACTAAGATACATCCTGCAGAAGGGATGTATTGTGTCAACTTCTCTTCCATTTCCGGCTGTGGTTGAGACTCTGTTGTACCAGATGTGTCGCAGTTCCTGTTTTCCCTTCTCCACTTATTCCGTCTGTAATGTACCGGGCGCCGGTCAACCTTACACGGCTAGCTGCAAGAAAAGACCCTGCACCTCTGTCATCTCTGTCTAGTACTTCCATCCTCTTTCTTGATTCTTCCTTCTTCACCCCTCCCCCCGCCATATTCTAGTTTTCCTCCTCTTCTCCTTCTACAAGCCGCCTTGTTTTTTCCTCTCCACTCCCGCACACCTTTAGTTCTTCCCCGCAACTCCGGACGCCGCACTGCTAGCCAGCCGGACCCCCTCCGGCGTGCCTTCTTCGCCCGCCGTCGTTTCTGGGCAGCACTCGTCATTCTGCAGAAGCCTCGTTACTCGCACTTTTCTCACTTGTGATCTTGATCCTCCTTTCCCTTTCCCGTTTGCATGTCGTGGCGGTCTTCTCCTCCCCCAGTGCGCTCCTTTTCCGTGCGCCCTTTATCCTTCGTTCTGCAGCTTTGAGTTTCCACGCGCCGTGCCCTCCTTCCTACGTCTCCTGTGTCGTCCTTTGTCGTTCACCCGTCTTTATTTGCCGTTGCTTGACCTTCTTCAAATTAACGTTGCTGATCTCATTCTGCTACCACGAGTGCCCATGTCTCTTGTGTGCCCTTCCGGCCAATTTTGCGCCGAACGCGTCGGCCCGGCTTCTTTCCCATGCCTCGACTTGCTTCTTCCTCCCACCTGAATTTCCCTCTTCCTTATCGTTCTTCGTCTTCTTCCTCTCTGCCTCCCTTTCCCTCGTCGTCTCACTTGTTGCCACAACCTCCTCGTTTGGCCCCCTCCGTCCGTTTTTCCACTTCCTCTCCGCGGCCTCTCCCCAGCTTTTCCTTCACCTTCCGCAGACTCCTTCGTCAACCCATAAGGTAGCCGGCGGCCGCCGCAGCTTCTTGCATCAGGTACACGGCAGCGCAGCTGCACCAGTTCACAGCCAAACAGCGGCTGCTGCTGAAGCGAGAGACTGGCGCAGCCGCCGAAAAAGCAGCCAGGCCAGCAGCACCAGCCGTCGAAGACGCAACGGCGAAGGAACCGCGCGGTCGAATTAGAAGCAGCAGCAGAGCTAGAGGTGGAAGCAGGGCTTGAGCGGCGCCAGCATCGTCGACAAGAGCGGAGAAAATTTAGCTGCAGGGGCACTAGAGCCGGAGGGATTGAAGCAACGGCGTTGTTCCAGGGACAGGAGCTCCTGACGGAAGCAGGGGGACCCTGCTGCTGCTGCTGCAGGAGCAGCCGACCCACAAGTTTCCGCGGCAACAGGAGAAGGGCCGTTGCTGCACCGCCGCAGAGCTCCTTCACCTGGTGTTGAGCAGTAGACGGGAACGCATCAGCAGGGGCACGTACTGCAGCAGCAGCGAGAGAGACAGAGCGCAGCGCAGCGAGAAAGTCAGAGCCAACGTAAGACCCAGCAGCAGAGCCAGACGTGAAGAGAAACGCAACTACAGCGCCAGCAGCTATGGAAAAGGCGGCACTGGCCCCCGCACCCGCTGCAGCAGTGGGAGAATCAGCAGCAACTGCTGCAGCAGCCTGCAAAGATTTGGGCATCGCTCCAGCAGCAGGAAGACAGTGGGAAGAGTCAGCGGCGCCGGCAGCCGCGGCAGCAGCGACAGAATATCTGCGGTCCGTTTCTAACCCCGCAGCAGAGGACGTGAAGGCAGTGGGGCGAGCAGCAGCAACCCCAACAGCTGAGCAGGAGCACACAGACGCCGCAATGGTAGCAGGGTGCACTGCAGCAACAGCAGCTGATGGGGCAGATTCAGCTACGGCAGCAGCAGACGTAGCACCAGCAGGCGCACCCATCGCAGCAGCAGCAGTCGAGACAGCGGAGACCGGGACTGCAGCAAGAGTCGCGTGTGCGTCAGCAGGAACTGCAGCAGCTGAAGCGACTGTGACGGTGTTTGAGGGTGAAGCGTCCAGAGCAACAGCAGCAGCAGCAGCGGAGGGGGGCCGCTGCAGTGCGATGAGGAGCAACAGCTGCAGAGACAAGGCGCAGACGGAGAATGAGAACCTGCGGCAGCGCAACGAAACGCCGGACGAGAAGCAGACGGAAGAGAAGCAGCTGGCTGACGCGGCAGTAGAGAAAAGTGAAGAAAAGCAGCAGCGGAAGGGGACCGAGGAGGAGGCAGAAGAAAACGAAAAGGCCGAGAGGAAGGCAGAGGTGTGGCGCCTCATAAAAAATTTGCTGTTTGACGACTCCTTCCTCGCTGACCCGCAGGTGGCACGTTTTCTCATATCTCCCACCAGCGGCAACAGCAGCAGCGCTGGAGCAGCGGGCGTGCAGCAGGTTCAAAGAGCAGCACAGGAGAACCCCCAGCACACTACAGACGCATCACCTGCTGCTGCGGTAGAATGGGAAGGAGCAACACGTGCAGCAGCGGTGGCAGAGGGAGCCGCAGAAGCAGCGGCAACAGCAGCGACGCCAGCAGCAGTCGCGTCAGAAACAGCAGTGACCCCGACAGCGGCAGCGGCACCAGACGCAGCTGAATCGGCTCGACGAGCAGCAGCAGCAGCGCCAGAACCATCAGCAGCAGAAGAAGCAGCAGCAGCGGGGCGAGAAGAAGCAATAGCGGCGCGAGAAGCTTCAGGCGTAGCGGACGTTAATTTTGAGGCGAGGGATTGGCTGCTGCTGCTGTGCAGCATCTTGTGCCGCACTACCTGTCGTTATTATATAATTTTGAAGCGTGAAGAACAGGGCAGTCCTGTGGACGCAGACGCAGAAGAAGCGTGTGCATTTGCGGCAGCAGCAGCAGCAGGGCCTGAGCAGCAGCAGAAGCAGCAGGAGGGGCGGAAGGAGGAGAAGGAGGAGACGAGAGAGAAGCAGCAGCAGGAGCTGCTCCCACCGTTTCGATGCAAATACGCGGGGAGACGGCTGCTGCAGCGCCAGGCCCAGCTCTTGTTCAAACTCTACCGCTTCTTCAGGAAGCAGCGATGCGCCAAGCAGCAGCAGCAGAAGCAGCAGCAGCAGCAGGAGAAGCATGTGCAGCAGCAGGAGCAACAAGACGAGGAGGCGCTCGAGCAGGAGAAGGAGCAAGACGAGATGGCGCGGGGACTGCCGCTGCTGTGTCTGGCGCACGTGTATTGCCTTTTGGGAGAAAACTTCATCAACACGGAAGAAATGCAGCAGGGAGAGCGGCGTCTGCGGAAGGCTGCCGAGCTTCTCTTCAAAGTTCCGCTGCCCCGCTGCGGTACGACAAGTCCTGCCCCCGTCTCCCCCCCGTCTCTTCGCCTGCGCACATATCCCCGTCCACATTCACGTATAGCAGCGCTGCATCTACGTACGTGTATCCTATATCTCTGTTTCCATATATAATATGCATGCATGTACCAGCTACATAAATATATACAACTTGTAAAATATATCTGTGCGTATTTAATATATGTACATATGTGTGTGAATAGTAAAAGAAGTAATATATACATATATAAGACGTATGTGTATATGTATGTATAATACATATACATATATACATACATAGATACATGTATACATAATATACATTCATATAGTATATATATGTGGGAAATAACTATTGCCTATATGTGTGTCTGCTGAATGTGTACGTATACTACAAAAAGGAAAACAATATATACATACATATACATATATATATCATATGAGTTATGTATGTGTATCACATATATATATGTACACGTATGTGTAGGTGTGTATGTTAGATGTGTCCCCTTCTGTGAAGGAATTTCACTGGGTAGATCGCCGTGCGGCTGTGCTGTGTGCCTCTGCACGAAGCTGCGCGTAATATGCAGGGATGCGTATACAGAGACAAAGAGATAGGAAGCAAATCATATGTGATTGTCTATATTTGAAGATCCATATCATCCTGCGCATCCTCCCACACATATTCACATATATAATATATGGAGACATGTGTATCTGTGTGTGTGTGTATCTGTCTCTCTCTCATATATATATATGTATAGATAGATAGGTATGCACGCAGGGAGCTGAGTAGAGGAACCTGTGTGATATGTGCGAGCACACCGAGACGCAGGTGTTTGTATTTATGCCTGAAGCTGTGTATCTATCGATATATATATGTAAATGGCTACATACTGCGTGCACATACATATATGTGTGGAATGGTGGTTCATACATGTGTTGGTGCTTTGTATCATTTCCCGTGTACTGCGTAGGTATATATGTGTATATACATATGTATAAGTTCTAGCATATACAGGTTTTCAATGTATACATATTTATGTAGACATATGTGTGCCCAGTTGTAGATAGGGGAGACGTCGAAAGGGGGTTGCTGTTGGGAGGGCTGCTGCTGCGGGATGCCGTGCTGCGCCCGTCTTCTGCGCTGCTTTTTCTGCTGCACTGCCCCCAGCTGTTGCTGCTTCTCGTGTTGTAGCACGTGTCCTGCTGTTGCTGGTGCCCGCTTGTCGTACGCGGCTGATGAACGGCCTGCGACGGACACGCAGCAACAGCAGCAGCAGCTGTTGGTGCTGCTTCGCGACAGCTGCCTCGCGGTGAGGTACAGCAGCTGCTGCTCTCGCTGCTGCCGCATCTCTTGGTGGATCCCAGCTCCGTATGCTGCTGCTTCTGCCTGGTGGCTGCCCCTCCGGCCCGCGCCTGTGCTATAAGAACTTCCCGCTCCTAAATTTGGCATTCCCGCTGCTGCACACGGCGTTACTACTACTGCTGCTGCTGCCGTTCGTGGTCCTGCTGATAACCCACCAGTAGTACTACTTCTGATGCTCCTGCTGTCAGTAATACGGCCGCTGCTGTTATTACTGCGACTGCTGCTGCTGTCATCACTACTGCTGTTACTGCTGCTACTGCTGCTATTACTACTGCTGCTGCTGCTATTACTACTGCTGCTGCTGTCACTGCTACTGCGGCTGTTACCACTGCTGCTGCTGTTCCTGTTCCCTTGCTGCTGTTGCAGCTACCACTACTGCTGCTGTCACTACTGCCGCGGCTACCCCTCACTGTTGCTGCTCATCTCGTTATTGCTGTTGCTGCTAGTGTTCCTGTTGCTGGTGCTGCCGGTGCTATTGCCGCTGCTGCATGCGGGCGTCTGCTGCTTGTATCGCTGCTCATGGTGCTACTGTAAGCCTTCTAGCTCTGCTATTCTGCGTGTGGCTGATCTCTGCAGCAGCTCTCCTGGTGTCAAACTCGAACAAGTTTCCTGCGGCTCGTGGCTGGTCCTTCCCGTCGTCTCCTCTTCGAGCCGCATTTCAACCAGCGGCAGCTGCAGCAGCAGCAGGAGAAGCACCAGCAGCAGGAGAGGCAGCACTAACAGCAGCGGCAGTAGCAGAAGCTCCTGCAGCAGGACACATACCGACAGCAACAGGAGGAGGAAGGGAAGCAGCAGAGACATCGTTGCAAGACGCAACAGCCGCGGCAGCGATCGCTGGGTCAGAGTCGGAAGTTGTAGCAGCAGAAGGTTTCTTCTTTTTTTTCTCTGCTCCTGCGCTGCAGCTGCGCGCTGCTGTGATCCTCTTTAACCTGGCGAGCCTGTGTGTCCGTTGGCAGCGGTGTCGTGATGCTGCTACATGCTTCCACTTTGCTGCGCGGTTCTTGCAAGCAGCAAAGCAGCAGCTCCTGCAGCTGGAGCAGCACCTGCGCGTGCACCTCGCAGTTCGCAAACAGCAGCAACAGCGGGGAGAGACGCAGAAACTACAAGAGAAGACGGAAGGAGAGAAGGGGCAGAAAGAGCAACAGCAGCAACAAGACAGGGAGCAGGAACTGCAGCCGACGGAAGGACAGCAGGAGGTGAAACAGCATTCATGGTGTAGACAGACGCTGTCGCAGCAGCAGCCGTCTGGGGTGGCTTGGACGGCTGCAGCTGCATTTAGGTCCTGCGCATTTCTGCTGCAGGGCACGAAGCTGCTGCTGACGGTGGCTGCTTCGTTCGAGTTGCTGCAGCGGTGTATGGCCGCACAGCTGCAGCTGCTGCTGCACGAGAACGGAACTGCTGCCGTGAAGAACGCTGCTGCAGCAGATGCTGCGGCGGGGACAGCAGCAGCAATTGCCGAGCTGCTCCTGAGAAGGGACAGCTGGCTGCAGCAGCTCGCCGAGAAAAGGAAGCTGCAGCAGCAGCACACGCAGGCAGAGAAACGCTTCCAGCAGCAGCAGGAGTCACCGGAGCAGGGACAGCAGCAGCAGCAGCAAGGACATGAGCAGCAGATGCCAAACGGAGCTGCTGCAGGGAAGCAGCAGCAACAGGGGGAGAAGAAACTAGAGGGAAAGAGGTGGACGGAGCAGGCACCGACTTCCGAGGAGATAGAAGTAGCTGCTGCTGAGGAGAGTCACACTTTCTTTGCCGAGCTGCTGCAGCTCCCGTCGTTGCCCAACAGCACACCCCACACAAACAGCAGCAGTGGCTCTACAAACTGCAGCTGCGGCGCGAGCCGCTCAAAGCAGACTGCCCCTGCATCTGCAGCTCCAGCGGCAAACTCTCCTACATGCGTCCCAGTAGCGCCTGCTGCGGAAGATCAGCGGCAGGAACACGAGCAGCAACAACCACCGGAGCAACAGCAACAGCAAAACACCTGTGCTGCTCGCGCAGTCACTGTACGAGAGCAGTGCGCAGCAGAGAGGAGGGGCTTGACTCTCCCAGCAGCAGCAGGAGCACTGCCGGCCGAGACGGCAGCAACAGCGGGCGCCGCAGCGGTCCCAACGCGAGCAGCAGGACCGCAAGCAGTAGCCACCGCGACGGCAGCAGCAGCAGGATACATTGCTGCGAAGTTTTTTCTAGGGGAAGACCGCGTCTCGCTGGCCCGACTGCTTTTTGCTTTCTTTTCCTTTACTCCCTTCGTTATCGATATTAAAGATATTGTGCGCAAGCTGGCCGCTCTCGGCTCGTTCTATTCTCACAGCGGCATCCCTGCTAGTCTCCCGCCCCCACCTTGTGACCCTACTGCTGTTGCTGTTCCATTGTCTGTCGCTTCTGCTTCTTCACCTGCTGCTGCGGGAGAGACATCTTCTCCTTCTCCTCCTGCTGACGCTTCATGTGGAGGGTCTGCGCCTCAGTTTACGGCTCTTTTTTCGGCGGAATACGCGCTGCAGGCTGCCGAGAGTCTTCTTGAAGACGAGATGCAGCGGCAGCAGCAGGAGCGGCAGTGGAGACGCCGGTCACAGCAGCAGCAGCAGGGACACGGCCGGCTGCCTCAGCCGACAGCAGATGCCGTCGCCAGCAACAGAGCAGCGGGAGAAGACGCTGCTACGGAAGGGACAGCAGCAAGCGACAACGCGGCGCCACGGCAAAAAGCAGCAGCAGCAGCAGCCACGGCAAGTGAAGCACAAGAGCGCGCGGGTGCTGCAACAGGAAAGGCAGCACCAGTCGAAGACGCAGCAGCAGAAGAAGCGCCGGGACGGAAAAGCCAGGACGAGGGAAGTGAGGAGGAGAGTTCTCTGGGAGAAGATTTCATTGCTCGCGAAGGAGGGGAAGCGGTGGTGCAGGTGCTACACGCAGACACTGAGCAGCTCCAGGAGTTGCTGGGGGAAATTTACCGCGAGAAATCGTATCTTTACACCCACCGCTTGCAACTGTCGCGGCAGCTGCTGAGCAAGGGACCCGCAACTTACCTGGGCGCTCCTCCTCTTCCTCCTCCTCCTCCTGCAGCAGCAGCAGCAGCAAAGACAGCCGATACACTTGCTGCAGCGGGGAGTGTCGTTTCCTCTTCCTCCTCCTCCTCTGCTGCTACTGCTTCTTTGGCTGCGCCGCCGGCAAACGTGTCTTCTGCTGCTCCTGTAAGTGCAGCGGGTGCTGCGCGGGTGGCCACCGACTGTACCTGGGGACGTGAGCAGGCTGCGCAGCAGCAGCAGGGCGACCAGCAGCAGCCGCGGACAGAGACTGCAGCGGCAGACGAAAAAAAAGGAGAGGAAGAAGAGCATGCGCAGTTTCTGAGACAGCTTCTCCATCAGCACCAGGTAGGGGCACTTTTGCTGCTGTTTGTCCTTCTTCGCGTTCTTGCCTACCCTTTTTTCTCTCCCGCCACCGCTCTTCCTGCCTGAAGCCGAAGAAGTACGCAACAGCAACACCAGCAGGAACAACCGGAATTCTCTCAAAGTCTGCGCCAGGACAGCAGCAGCTACTCTTCCTAGTACTCTCTTTCAACTACGCGTGTGTGTCTGCGTGCCGGCGGGAAGGACGCTTCTGTGGCGTGGCCCACTTTTCTCTCTTAGCAACTCGTATTCTTCTGCGGACAACGGCCGGTAGATTCTCTCCTATTCGGACAGGACGTCCTACGCCTGCACTGCCCTTCTGCCTCATGCCCTGCCCCCTGCACGTGGAGAAAATGAGAGAGCTGCTGCTCTGGCGCTGCTGCTGCTGTTGCTGCAGCCTCCGCAGGGCAGCAGAGCTGCTGCCCCGTTGGTCTTGCTGCGAGACCACTGCTGCTGCCACTTCTTCACCTCCGCTGCTACGTGGCCGTGTTGCTGCTATAATATAGCAGTGCCGCTACTATGTATCAGAGCCGCTGCTGCATTTTCTCTGCTGTTGCACCAACGCTTCCGCTTCTCCGAAATGCTGCTGCTTCAGAGATGCTGCTGCTGTTCACGCCAACGTCGTTGCGACGTGACTGTTCTTCTCTCTACGAAATTTCTTGTTATTCATTTCTCGCCGACTTCTCCTTCACTGCTGCCTCTGAAAAAGGAGCTGCAACGAACACTGCCTTGACGGTGCTGACAAAAAGGACGGGACTGCTCACCAACAAGCAGCAGTTTCTCTGTCTCTCTCTGCTGAAGATGCCAAGAGACGAGTGTGTTAGTATATTTATATGTCTGCACCTATATATATATATATATATATATATGTCAGCACCCCTACATATATATATATATATATGCTAGCGTGCACATATTTATATGCACGTATATCAACACAGACACATACGTATCTAAATGCCGTTTTGTTGACACCCACATATATATATGTATATGTATATGTGCCCATATATTAGCACGTGTATACTGTAAATATATATATATATATATATATATATATATATATGCACAACTCACCGTGTATATCTGTGTAGTGGTATCTGTGTAAATGTATATATATATATATATATGTATATATACACCAACACGCATATATTATACATATGTATGTAAACCAACAAACGTGCGTATACCACCCGTCTCTGTATCTATCTACCTATCTATATATATATATACATACGTGTTTAAACCCTTATATGTACACAGTAGGCAGACGGATTTCTTTTTGTGTCGAAGAGGAAGAGAAAGTGAAGAGATTGTCAGAAAGACTGCGCGTTGGAGCGCGTGAAATTTTGGGGTTTCCTCTTCTCGGTTTTATGTGGAGACGCATCGTCGTTAATTGACGGCGTGACATCAACAGGCTGGTGGGGGAGGAAGCACAAGGAGAGCTGCGGAGGGAGACGTACAAGACTTCTAAAATTTCTCGTCTCTCAGAAATGGTGAACAAAAAGAAGTGCCGTTGAAACTCGAAGAGAGAAGGAATACAAAGAAGTACATACAAAAAGGAGAACAAATTTTGGGGCTGTGCTTCTTCTTCCTGCTGCTGCTCCTGCAGCGTCGCTTCTGCTGGTGGTGGTGCTTCGACTGCTCCCATTGCTGTTCCGCGTGTCTACTGCTGCTGCTCCTGCTGCTGCTGCGACCAAATCTGCTGCTGCCGTGCTTCCTCCCTTGCTTCTGCCCTCCTTCCTGCTGCTGCTGCTCTGCAGCCTCTGCTGCTGCTGCTGTGCTTCCTGCTGCTGCTGCTGTGCTTCCTTTTCCTGCTGCTTCTCTGCGTCCTGCCGCTAATGGTGCTGGTCCACCTCCTCTGCTGCTCTTCCTTTGCGTCCTCTGCTGCTGCTTCCCTGCTGCTGCTTCTCTGCTGCCTGCTGCTGCTTCTCTGCTGCCTGCTGCTGCTTCTCTGCTGCCTGCTGCTGCTTCTCTGCTGCCTGCTGCTGCTGCTCGGCTTCCTCTGCTGCTACCGTTCTGCTTCCTCTGCTGCTGTTGCAGCTCTGCTTGCTCTGTTGCTGCTGGTGGTGCTAATACTGCAGCTGCAGCAGATGTGAGATGAAGCGTTGCTGTGGTAGTGAAGCTGCTGTTGCTGCTGGCTCTATGTGCTGCAGAGCAGCCAGGAAGACTCGCTGCTGCTGCTGGACGCGCAGGATGCCCTGGCCGTGCTGTCTTCGCCTGAGCAGCAGCTGCTGGAGCAGCTGCAGTCCTCCTTGACTGAGAAGAACAGCAAAGACAGCGGCAGCAGCAGCAGCTGCTGCAGGGACAAGGGCAGGAACAGCATCAGTTGTAGCAGTAGCAGCGGCGGGAGCGGGAGAGAGAGCAGCACCAAGGGGCAGCAAGCAAGTAAAAATATTGAAGATGACAGGGCGGACCTGACAGGCAGACAGCTGTCCCAGCTTCCTCTGCTGCTTCGATCAAATTTAGCAGCTCCCTGCTGTTCCACTTTCCCGCGCTTTCTCTCTCACAGCAGCACGGACGGCAGCAGCAGCAGCTGGGCTGCCACTTGCGACAGAGAAGAAGAAGCTCTAACGGCGGGTCAACCGGATGTGGGGTCACCACCAACAGCAGCAGCAGCCGTAGAAGAACAAACGTTTTGGCTGCTGCCGCCGGAGCAACACGGTGATGTATGCAAACAGCAGCCCGACGTCGTTTCTTCTCATTTCTGCAGCAGCAGCAGTGGCACTGGCCCAGACGCTACACCGAGGTCAGAGGCAGCAGCGACAGCGGCAGCAACTGCTGCAGCCGCGCTAAGAGGAGCACGTGCAACCGTCGTAGCACCAACAGCGGCAGCAGCAACGGAGAGGACAGCGACAACAGGGAGGGCAGCACCAATAGTGGCAGCACCAGGAGCAGCAGCAGTAGTACCCAGAGCACCAGGAGCAGCAGCAGTAACAGCAGTAGCGGCAGCAACAGTAGCTCCAGCACAAGTTGCAGCAATAGTAACAGCAATAGCAGCAGCAACAGTAGAAGCAGCACACCTTGCAGCAGCAGTAACAACAGTACCAGCAGCAATAGTAGCTGCAGCACAAGTTGCAGCAGCAGTAACAGCAGTCGCAGCAGCAATAGTAGTCCCAGCTCCAGGAGCAGCAACAGTAGCAGTAGCGGCAGGAGTTGCAGCAGGGGAAGAGACACAGGGACGGTGACGGCAGGAGGGCTGCAGCAGGTTGTTAGTTCTTCGTCTTTCTCTGCGTCTCTGTCCTCCACGTCTGAGACGCATCCCCACACATGTATAGGGCTACCTTCTTTTCTGTCTCTGTACCTGTGAAGGAAGGAAGGGAGAGATGCGCCTTTTATTTATACGAGCCTTTTGTATATATTAATACGTGTTCCCACACGGAAGTGTCCTCGGGCTTGTGCTGCTGCTGCTGTTGCACTGCCGATTTTATGGGGGAAGCATCAAGAAGAGCTGGAGCCGCAGGGGGCGTCCGAGCTGCTGCTGCTGCTTCTGGTGAATGCCATGAGCCGCTGCAGCCGCCAAAGTGGGGCTCCTTCTACGACAGGAGCTTCGTTTCTTTGACCTCCTATGGGTCGAGGCGGCGCTGGCGTGTTTCTCTTTTTTTGCTGCCTGGACTGCTGCGTTTGCTCCAGCTGCTCTGCTGCTGCTGCTGTGATGTGGGCTGCTTCTGCTGCTGCAGGAACCCGCCGCTTGTGCATCTCAGTGACTCGCTTTGTGTCCGCTGCGCGCTCTTCCTCCCCACATTACATAAACAGGTAACCACAGCAGGAGCGGCAACATGGCAGCAGCACTGCAGCAGGAGCAGCAACAGCAGAGCAACAGCGCAACTGCAGCAAGAGACAAACAGGACAGCACTGCAGCAGTTGCGGCAGCAAGCGAGAGACGGGGACAGTCCAACAGCGACAGCAGCGAAGCCGTAGGAGCGCAGCAGCAGCACGAATCGCAAGACAGAAGTGCAAGAGCAGCAGAAGAAACGCAGCAGTGAGGGAATGACGACAGCGCTGTAGGAGCAGCAGCAGCAGGACGTTGATGAGCAGCAGGACCGGGAGCCGCAGGAGAATGGGTAGAGCAGCGCAACGCAGCTGCAGCGGCAGCGACCCCAGCAACAGGGCAGCGCAGTAGCAGAGAAGGCTCTAGCGAAAAGCAGCAGTCCGAGTTCACAGAAAGAAATGCCGAGTGGCAGCAGGAGGACGGGGAGGGAAGAGAGCAGCAGTGTGGAGGTAAAGGGAGATAGAGAAGGCGCACCAGCACGGGCAGCCCGGAGGAGGAGAAGAAAAGGCAGACATCAAGGACGGGAAAACTGCGAGAGAGAGCAGGACATGCTCGACAGCAGCAGCAAGTGGCGACAGAGCAGCAGGAAGAGATGGCAGCAGCGACAGAGAGGAGAGCAGCACGACTCCGCTAAAACCATCTGTGTGTGTCTCTCTATATTATTCAACGCCGCCACAACTTCTACTATCATACACATACATATATATGTGTGTGCGTGTTCGTGTCTATTTGCGTGAGAGTATTAGGTGCCTGAATACCGAGACCTATACGTAAATTTGCGTAGAGAGACCCTGGACTGTTTGCTTTGCAAGTCCAGCGGTGTGAGAATCTGCTGCGGTTGCTGCTTCGTCTGGTCGCCGCCCTCTCTTTGCACAGCGCGCTGAGGCAGGAGCAGCAACCTTCGTGAATTCCTCTCTCTGTTCTCTACGAGCTCCTACACAAAAATATACATACATATATATTTATATATATATATTAATGTGCATCTATATGGACGTATGTTTAGAGAGAGAAAGAGAGAAAAACTGAAATGCAACCCCCTGTACATTGAGGCAGCAGCAACGCCAGTGTACTTTTCTCTGTCCTCGACGACCTCCCCCATATATATATGTGTGTTTCTGTATATTTACACACATAGACGGAGAGGAAGACTGGCAAATAATTCATCAACGTTGAAGCAGCCGTGATTCGTTTCCTTCTGTGTGTCCCTGTCTTGCCCCCCAGAGCTCCGTCGTATGTGTGTCAGTTCTCCGAAGTGTGCATCTTGCGGTGTACGTACACTTCAGTAGCCACAGAAACGCGGAAAAAGGCTTCCCGGCTCCTCCGTGTCATTCGACGTCTTTTCTGAAAGAGCTTCTTTTCTCTGCTAGTCAAAAAGACAGAAAAATAGACATCCTCACCGCCTCCCGTACGTACGTCTCCCTCCCACTCGCACTGCACGTCTACGTTGAAGCGTACTTCTCCACGTATATGTGTGTATCAGTATATATCTCTCTCTTTCCATATATATATATATATGTGGATACATATGTATCAGTTCATATATATATGTGTATGTATAGGTGTATATGTGTATCAATATGTATATCTATATGCATGTGTATCACTTCCCACATGTGTATATATATGTATATATATATATGTGCGGGTGTATCAGTTCGCATACATATGTACGTATATACACATGTATGTATCTGTTCACATGTATACATATACCTCTATATTATTTCTTATGCATACATATATATACGTGTATATGTATTTCTATGTGTTTATTTCTTTTTAATTTTCTGAAGAGCATGCACGCATGGCTGACAAAATATGTCTCTGTTCTCTCTCTGTAGGTGTACATACACCTCAGTACGTGCTTCTTTGCAGTCGAGTGACTTTTCCGTGGAATTCGTCTGCCTCTGGGAGGCGTCCGCTTCTGCAGTGGCACATTTCTACACATTTCTCTGTAAAAGGGGGGGCCTGCTGCAGCTGCTGCCTCTGCGTCGTCCCTGCTTCTCTCCCTCGCTGAACCTCTGCGCGCGCCTCTCGAAGCTTTCTGCCCTTCGTCTTCTCCCTCTATTTGCCCGCCCTTCTTCTCCCTTGCCTTCCGAGTTTCCCCGGATTTGTCTGCATGCGCCCGCCCTTTCCAGTCTTCGCAAATGTGTGTGTGCGTAGGGGGTCCTCTTCTCTTTTTCGCGTCGCCCTATGTCTTCGGCGTCTTCCCGTGTCTGTGCGTGCACCTGCAGCGAAAAGTGCGTTTCAGAAAGGTGTTTTTTGTCTGGGAGGATATTCCCACAGTATAAGCAGTGTGCGCTGTTTCTTGAAAGGATGATCATGAAGAAGGACGATTTAGGCCAGAGACAGGTCCTTTCACTATCTCTCTGCTTTCTGTCTTCTGCGCTTTTATCTGTACACGCCATTTCCTGGTAGTCCGTCTGCGTGTCAGGAGGCCCCCTACGCCGCCCGTGCTTCTCTCTGCCTTCGTCCGGTGGGGAAGGACTTCTGCGTCCGGCCCTCTTCTCTGTCTTCCGTTGGTGGCTGCTTCTCTTCCTCTCCGTCTCTCTTCGACGGAAGGGGGGGGGGGATGTGCCCGTTTCTGTTGTTAGTTTTTCTCTGTCGCGCGAGGGGAAGCGCGCAGCACGTCTCTTCTCTTCAAAAAGACGCCGTTCTGTGGGGAGTTGCTGCTGCTCGTCAGGCAGAGAAGAAAATGCGCAAAGGGAATGCGCAGTTTCTTTCTGCCGCAACTCGCCTCGATCTTCTGGTCACGCAGTGTAAGCCGTACAGGTATGTCTGCAGACGACTTGCTGTCGGCAAGAAGCAGGTTGTCCTGCTGCCGCTGTGTACTGAACTTCTCTCCTATACGTACCCAAGCGTTGTTCTGCTGCTCTCTCTACAGAGACGCAGAGAAGCGTCCTACACACACAGGAGGGCCGCTGCTGCTGAGTGAGCGACTGCTGCTGCTATGTGGGGGAGGCTGCTGCTGCTGAGTGAGCGGCTGCTGCTGCTGCTAGTGCTGCCACTGGTGGCGGGCTGCTGACGACGGCTGTTGCTGCTGCTGTCCTGCGGTGGAACGGGCTACTCCGTTTGTAGCTATGCCTGTTGTTGCTGGCGCAAGTGGTGCTGCTGCTGCGGCGACCTCTGTGCTTGGTGGGAATCCGACAGCAGCGAGAGGCAGATATAATACTAAAAGATAAGAAATTCCTGCTGCTTCCTTGCTGCTGCTGCCTCTGCATCTGCCTTACGAATGTGCTGTTGCCAGTCCCAGAGTCATCTATGTTTCGTACATTCTTGTCGTGTGGAAGCTGCCTCCTTCAAAAGAAGACGTCTGTGGAAGAAAGAGAAATACATTAATTCGTCGATACGTATTCATGAGCAAGTATTGAAAAAAGACAATGTGTAGCATATAGCGGTGCGGCTCATATGTTGTGGGACACGGTTTTCGTGTTGCTGCTGCTGCTACAGAGAGACAGCGCGGCAGTGAGGACGCCTCATGGGATGGCTGCTGCTGTTCCTGTCTAGCTGCAGCCGCTGCTGGTGCTGCTATATGAAGTGCTGTTGCTGGCGCTTCTGCTTCGGCTGCACAGGGAGCTGCGGTTCCTTTGCTGCTGCAGCTCCTCCACCTGATGGAGAGCTGCGGATGCTGCGGCAGCTGCTTGAGCAAAAGAACCGAGCCGGACTTGCTGCTGCTTGGATGCGAGCTGCTGCTACTGCTATGGGAAGTGCTGATCCTAGGGACAAATGAGCTCTTGCTGCGGTGTGCGTGTGTGTGTGTAGGGGGGGGGGGCCTGCTGCTGTGCGATGGGAACGGCCGCTGTTGTGACTCGTGGCGTCCTGCTGCTGCCTCGGCTTCAGTGGCTGCTACTGCTGCACGTCGGTGTTCGGCTGCTGGTGCTGCTGTGGCCAGGCGTGTTTCAGCAGCAAAGCTGCGCCCCCTGCTGTCGTTGCTGCTGTGAAAAGTATCTGCGGCTGCGTCGGCTGCTCTCCATCGACTGCGCTCTTGCTGCCGAGCAGTGCTGCTGTTGGCTAAGGGTAGTGCGGCGCTGCTGCTGCTGCTGCGTTGTTGTGGAGGCCTCGCTGCTGCCGTCGAAACTGGTTCTCTGCTGCTGCTGCTGCTTCCCACGCTTCTCTTGATTTCACTCGAAGAGCTTGCTGCTGCTGACTGCCTTGCCTCACCGGGGCTGTTACTATTCTCCGACTCGAAGCGCTGCGCGCTGCTGTCACTGCTGGGAAAAACGTGCGTCGCTGCTGCTGCTGCTTGAGGCTCCCTGTGAAGTGGTGTGCTGCTGCTGCTGCTTCCGCCCAATGACACGCAGGAAGATCGTCGAGAAGCACCTGATGGCGCTGGCGCTGGTCGATGATTTTGCTGCTCCACGCAGCCTTTTTGCCGTGGCTCTCAACGAGGCTTCGTTTGCACAGCAGGTACTGCAGTAGCAGCATCTTCTTTAGCAGCCAGAGAACTTCGCTCCTGCAGAAAAGAGCAACGGATCGCTGCTGCTGCCGCTTCGCCTCCTTGTGCTGTTGCTGCGCTTCCACCTCCTGCTACTGGTGCTCTTCCACTTTCTGCTGCTGCTGCTCTTCCACCTCCTCGTGCTGTTGCTCTTCCGCTTTTTCCTGCTGCTGCTCTTCCGCTTTTTCCTGCTGCTGCTCTTCCACGTTTTCCTTCGGCGCCTTCGTTTTCTGCTGTTGCTGCTGCGCACCTTCCTGCTGCTGCTCCCCTTGCTGCAGCAGTTGCCGCTGTTGATCCTCCGGGGCCGCTGTTGCTGACGGAGGTGCTCGTCTTTGCTGCTGCTGATTTACCGTTCGCGAAGCTCATTCTGCTTGCACCTTTGCTGCAGAATTTTCTTCCTTCCTTGCTGTTCGCTGCCTGGTAGCTTCTCCTCCTTCTCCGGCGGCTGCGTCTGCTTCTTTTGCCGTCGGCGTCACCTCTGGGCTTCTTCGTTCTCTTCTTCAGGTGCTGCTGCTGTGTCTGCCTCTCTTCTGTGTGGATTTATTTGCTTCGCGGGCAGGTGCACCGACATGAAGTCCAACTGCTCTGCTGTTCTGCTGGACACATGAGACTCCTCTGTTGCGTGTGCTATTGCTGCTGCTGCTATTTCCCCGCTTGTACAACTGCTGCTGCTTGGCGCATTGGGACGGAGTGCTTCCCTACTGCTGCTTCTTCGTTTCTTCTTCCGCTGGTGCTGCGTCTTCCCCTTGTCACGAAGCAGCGAGCCTTTAGCTGCGTCTGCCTCCGGCGGCGCTGTTGCTGCTGCTGCTCCTCTCGCTCACTCGGTAGCAACAAGCCTGCTGCTGCCGCTTCTCCTGCTGCTGCTGACGACGACGCTGCGAAGGGTCGTCGCGGTCTTTCTGCCGCCGCTGCTCCTCCTACCCTTCTCGCACACCCGGACGTCATCCCGGCTCTCTCCGCTGCTGTTGCTGTCGCTGCTGCTGCTGGTGCTGCGCTTGTTGCGGTTGCTGCTGTTACTGTCGCCGCTGCTGCTGTTGCTGTCACTGCTGCTGCTGTCGCTGCTGCTACTCTTGCGCTCCCTGCTGCTGCTGGCACCGCTGCTGTAATTGTCGCTGCTGCTGCCGCTGTTGCGATCGGTGGTGCTGCTGCGATTGCTGCTGCTGCTGCTGCTGTTGCTGCTGCTACGTTTAGATTTTTGTGCTTGACAGCTGGGCTTCGGACTACGCGAAGCTGACGATTCACCAGGCGGGGCTGTACAAGTAAGTTTCTTTCTTCCCTGGCTCTCCTTCGTTTCTCCTTCTGACTCGCTGGCAAGCACACTTATCACAGAGAAGGACAACAGCAACAACAAAGCAGGTACATGTGAGGCCGCTCAGGCGTTAGAAACTCTAATAATGATGTACGTAGAATCAGTCAATACGTCTACATACATATATACAAGGCGAGAGAGAAGTGAAGGATAAAAGAGGTTTCTATACGCATACACACGTATATATGTATATGTATGTATCTGCGTCCCTGTCTCTACACATATATATGTGTGGTGGTGTTGCAGGTCGTCGCACTGTATTTGATTGGTGCGTAGCATGCGCGCAAGCTAATGCAATTTCTAGCTGCCTTAACTTTCTGTGTGTGTGTCACGATGAAGAAATGCATACATATATATGCGGAGACTTGATGCAGCAAGTTGGTGGCCAGTCTATATTCCTGGTGCGTAGGTCACATGACTGGCTAATCGATCGAATACGCACATGCATATATTTGTCTATAAATATAGATGTGTGTGCATGTATGTGCCTGTAAATATACGTATATATGCGTATAAAGATACATATATATGTACACATATGTGTATGTGTATGGGCGTATCTATATGCATATGTATAGTATATGTATATACATACTTATATATATATATATATATATATATATATATATAAGCGACCGCGTCTTCGTAGGATATATATATATATATGTGTATATGTATGGGCGCATCTATATGTATATGTATAGTATATGTATATATATATATACACATGTATGTATATATATATATATATAAGTGAGCGCGCTTCGTAGAATACAAACGACCAAGTCACAGAGATTGTTTGCACTACTAGGCGAGGCAGGAGACTTGTAGATCTCCCCCCACATATATGAATAGATAGAGACGTAAAAGTGGATATACACGTGCGCATATGTCTACACATATATGTACATCGATGCAGATACGTGTACGTACGTAACCCCATAAATACATATACGAACATATACATCCATGTGTACATACACCTCCATATGTGTGTCGATATTTATATATTAGATGCACGTATATATACACATACATACATATATGCAAATACATATATTCGTATATATACATATGTACGTATGGATACGTATACGTCTATATACACCTGTATGTACATACACGTCTCTATACTACCTATATGTACATACACCCATACATATATATATACATATAGATACGCCCATACACATACACGTATGTGTACCTATATGCGTATCTTTACACGCATATGTACGCATATTTACAAGCACATACGTGCGCACACATCTATATTTATAGACAAATATATGCATACGCCCATTCGTTCGATTAGATAGAGTTAGCTAGTCACGTGACCTACGCATCAGGAATACACGCTGGCCACCAACTTGCTGCACCAAGTCTCCTCATGGTGGAGGAGCAGGAAGACAAAGAGGCCGAAAAAGAGAGAAGATGACGTGGGGTAGGGATGGGGGAGACCCGCAGCGGGGAGGTGACTTTTAGTTGCAGGAGAGGACTGCAGCGGAAATATTGGCGAGAACTGCAGGAACAACAGCAAACTCTTGTTGCTTGCTGCGTCTGTCTGCTGCTCTTTAACGTCGGCGGAAAAGTCGCTGCTGGGCTGATGCGGGAACCCCCGCGGTTTTTGTTCTGCTGCTTTCGCCGCTGTAGCTTCTCTCCTGCTGCTGCTGCTCTTGGATCGCCATCACTGTTGCTGCTGCTGCTGCTCTTGGCTCACTCCCGCCGCTGCTGCTGCCGCCGGATTACTCCCGCCTCTGCTGCTCTTCGATTACTCCCATTGCTGCTGCCGCACCTTTTGGATTATTCTCGCTGCTGCTGCACCTCTTGGATTATTCTCACTGCTGCCGCCGGTGCCGCTGCTGCCGATTACTCCCAGGGCTGCTGCTGCAGCTCCTAGATTGCTGTCGCCGCTGCTGCTGCTACTTCGACAACGCTGTTGCTGCTCTTCTGGGATTAGTGCTCCTGCTGCCACTGTTGTGTGGCCGTTGCTGCTGCTATCGTGCTGCTCTTGTAGCGCTGCCGATGCGACCGCGGTGCTGTTGCTGGTGCTGCCGTGAAGCTGCTGCTGCTGCGACGGCATTTCTGCTGCTGGTGCTGCTGCTGCGACGGGGTGGTTGTTCTGGCCGCTGTTGCTGTGGCACTGCTGGTGCAGAGAGTTGAGTTTCTTCGAAAATGACTTGCAGCGGTACACCGCGATGCAGCAGCGGCGCGTCAAGCTTCTCTCTCCTCTTCTTAAAGAACTAAACCCTCGCTACTACCTGGACCTCGTGTAAGTTTAATCAAGCTCCTTGAGAAGCAAAACGAAGAGAGAAGAAGAGGAACAGGAGAATACCGAAGGAGAAAGAAGAGAGAGCAACAAACATCATAACGCGCGGAGCGGGAAGAAACCGGGATGCGAGAATAAAACGAAGAAAAGATAAAAAATGAAAAGAAATACAGAAGACTATTTTATACCGCACTCTCTTTATATATATATATATGTGTACAGCGCGCCGCGTCCTGTTGCTGCTGTTGCTGCTGCTGTTGCTGTTGCTGTTGCTGTTGCTGTTGCTGCTGTTGTTGCTCTTACCTCTTTTGCTGCTGCTGCTGGTGCCACCAGCTGCTGCTCCTTGCTGCTGTTTCTTCTGCAGGTCAACTTCTCGATAAGTCTCCCTCTCCCAGCTTCTCCTGCTCCTGCTGCTGCTTCTTCTCTTTTGTGCATAGGGCATCTTCGCTCTCTGCAGCTGCCCCTGCTGCGTCCCTGAACTTGTCCATGTCTCGCTTCCTGCTGTTGATGTTGTTCTGCTGTGTGCGCTGCAACCGCGGTGCGCGACCGTCGAGCTGCTGCTGTTTTTCTCCTCGCTACTGCTGCTGCTGCTGCTCGTGCTGCTCTCTTCCCGCCTCCTGCTGCTGCGGGTAGAACTCTCTGCTGCTGCTTCGCTGCCAGCTATGCGCTGCCCTCAAGACGAGGCGGGGGGACTCTGCTGCTCTCCTGGTGCACCTCCACGAGACCTCCTTGCTGCAGGGGACGCAGAAGCATCTTCCGAAATATTCCGCTCTTCCCTGCTATCTCTGCTCCTGCTCCTTTTCCTCCTGCGAAGCTGTTGCTATGCGACTCCGCTGCCCAGCGCTGTCTCCGTTGCCACACAGGCGCTGCTCCTTCAGCACCGCCTTTTGCCCGGCTTCTTCTAATGCTCTTTCTCCTCTGGCTGCTGCTTCCTCTCCTGCTGCTGTTTCTGCTCCTGCTGCTGTTTCTTCTCCTGCTGCTGTTTCTCTTCCTGCTGCCGCTTCTTCCTCTCCTCCTGCTGCTTCCTCGCGTGCTGCTGCTCCCTCTGCTGGTGCTTCTCCCTCTCCTGCTGGTCTTTTCTGTTGCTCTTTCTTTTCCTCTCGCCTTCTGCTTCTGCTCGTCTTTCCCTTTCTTCGCTGCTCCGTCTTTTGCTGCTCCTGTTGCCTCTGCTGCAACGCCATCTTCTCTGCCTGTGCTGCTTCAGCTGCCTCCGGTCCTGGTGCTGCCGTCGCTTCTTCCCCTTTTCTTCGCCGCCTCTCGTGCTGCCGTTTCGTCTGAAGCTGCTTCCTCTCCTGCTGCGCTGTTCTGCTGCTGCATCTCCCCCACATCTGCCACTGCTGTTTTTCCTGTTTCTTCTCCCGCTTCTCCCGCATCTCATCTTCCCCTTCTTCTTTTCTTCTTCCTCCTCTTCGTTCTCGCTGGCTGCTTCCCCTCTTTCTATTTTTCCCCTTCTCTTTGTCTCTCTCTTTTCTTCTTCTTTTTCTTGTCTACTTCTGCTGCGCAGCATTTGCCGGAGAGCGTGCGCATTTGCCTCCTGCTGCTACTGTTGCTGCTGGTTTTCAGGCGACAGGTGCTGTTCGAGTTGGGGGAGGCGACGAAGGAGCTGCATGCGCTGAAGTGGCACGGCCGAATCGACAAAGATTTCGACGCGCTAGCAGGTCAGTCTGCTGCTGACTTGCTGCCGCAGAAAAAGGAAGGAAAAGAGAGGGAAATGAAGGAGAAGGGAATCCAGAGTTATGCGACAGCACACAAAAACTGCTGCACAAGAAGCAGAACAAGTCGAGCAGCTCCTGCTGTGCGACCTGCTGCTGAGCGACGTGCTGCTGCTGCAGCCTGCTGCTGCCTGCTGGTACCCGCTGCTGTGGTACCTGCTGCTGCTGTCTGCTGCTGTTGTGCTCCCTGCTGCTACCTGCTGCTGTCCTCCCTGTTGCTGCTGCTGTGCTCCCTGCGGCTGCTACTGTTGTACTCCCTGCTGTCACACGCTGCTGTGCTCCCTGCTGCTGCTGCTGTGCCACCACCACCTGCTGCTGCTGTTTTACCTGCTGCGGCCTGCTGGTCTGTTGCTGCTGCTTCTAAAAGGAAACAAAGAAGTGGCACTGCTGCGCAGGAGAAGAGCGCTCTGTTCGCTCTGTTGCCCCCCACCCTCCCTCACGGATGTATATTCTTCTTCTTTGATACCAACACTTGCACACTTACGTATTTCTATCTTCTTGTCGCGCTGCTATACACATACTATACAGACGTCTTCACTCTATATATATATATATATATATGTCCTTTTCTCTTTTTCTGTCTGTGTCCCCCTCTGTGTGTCTGCCAACAGAAGGAGGGTCCCTGAAAACGTACGTCTGCCTGCATCCCTGCGCAGAATAAAATCGTGCATGCCACACAGACCCACACACGCACAGCTGTGTATCTATCCGTATACATATCTATATAAAGAGAGAAATGCAGACATACATATGCACATCCATACATGTGTCCATATAGACATATGCCATATGTAGATAGGGAAAATGTGTACAGATATATACCTACATATATATATGTATATTGCTACGGACATACGGACGCACATCTACGACGGTATATACACACACATACACATATATATCTATACGTATATATATATATATGTGTATATACATAATCGTTACCACCACATATGCCAGTTTAAACAGATATCCACAGAGATACCTATTTTCAGAGAGAGAGATGTAAAGAAATGTGTATCTTTCCATCTATCTATATATGTGTATATATTGCCTATATATGTACATATATATGTACACTGCTACGGACACACACACGCACATTTGAACATGGATTCGTATAGACATCTGTATGTCTATGCATATACAACGAGACAGAGAAAGACGTAGAAAGGCATACATATTGGTGGGCTTCAGCCGTGGAGCCAGTCTTGAAGTACTCGTGTCCACTGCAGTAGGCGCAGGACTCTTCGTGCGGTGTGTATAGACACCTGAAAGTGTGCACTTCTCCTTTTCCCGACTTGTGCAAGAGAATACCAATACAAGCAGCATATCCGTACACCTATCAAAGGAGACTTATATATACGTATGTTGATCTGTATTTGTACATGGGTGTGTGCACGTAAATGACTATAAGTCTATGCGTGTGTCCATGCACGCATGCGTCCCCATATACGCATATATAAATAAATGTGGTCGTATAGACATGTAGACACGTGCGGAGAGCAGAGGCGGTCAAGAGAGGCGCGGTGCGAAGAGAGTCGCTTCTTCGGCGCGCGGGCGTCTCGTCGCCTCTGCGTGTCGCCGTCTCTGCGACGCCGGTGCAGCGGGAAGCCAACAGCAGACGCCCCGAGGACCAACGAGACACAAACGGAAGAAAGAAAAAAAAAGAAAATTTTCGCAGGGCGGGAGGAGGGAAGTTAGTAGCCCTGCGTGGCAAATGCAGAAATTGTAGAAGGGAGATATCTTCTTGTAGCGTCCGTCTTCTTGTCCGTTTAGGGTTTAGGGTTTAGGGTTCAGGGCCACATATATGTGTGTGTATGTGTACGTATGTACGCGTCTATCTGTGTGTACATATATATATATATGTGTGTATGATGTTGCTCTGCTGCTGCTACTTGCCTGCAAACAGACGTCGCAGAAATGGACCCAGAAGTGGCGGCGCATGAAGAACGAGCTCGTACGTTTGCGCGGGGAACGTGGAGATTTGTTGAAGGCCGGCCACCCCCTCCCTGCGCCCTCCTGCAGGAGGGGAGGCTGCACATGCAATTCAATGTGTTTCCGCCCTCTCTTTGTCCTCCAAGTGCTTCTCTCTGTCCATTTGATTCATAGAAAACATATAAGTGGGCGCGTCTCCGGCTTTTCAGGACGTAGACGTATATATGTAGGAATGCGGGAGGAGACAGGAAGATAATGGTGTGATACTACAGACCTCTTCGCCTATTGTACACGCTTATATATATATATATGTAGATAGATAGATAGATAATTGCTCCTGGAGTGTACATGTATGCATATATTTGTATATGTGTAAAGCTGCGCATAAGGAGAAGAAGAATGTGCATATATGTACATATATATATATATATATTGGTAGCTGCACCTGATGAACAGGACTTCCCTTCCCCTCCTGCACACACTTATATATATATATATATGTACATGTATATAGCTGGGCGCCCAGAGTGTACATGTATACATATGTATGTATATATATATATCTGCATCTGCACATAAGGAAGAGAAGAATGCGCATATATGTGCATATATATATATATATATGTATATATATATAGGTAGATAGCTGCACCTGATGAAGAGAAGAATGCACAAATATAAATATATATATATATGTATATATATATGTGTAGATGCAAATCATGAACAGAAGAATGTACGTGTATGTGCATGTGTGCATATATATATATACACACATATATAGATATACATGTATATCTGCACAGAGGGAACAGAGAATGTGCGTACATGTGTGTGTATACATGTATATATGTATATGTAGACAGCTGCGCATGATGGACAGAAGAATATACATGTAAATACGTGCATACACGTGTACATATATATATATATATGCGTACGTGTGTGTATATGTGTCTAAATGTATATACACAGATATCTGTATGTATGTATGTATGCATGTGTGTGCATCTCCACTACTGAATATGTGCAGCACAAATGGGTGTCTATCTATCTATTTACCTGTTTCTCTACACCCGTCTATTTGTCTATCTATATCTATCTGTCTGTCTATCTATATCTACCTATCTGTCTATCTATGCTGTCTATGTATGTATATGTCTACCTATGTATTTCTCTGTCTATCTATCTACCCCTCTATCTAGATGCGTATATACATGTACTCCACACACGTGTGGAACATTACGTGTATATATGAATAGATAGATAGATAGACGTAGGCGTCTACATCTGCGTGAGCATCCCGTTTATTCCGAAGTATTCACGAGGAGAGCGCGCGGGTGCATAAAAGAGGGCAACATATTACGCCGGGGTTAGCAGCAGCTTTCTTCGGTGGTGCTGCGGTGTGCGCGCTCCGGCACGGCCTGCAGGCCTCTTGCAATGCAGCAAGTTGCATGCCTACGCAGAGCGGAGCGTCTTCTTCTTCTCTAAGTTCATCGACTCTTTTAGAAAGGTGAGGCCGACAGCCGTTTGCTTGCGAGAGAGAAAAAGAAAAGGAACGCCCACTTCACAAAAGAAGGAAAAGACGGCGTACTGAGGGGGGGACCGCAGAACACGGCTGCTCCGCCGTCTCTACGGCCTTCGATGACCTCCGGACAAAGCGCTGCTTTCTCTTTCTCACGGCTTCTCCAACACAGATTCTAGTGCGTCGCATATGCGTACATATGTATATACACATATATACATATATATGTATACACATAAATCATCAGGGCCCGACGACCATGTATATATATATATACACGTATACAAATGTATATATATATATATATATATGTGGAATCCGCAATGCAGTTTTTTTTGACAAGCGTAGTCCTGATCCAACGTCTGCACATATATATATATATATGCGAATGTATATACATGTGTGGCTGTACGTACATATGTGTGTGCAAGTAGATAAGGAGACGTAGACACAGGTGCCGCTGGGTTTGTTCGTCTGCGTGGGGAGATGGACACTTCTACGAATGCTTCCTTCGCCATATTACCCGTTGGGTTTGGCATCCCGCTAGACAGACGTTAACCCGTAGTCACTTACATGGATATATATATCTATAGGCGTTCACACAGGAGATATGACTACGTAGCTAGACCGCCGTAGGTAGACACGAAGGGAGCCACATACGAGGGCATCAAGCAGGTAGACACACGGTTAGGTACTCAGGTTAATGCATACGTCGGCACAGTAAATATATACAAGTGAAGAAACCCGTAGGTAGTAGACACGTAGGTGATAAATACGTAAGTTCACATATAAATACGCACAGTAGACGCATATACGTAGAGAAGCACGTAGACAGTATACACGTCGGTAGTAGACACGGAGAGACACGCGCGCGCGTACGCAGTAGACATAAAATAGAGACACACAGGATTGTCTCCATTAGGAAGTAGACACGCGCAGGTAGTAGTAGACACAAAACTGCATATAGGCTTGTACGCGCAATAGATTTAGATCCACAGACAGACACGTAGACAGGCACGTAGGTAGACGTATTTGAGTACGTCCGTGGGTCCACAAGCAAAGGAGCACATGCGGGTAGAGGCGAAGATGGACGCCAAGGTAGACACAATGAAAGTAGACACGGACAGGGAGATTTGCGCCGGTCGGTAGACCGGTAGCAGGTAGACACACACACAAGCAGGTTTTCTACGGAGGTAGACTGATAGGTAGACACGGCAATCTATACACAGGTACGATACAGACACGCAATTCTTTATAAGTAGGTCCCCGCGGGTAGACACGCAGAGACTCGCAGGTATAAATAAAGAAACCGAAGAGTAGACAACGCCTTGAGGCATACGTGCGCACGTGTTGTGAGAGGTATGTAGGCAGGCGGACACATACGTAGATATATACACAGTGAGGTAATTTGACAAGTTCGTAGGCAGACAGGTACACACAGATAGTAGACACATGCATATGTATAGGGATGTCTACATCGGGACAGGTAGAGGGAGAGTCCCGCGCACATATATATATATATACGTATGTATGTGTGGTACACAGGTAGACACAGATAATATCCATATATGTGTAGGTGTAGACATAGAGAGGGAGATGTCTAGACTCCAAAACAGGCATAGTAGATAGAGAGTCACGCGTGTCTACGTACATATACGGGTGTATGGGGGTTGACGTGTTGATGCACAGACAGGTAGACACGGATAATATACATATATACATTTATATGTGGATGTAGAGAAGGAGATGTCTAGACTCCAAGACAGGTAGAAGGAGCGTCGCGCGTGTATATATACATATGTGTGCTTTGTTGAAAGGCTTGTACAAGTGTCCTGTAGAACCGGTGATGAGGGTTTACACAGTGTTTCTCTCTACATGGATATATGTGTGTATATATATAAATGTATGTAGAGAGACCTCTACGCCCACGTTTGCATCTATATGAAATATGTCCTACGTATATGACGTAGGTAGACTTGTGTGGGGGTGTCTATGGCCACCTGCGTCACGCCTCGGCTATATTCTATATACTTGTATACGAATAATAACGACGTATATATATGCGGACCTACCCATGTCTATACACATCTCCTTATCTGTACATCTCAGAGTTTATTCATCCGAGCATATATAGGTATATCCATATTTCTGTCTATCTATCTGTCCATCTATTTATCCGTCTATCTATCCATGTGTATATATACACACAGTAACACGTATACATACATATATATGTATACGTAGTTGTACGTGTAATGACTACATCTGCAGGCGTCCCTACGCACATCTATACACGTCTTCTTATCTGTGTATCTGAAATTTTGTTCACCTGAACACATGTGTGTATATCTGTCTATCTGAATAAATATATATATACACATACTATTGTATATACACATACACGTGTATATATATATATATATATATACTTGTACGTGCAATAAGTACGTGTACATGCGGCTCTACACATTTCTGTACACATCTCCCTATCTATCTAAAGATTTGTCCATCTTAACATAGATATGTATATGTATCTGTCTGTCTGCATATGTTAGTGTATACACATACATGTATGTGTGGGTGTGTAGTAGTAAATGTGTTGCTATGTTGTTACTGTGTGGCTATTTGAACGCCATTACTGCGATGCTGCTGCCAAGAAGCCGGGACGTTTATTGCTGCTGCTTCTGGTGCTATGTTTGCTGTTGCGATGCTTCCTCCCCCTGCTGCTTTTTTCCTTCGTGAAGCTGCTGTATCTCTCTCAGCAGTTGCTGCTGCTGCCGGTGCTCGTCGGCGTCGGCGCTGACCCCGACGGCACCAGCAGCAGCAGCAGCAAGGCAGCAGCAGGAGGACTTGCCTGCGCTCTCCTCGTCTGTTGCTGCTGCTGTTCGTACTTCGACGACTACCTCCCGTGCTTTTCCCCGCCTGGTTGCCGCTGCCTCTCTCTTTCCTGTGCCTCTAGCGTTTCTCTCCCAACCTGTGCGTATAATATTGTTCTGTTCTTGGTGTCCTGCTGCGCCGCTGTTACCCCGCGGGTCGCGCCGCGGCAGCCAGCAGCGCAGCAGCGGCTCGCCAGTGGAGCTACAACAGCAGCAGCCGCCGACGAAAAGAAGAAGACGGCTGCAGAGACAGCCACAGGAGAAGAAGGAGGAGAAAAAGCACAGCAGCAGCAGCAGGTTTCCGAGGAGCCCGGCACTTCGTCGGGAAGAAACGGCAGTGACCCGCCGTCAGCTGCTGCTGCCGCTTCTGCAGCAGTTGAAGAACCAGCAGCAGACACGACTCTGGACGTGCCCCAAGAACTGCACGCGGTTTTCTCCGCGGCTTGCATCGCCCGGGCTAAAATGCTCAGCCGCATGGGCCGCTGCAAAGAGGAAATGATTCACTACATGGCCGCTGCCCTGAAGGTTTGAAGACACCATCTTCTTGTCTGTTTCTTCGATCTTGGCCAACTTCTTTTCTCCCTTTTTTTCTCCTTTTCCCCCTCCTCGTCTCTTCGTCTCTATCTCCGTGGGCAGACATCTGCTCTTTTTTCTGTCCCGCTTGCCGTTTCTCTTCCCCTACTTCTGCGTCTGCTCTCGATTTACGATGCCTTCGGCGTCTGGGAGGAGTACTGGGCTGCATCCACCTTCTTCTTTTTCTTCTCTCTTGGCTCCCGCAACTGCGGCTCCCTCTTCTCTTCTCCTTCATTTCCTGTTTCGTCCTGCGAGAAACGGATCTCTTTTTCTGCTGCCCTATCTTGTTTCGCAGCTGTTTCTCTTCGCCGCCCCGGCTGCGGGGGAAGGGACGCCCAGGGGCTACTGAGGTGCCCGAGGGTACTGGCTGCATCATATACGCACACGTACTTGCTTGCTTCCCGCAGACTTGCCAGCCTCTCTTTATAGACGCCTGCGCACGAGACACACTCTGCCATACAAATATGAGTAGAATACAAATTTTGATATCTTCGTTCTGGAGGAAAAAGACGAGACCTCCTACTTTCTACAGATGTATCTAAAGATCCCGTTTTCCTCTTTCTACAAAAGTGTACTGTGTGCGCTCTACGAAGTATGTGAAAGGTACACACATACATATACCTATACATATACATATATATATATGTTTCGTACTCTCTCTATGTACATGTATCTATCTGCACTTATACGTATGAATATATATATATATATATGTGTAGGAAGTTCGGCTAATGCAGTGGTAGAGGGGAAGAGGCGAAGAAGGGGTGCCACTATCCCTCTGTCTATCCACATATATATATGTGTGTATCTGCAGGGGTATGCGAGTGTACATATCTAAATGTAGAGATAGAGAGGGATGCGATGGCCGAAGAGGAAGCCGACTAATTTAATATATAAATGCATATGAGTACGTCTTTTTACATTCTCTATTATTCCCACTTTCTATGTGGAGATGCGCTTGTCTGCGTCGAGGAAGGGAGTCTTGTTGAGAGCCTACAGATCGGGTGTACGTACACCGAGCTTCTTCGACTTCTTCTTGCCAACGCAGAAAGTGACACTCCATTTTTCTCCGCGGAGACGGGCGTTTCACTTTTTTTGTTGGGAAAGAGACGGTGTTGGACCTTTTTGTTTCTTTTTTCCCTCCCTTTGGCATCCGTGTGCCCCTCTCGAACAGGCAGACATTTTCGTCAAGTTTCCTGCTTTTGTCTAGCAAAGAACAAGGAGGCGGACGTGTATCTTCTCTTGGCCTTTCTTCAGCAGATGGCGACGTCCCGGTGTTTATCAAGAACCCCTCTTTGCTAGTATCTCTGCATTTCCCTACGTTTCCTCTATTTTGCCCGTCCTTTTTGAGCTTGTTCTTCTTCTCTTTCTTCTAGAGGGGTCTGTCCTAAAATCTTTCTCTTCCCGCGCTCTGTCCCAGAATTTCTCTCTCTTTTGTTGAATTTTTCTCTCTGCACCGATAGTCTCCCACTTCTACTCTGTCCTGTTCTTCGTAGTGACTCCGTCCCTTTTCCTTCTTTGAGTTCTTTCTTGGCTCCTCCTCTGTTTCCCGCTTCCTCCGTCTTTTTTCTCTTCCCCTTCCCTAGGGACTTCCTCCTCCGTATTCCCCACATGTGCCTTTCTGCTGCTGTTGCTGCTGCGCCTCTCTTCTCCTTCGTTTCACCTACCCCCCGTTATTCCGCCTCCCCTCCCGTGCGGCCTTACTTCTCTGCTTCTCTTCTGTCCTCTTCTTCTTCGCCGTCACTTTTTCTTCTTTTCTTTGGAGTTTGCCTTTCTGTTCTCTTCTCACTCGCCCCCTCTCCGGCTTTACTGTTTTCCGTGCTTCTCTTCCTTCTTCCTCTTCTTCCCCGTTTCTCTTCCTTTTGTCTCCATTCCTAACCTTTTCCCTCCTCTTCTGGATTGTTTTTCCTCTTCGTACTTCGGTGTATTCTTCTTTTGTCCTTCTCCTGTCGTTTCTTCTTCTCTTTTCTCTGTTATCTTCTTGTCCCTGTCTTTCCCACCGCCGCCGTGGGTCTCCTCCTTTTGTCTCTTTTCCCCTGTTCCTACGCAGGCATACAAGAGGAGTTGTGCGTGCGACACATTCTGAATTTCCCCCTCTTCTGTTCTACGCAGGCGTACACGAAACTTCGAGATTTTTTGCTGCGCCTGGAGGAGCAAGCCGCACCGTCAGACCGGGAGACGCTTCAGTCGCAAAGACTGCTCGTATGTTATTTCTCCACATCAACCTGTTGTCTGTGTTTCTCTCATATTCGTATTTCTCTCCCTTTCTTCAACTCTTATTTTCTTCTGTTGTGCTCCTCTCTCCCCCTCTGTTCTTTCTCTCTGTGACTGTCGTCCTTTTCTTTTGTCTTAGACACTGCCTGTAACTATTTCTGTCCGCTGGTGTCCGGCTTTTTTCTTCTCTTCCCGTTTCCGTCTCTTCTTCAGTTTTCTCTTTTCCGCTTGTCCTTTACCCCGCCCTTTACTTTTTCTGCTTTCCCCGTTTTTCGTTTCTCCCTCTCTCTCTCTCTCGTTTTGATTTCCGGCTTCTCTGCTTCTTGCGCCTCATTTTTGGTGTTCCTCTTCTTTTGCGTACTTCCTTTCTGTTTTCCTGCGGTATTTTGGGGTTTTCGTCTTCCTCCTCTTTTCTCTCACCGGCCGTCATTTTATCTTCTCTCTTCGTTTCTCTCTCTTCCCGTCCTCTTGTCCAGACATGCGCAACAGAATCCTCAGCTTCGTTTCCCTTGGCCCCAGGCTGCTGTCCCTCTCTTCTTCTCCTCTTTGTGTCGCCGTCCACCTTCCCCCCCAGCGGCGTCTTCTCTGTTTCTTCGGTTGTTTTTCTTTTCTCCTTCGTTGCCTTCCTGTGTCGCCGTCCGTATGTGTCTATACGCAGCAGAGGTGCACACACTCGTGCGCGTGCACACAAAAATGTGTGCGCATGTATTTATTTTGGGCGGAGACCCATTTCCTGTGCATCTCTTCTTCTCTGCTCTCCTCGCGTCTTCACTTCTTCTCGGAGAAATGAACGCCACTGCAGGACGTAGAAAGATCCACACATATCGACGCGTACATCGGCGTGTCCACATCTCTGCCTATATATGTATATATATATATATATACATGTGTACACATAGATGGGTAGATATAGGTATAGATTCAGATATAGATGCAGACGCATGTATACATATGTATATATATATAGAGAGAGCGAAAGAGACACATACGCGTGTATGGAGAGAGACAGATAGGTAGGTAGATATAGTTGTAGAGAGAGGTATAGATATAGACGCATGTACACATATGTATACATATATGAGAGGGAAGGACATATATATATACATAGGCAGAACATAGATAGGTAGATAGATAGAGAAGTTTACGTACACGTGTATATATAGGGAGAGAGAGACACACACACAGAGAGGAAGAATTAGGAAAAAGAGGGAGAGACACATACGTACACATATATATATATATATGGATAGATAGATAGGGAGGTAGATATAGGTATCGATACAGATATATATAGACACATCTGTGTACGTATGGACGAGCACATACTGATAAATGTTAATGCTGCTGAGAGGTGTGTGGTATGTGGTGGGGGCTTTTTTGAAGTTGCGTGCTCGCAGGTATTTTTCGTGGAGATTCACCTCTACGTACACTTTTGTTCTTCCAAGTACAACGAGATCTACTTACACGTCTATCATTGATTGCGCGCCTCTTTTATATATGTTCCCGTCTCATAACTCCCGACCCACATACCTATATACATTTACACATGTATATATATATATATATCTTTCATGGGAGACATTGGCAGATACGTCCAAGCAGCATTCCTGCGTGTACGCATATATAAATATATATGTATATACGTGCGTGTATACATTTATATGCATGTATGTGTAGTGCGCGGTTATCTAGTCTATATATGTGCACGCATAATTTGCCCCTAGACACATCTCTCTCCTTATTATATATATGCGATTATAGCTACGTAGCTGTTCACAAGGTTGCAGAGTTGTCACACACCTTGTACTATTCCTGTACACGCTTATGTATATGTATGCGTGTGTGTGATGCACGAGAGCGACACAGCTATACGTAGAGACATACCGATATATGTGTGTATATATCCTGTATACATATAAGCAAGTAGATCTACGTACACGTATAGAGACGCGTAGGTCGCTGTTCAGACACGGATGCGAAGGCTTTTGTAGGATCCTTGAAAAAAGCGTTTTTGCGTGATACAGCTAAGCGGGAACACAACGTCCGTCTCTCCCTTTATATGCATATATATATATACGTAGGAGAAGCCAGCTGCTTCTGCTGCTGGTGTGCTGCGCGACGGTTTTCTGCAGTGCGAACAGACTCTGCAGCTGCTGCCGCTTCGCATTTCGAAGTTGGCCGCTCTCGGACGCTGAAACGTTTCTCCTCTTGTCAACAGAGCAGCTTCTTTTCGCAGGGCGGCGCACGCAGGGGACTTCCTTTCGTCTACAAGTAGTGGTGAAGTAGTCTTCTAACTCCTACGCACTTTTCTTCTGCACGACCATCCGCACAAACAAAAATTTACACGTAGATTTTCGCCTTCTTGTTTCGTCTACAGATGTCAGGAAACATCCACACATGAGTGTTCACGCCTACGTGTAGCTTCCTGCAGATGTCTCTTGGTGTGTGTATGTGTTCCTCATTTCATATAGATATATATATCCATATATATTTTTCTCTTCCTCGTCTACACGCGTGTTTGTCTCTCTCTCTATACGTGAATATATACTGTCCTTGTTAATGTGCGGATATACATGCATGCGTGTACAGCATGTACACAGAACTACATAATCAGTTATGTAGCCGTCTGTATCGCGCACATTCGTTCGACTGCAGTAACATGTGCACGTGTCTGTACGTATTCACATACAAGCGCCCTTTTTGAGTATCCGGAGAAATGCGGAACGGTCCTTCTATATCTGGAATGAATGATGTTGCCACGTGTTTGTATCCACACACACCTTTCTTCTTTTTGTCTGCTTTGTAGCAACGTTTCAGGAACCACTTTGAAACGGGCCTTTCTACCTCAGTTTTCTTTGTTGCTGGCTTTGCTGGTGCGCTGCCATGTGACGCGTGCCGCTGAGAAATTCCTGTTCTCCTCGCTCTTCCTGCAGTCGCCCCGGTGTCTGTTTTTGTCCTGCCGCAAAGCCCCCTCACAGCCGTCAACAGGCACACACACCTACGTATTTGTCTGTGCGTGGGTGTGGGTCTGTGTGCGTAAACAGATGTGTCGGCGCATATGTATGTACATATATATATGTATATATGTACTTCGACATAGATCTTGCTCTAATACTTCGCGTACGTTTTTCTAACAAATATACGAAATTTCAACAGTGATGTGTATGTGTTCTTCACCACGAACCTATACAGAGTCGACGCGTAGGAGTAAATGCGCGTTTACTTCATTTTGACGCCAGCTCATATATCCGTACCGACACCTGTGCAGCCGTGTGTGTCTACTACACGCACACACACGTGGCGACGTATTCGTCTGCGCACGCGTACTGGCGCATTTCCCTACATATCCAGACAGGCATCCTGAGTGCGTCTTTTCTCTGTAAATCGAAAGAGGCAGAGAGGGCGTGTACACGACGCCGTACCTCTACTTGGGTAGGTGAACCCACGTACGATTCGCACATTTCTTCGGACCCCATACACCGTCTGCAACGCTCCGAAGAGGAGCCTCCTTCGCCCAGGTGAAAAAATTGATTTCTCGGCTGGAACGCAGCGAGAAAGGATCATCTGGCTTCCACTGCATGTGGAGGCGACTGGTTCTCGCCCAATTGTTGTGCAGGGCATGCAGGCGAGTTCACGGGTCTGCAGTAGTGCATGTAAAAACAGGCAAAAGAATATCTGCGCGTGTAGCGTTCCTCTGGCTACCCCCTTTTACCTAGCCTACAGTAGAGTAACAGCTCGTACAGAAACACTCTGTCCCTGCGGGACTTCCAGCGCTATGCCGGCGGGACGGCAAAACGGAAGCACTAAAGCTGGTTTGACTCCACCACACAGCACGTAGAACGGTATTTCACATATGCGGGTGCAGACGCATGGCCGCATGTCTAGCAGTGCTAGCGGAGCACAGAGACACGAGGCTCCAAGCACAGACGCGATCTTCTACACACGTCTTATTACCGCCAGTTTGCCGCTGGTACATCGTTCAGCGGCAGCAGCCTGCTAACAGAAGCTGTACAAAATGATACTCTCGCACATTTTATGTCTACAGCCATTCGAACAGAACACTGTAAGGAGCAGCTGTCGTGTTTCTAAATACCGAACGCGCGTGCACGTCTGCCTATCTCTGTGAGATCCGGCTTGTTCTCCACGCAAAGAAAAGAAGTCGAACGCCGGTCTCACCGTCGACGTGGATCTCTCTCTCCCTGACCAGGAAGCGAAGCCATACCAAACACAGACGACTCAATAAATTTCTAGATCTACCTGTGAGGACAAGGACAGCTGGATGTTTTTGCGCATATACACATATGTGTACCAGTATTCATTTGTAGACGTGCGGACACTTTTTGCACGGGGGTAACCCTGTGCACGAAAGGACGAATTAGAAAACTCTACAGTGGGAAAGAACACCGCAGAAAACCTGAGTAAACAGATCTAGAACGTAGGAACGCAGCAACTGGTAGGCAACGGACACTGAAGTTGTCAGCAAAATGTCATAGGCACACATGCGTGTTACAGTTGAAGGAGAGTCGCTGCGAGGTTGAAGGCAGACACGTTGGTTGCGAGGTTGAGGGCAGACACATCGGTTGCTTTTATTCTTGTAGCTCTGCACATGTGATATCCGCATTGTCGTCGTTTCAGCGAGCAAGCTCACAAAGAGAAAAACACTACCTTATGCGAGCACAGGGTGCTGCCCACGGAGGAGGGTCACCTCACGAGGACGTCTCCGCGACAATCTCACTCACTGACAGATGTCGTTTCAGAACCTACCGCGCTGCGGCCTCCAGCTAAAAATCCCTCTTTTCGCGACCGATAGAGAACAGCGGCACGATTGCTGCAGCTGCGATTGACAGTAGGGATGCCCCCTTGTTAGCATTGCTACTGTTGCTGACGCTGCTGTAGCTGCTTCTGCTGGTGGGTTTTTACTGCATCTTCTGCAGTGGATACGGTAGGTGCAGCAGTCGCACCTATTCGAGGAGATCGACAGACAGCTCAAGCAAGCAAGTTCGACTGCCGTCTGTTGCTCTGCCCTCAGGGTCCCAGGGTTGTAGAACAGTGCTCCTGGTGTAGAAAAAGCTCTCAATAAATCTGTCGTGGTTAGCAGTCTCGGTAAAGACTCTCTGCTGATTCCACACAAACGAAGATTGCTATTTGCTCCTTCATGCGGCTCATTCATGACTCTGCCTTCAATTGCTGCGATGCTCCTTTCAAGACACCTGCACGCTTGCAGCAGTCTTTCTCGCACTCTGTCTGTAGAACGACCCCCCGCTATACTCTGTTGACGAACGATGTTCACTTCTTCATACGGACATCCGTCTTTCCCACAACGGCAAACGCTGTGGAAGAGGACGACCTGTTCAGCATTATCACGTAATAATGATGCCAGTAGAAATATTAGTGATGATGCTGGCTGTAGTGTTGAGGGTAATAGTCGCAATAACAAATGCAGCGGCAGTAATCGTAGAAGAACAACAGCAGTAGCAGTAGTAGTGGTAGGGGCACTACACTCGATACTCGCCCTACTTTCATAGGTCACCAAAAGTGTAGACAGCAACACAAGTACAAAAACAGTGAGGGCGCTTCCTGTAGTTATTCTACAAGCAGTAGTGTTTGTATTGATTCAACAGCAGCAATAGTCGTTACAGTAGTTGGACAGCTGCCCTAGGAATAGTATCAGCAGCAGCAGTAGTAGTAGTAGCAGTAGTAGTAGTAGTACGCGCAGCATCGTAGTTGCGGTAATTCTAGTAGAATAGTAGTGAAAGCAGTAGTAGTAGTAACGCAGTAGGAGCATGAGTAGTGGTAGCAGTACTAATGTAATAGAAGTAGCACTAGCACAGACGTGACAGTGGCAGTTGAAGTAGCAGTGTCAGTAGCCGTAACAAGGTAGTCCTGACAGCTTTACTAGAGTGGTAGTAGTAGTAGGAATCTACGATAAACACAATATTAGTAATATAGTGGGAGTATAGCAGAGTATAGCAGCAGCACAGTAGTAATGATATTGGCAGTAGTAGCAGTAGTAGTAGTAATAGTAGTAGTGGCACTAGTACTAGTGCTGGGACAGGAGTAGTAGTAATTATAGTACCAGTCGCACTACTAGGGCTACTACTACTACTACTGTTACTACTGCTACTACTACCACTACTACTGCTACTACCACTACTACTACCACTGCTACGGCTACTACTACTACTACTCCATTTATACTACTAGTATAGTACGAATAGTAGTAGTAGCAATAATAAATCTGCTAGTCGTGGTGCTAGTACTACAGGTGAATTTGTAGTGGTGCCAGTTGCCTGCGGATGTGTGGTTGCTGTCGCGGCATTAGCACTTCAGGAAAGAGGACTGGTTTTACTCCAGTAGACGCGGACCTTATGATTTTCTTCTGCATGTGTGCACTTGGGGAGACTATCTGCACGTGCTTGCCCATGTGTTTTCAGCGCGGTAACTCCCTTCGTCACGACTGCCGCTCTCGCATAACTCCCGCAGAGCCTAGCCCACTACATTCGGACGTCTGCGGGGATTACGCGGGATACTAGTCTCGGTTTACTCCATCATTGCTGTTGCTATATTGGTTTACGTGCGGTAATCACGTGAGACACTGTATATCCTGACAGCGACATAGTTGCAAGGCTGGAAGGACGTCACAATATTGCCAAGGCGCCGGACAAGTTCAGTTGTGCGCGGACGTATGATCCCGCTGCTGTATGTGTTTTCGGCCTCACGCTGTATCTGTCCCACAGGACGTTTAGCTTCCCAACTACACATACGTATGGAAATACAGGTATGTGCACGAGGAGCAACGTTCTGGGACTTGCCAGCGTACGGTGTGCAGTTGTATAGACCTGTCCCACTTTTCGCAAGCCAGATTTAACGCAAGTGCTCAGAAAAAGTACGGCTAAAAAACGGGAACAGTTTTTACCGCTTTAAATACGTTTGCATATATATATATATATGTGCATGCATACATTCATACATACATATATATATATATATATATATATTTGTGTCAGCTGATGACAGTGAAGGAGTCCTACAACCTAGTGAAGGGGTGAGCGTGCGGAGCTTATGTGGATATATGCGTACGTATGTGTAAGTACAGGTGTTACGCGTAAAACTGAAAGTGTCGTCACTCAGATGCTCTGCACCACGGGACGCGCGACACGTACACGTGCACACATTCTTCAGCAACACTAGAAATAGACTCCGTAGATAGCAGTATTTACAGCCGCGTCTAGCTAAATCGCGAGTGAATGCGTGCTGCTTGTTTCGGCGCAATCGCTAGAAAGAACGTCTTCACATATATATATATATATATATATATATATATATGCGTATGGGGTTATCCCGTATCTGCGAGTGTGCCGCAGTAGAACAATAATACACGCAGAGATCAAGGAGACGAGCAAGGTCTGGCTAACACATACGGCTCTTGCCAAGAATGAGTAAGGGAGTGTCTCGTTCAACGTTTCCCGTATATATGTATAGTTGTATATTAGGGCCTGCCAGACTGAACAGCTTATTCGCTTTCACTAGCAGGTACGTAGGATCATCAAGTAGCCCCGCATGTTCTCGTAGGTGAATACGAATCCCACGTAACATCGCAGCCTTCGCTCATGGACCAATTAATCTGATGTCACTGGGAACATCCAAGTGATTGTTCACTTGACGCAGGTGTGGAAAACCACGCGCAGGTGAACTCGTTGTATTTTGGCTCTCATTCTTTGCCAAAGACTGCATTAGACGCGAGTGCGCATCTTACACTATTATTGGTGTAATATTACACTTGGGTACAGAAACCTTGTCTTCTTGAAGCAAGAAAAGTAAGAACATACACATATGTGTAGACGCAGTGGAATTTGTAATTGCGTGTTCATCAGAATGTAAAATACCCACACGTAGGCGTAGTTACCTGAATGTATTCATGCCCCTCAGAAAAAAAGCTTATTGTAGAACTCTATCACACGGGATGTGCACTTCGGGAGCGCGTTTGCACTGTGAAGATTTCCCTAGATTTTCTTTGACGTGTTCTTCACGACAAAGCAACTGCTGCTTCTACATTCGACAGCCCTTCACACACTCCGCTGCATTGTAAGTGTCTCCTCGACATCAGTCACGAAGCTGCAGTGCAGAACGTATGGATAACAATACATTCATTCATCTATCTATCTTTCTATATATATATATCTATTCGTCTCTACTTGCTAATCTATCTCTATCTCTGTACGACGCGAGGACAGGGAATCGTCACTTGACCAGAAATCTCTATGCGCCAGCATTAGAAAAAAAAAGCAACGCTAAAATGTGATCTCTTTGAATGGAAATCTCTATGTGCCAGCATGAAAAAAAAGACAAGACTACAGTGTGGTCTCTTTTTCGTGTGTCCTTTCGTTGGCGTACATATAGTTGCGTCGTCCTATGCTGGTAGATCTCTCGTTTTCTCTTCCACCGTTGCACACTTTAAAGTAAAGTTACAGACCTGTTAATATCGTTTCATCTTTCCCCATGGAGTATGCGAGCACACCTCACGATGCGGGCTCCTATAGAGATACTCAAGGGATCTTTTCTCTTTCCTCTCTGTCCCGCTCTCTCTTTATACACATACATGCGTAGGTAATTCTAAGTACACATATATATGGGCATTTTTATGCTGGCCCGCAAAGTGTGCCTTCAGTGTACCTGAGCCCGGCCTGCCTCTGAAGTGAAAGTGGCTCAGGCGATCAAGCGGATGAACATAAACTGCGTAGGACCGCCTGCAGTCCTTCTACAGGAATTCTGAAAGCCCTTGTGCAGCAGCTGAAAAGACGTGTGTATGTATATATATATATATATATATATATATGTTCCTGTTAGTGTACCTATGTGTGTACAAAGGTGCCCGCACATACGCCTATCCATTGGCTTCCGCGAATCTCTTCGTTCCCCTTTCCCCATATATACCTATACACATGTATGAGAGATGTGCCCCGTATATACATATATATATATATATATATATATATGAGACGGGATAATGTGTTCGCGCGGTGCCGTCGAGTGGGTGCAGTACTGCTCACCGGGGAAGAAAAGGAATCGAGATCCGAAGCCATCACACCTCAGGTACTTGTGCCTTTTTCTCCTCAGTGGTACGCTGCTTTTTCTCTTGTAATGTCGTTCTCGCCGGCCCCTTCCGTTCTGCTGCTGGGGGCCATAGTGCTGCTGTTGTCACTGTTGCTGCTATTGCCCCTGCTGCTGCTGCTGTTGCTGCTGCTACTACCGCTGTGGCTGCTGCTGCTGTTGTTGCGGCTGTTGCCGTTGCGGCTTCATTTGAGCCGCCACCGGCAACTGTTGGGGGGCAGCGACAGCTGCAAGACAAAGAAGACGCAGACGCACCACGCAGTGGGCAATTTTTCTAGCAACAACCGTAACAACATCTTTCTTCTCCCGTTTCCTTTCGAAGTATTTTTTTCTTGCGGCAGAGAAGCAGCAGCAGATGCACATACACACATCTTTATACGCATAGAGAATCGTTTCTCTCGCTTCTTCTCTCTGCCTCGCCGCCGCCATCCGAATGAGTGGTCCACACACCGAGCCCCCTTCCTTTTCCTTCGTTTTCCCCCGTGGTTCTTTTCCTCTCCTTCTTCCTGCCTTATCGTCTCCGCCTTCTCTCGCGAATTCTTCTTTTCAGCCTGCGGGCGTCTTCCGTACAAACCCCCTCGTTTCTCCAGCATCAGAGCTGGGTCTGCTCACACTCCACCTCAAGCGTGAAAGACAGGGGGGTGGTGGTGTGCGTCCCGTACACATGCGGTTCGGAACCTCACTGCGAGTTTTCTCCTCCACGTGGCTACAACAACAAGAAGTCATCTTTGCCTAGAGTGTCTTTTCTAACGCCCTCCAAGCAAAGAGAGCTTTCTTGTCATACGTGTATAGGCTACAGCCTTAGCCCGTGAAGTTTGCTGCCGCGGCGAATCTGTATTGTCTTCAGGACCCGTTGTTCACGAGAGGAGCGTGCGCCGATGCTCTGGTGTGACATTTCTACCCCAAGTTTCTCCGCACTTTTTTCCTATAAACTCTTCTCCTCTGCACTCTGGAGTAATCTTTAGTTTTCTTCCTCAAACTCCTTCGCACTTTCTGTCTACACATCATCTTTATTTTTCCCTTCTTCACTTGCGACGAGTGGCTTTCTCCGAACTCGTGGACTACACACGACAAAAAGCAGCCTGCACCAGGTAGACCTGTGCCGACGTCTTCCCTGCGGCAGCTGCAGGACAACAGGCGTACCTCGCTGCAGAAATAGCTGCAAAGGCGGCAGAAGACAGAAAATCCACGCACCACGTGAAGTCAGGAAGGTGGTGGGAAAGCAGCCGCAGCAGCAGGAAGAGAAGACGTCCACGAAGGAGAGAGAGCGCTGCAAAGACACGACTTTCCTTTCTCCACTCACGGCATCAACTGCAAGGGCAACGCCGGGTGGCGACTGCCAAAGAAGAAGTTCTTCGATGAACAAGTGCGCTACCCTTCACACCAGCAAGCAAAATGCACCGCGCATCTCTACGGAAGCGGCACTGCTGCTGCTGTCTGTCTCCTTCGGTCGTGGAGCGGCTCCTTCTCGCTACCCCCCTTTCTTTACTCGCATATTCCTCGAGGACTTCTCTGTCCTTCACCATAACGCAAATGTAGGCGCCTCCGGCTGTGGAGTTTAGCCGTTTGCCCTTTGTCTAGCCTACGCAGAATCCCTTGAGACATCTAGCCGCACTACTTCTTCTTGGCCTCGGCACAACTACATATAGCCGCTTTTTCCGTCGTATTTCTTCCTCTCCTTCTTTCCTTCGCCCTTTCTCCATCTCTTTTTCCTTCTCTGTATTTCCCTCTCTACACTCACTCACACAAACGGACACGTATACGTACAATCGAAGTACTCTTTTTGGCGGCGGCCGAATAGGCAAGAACGGAGCACTTCCTCTGCTTCCCGGGAGAAGGAGATAGCACGAAATGTTCCTCGACGTCGCGGGAGCGAGGACGCCTGAATCTTAGCAGGTCAAATTCCTTGCACAGTTTTTAAGACAGAAAAAGGTTCCGCACGTGAGAGGTTCTGAACTTCGCACGTTCTGCACTTCTCTCGCTTTTTCTCCGTGCCCACAGCCTGTCCCTCTTTTCCTTCCCGAGCTGCCTCCCGTGTTGCGGGCGCCTGCCGTGGAGCAGCTGAAGCTGCGGCAGCGCAGGGAATTTCTGACGCACGGCAAGAAGAGAAACTTCTCGTCCCCTCTCCTCCCCCTCCTCCACAGCTCACTCACACGGACACGTCGAAGGAGGGGAAGCTGTCGCAGACAAAAAGAAAGAGACAAAACGAAAGAGAGAACAAGAGAGAGAGAGACAAAGAGAAGGAGACAGAGGAGTTTCCTCTGTCCTGGCGCACGCCTTGTTGTGTCGGGTCTCCGTCTTGGGACGTAGAAGTTCGCCTTTTCACTGCCTCCGCGTAGAGCAGAGGACTCTGCTTCTCTGCTCGAATGAGCTTTCTCTTCCTCTTTCTCCCTCTTCCTCTCCTCTCTCTTTTGTCGCCGTTTTCGTGTGAAAAAGGCTGCAGCGGGAAAGCAACGACGACACCGTCGGCTCGTTCGCTGAGCTGCGGAGAACAGACAGGGACGACGTGGCATTTCTCCCGTTTTCCCCGTGGCCACAGCTGGCTGCGGAAAGTTCTCACGCCTGTGCTGAGGCCATCGCAGATCAACTTTCTCCACCTCCGGAGCGAGAGACAAGGTCGGCAGCTATAAAGCGCCCACCCCTCCTTCGCTTCTTGAAGGAAAGTCCTTCCTACTGGACGTGTGTGCCCGGCGTTGCCATGCGCTCGTAGACCCGACGCGCGTGTGGACAGCCGGTGCGCCACACTTCGCGTACGTTCGTGCATTTCCTCCGTCCCTGGAGAAGGAGGGGAGAGGAACGCATGCACACATACACACGCAAAGACAGAGGGGCCACCACACGGAAAAAAAACAGAGAGACGGGAGACCGAGGGAGAAGGCGAGAGGGGGACAGAGGCAGGCCCACAGACAGAGAGACAGCGACATAAACGCAGAAAGAGAGAGAGAGGGGGAGACGGAGACACAGAGAGGGAGAGGGAGAGGGAGACAAGGAGAGAGAGAGAGGGAGAGAAAGGGAGACAGGGAGAGAGGAGGGGAGACGGCGAGACAGAGAGAGAGGGAGACACGGGAACAGGGAGAAAGAAGGGGGGACAGAGACACGGAGACAGAGAGAGAGAGGGAGAGGGAGACAGGGAGAGAGAGAGGGAGAGAAAGGGAGACAGAGAGAGAGAAGGGGAGACAGCGAGACAGAGAGAGAGACAGACAGAGACAGGGAGAGACAGACAGAGACAGGGAGAGAGAGAGAGACAGGGAGACAGAGAGAGAGAGAGAGAGGGGGCGAGGAAGACGAGGAGGTCTGCGTGTGGACCCCCGTATATGTGTTGGATATTTTTCAAAGAAATGCGCGCGCGGGCGCACTTCCACAGACCCGCAGATGTGGGCGAGGGTTGCCTCTGCGATTGCGCGCGAAGGACTTGACGCCCAGACACACACAACATCGCTGCATGCGCGAGTAGCGCTCGACGACTACGTTTTCCAGGGTTGTACACTTCTATATACATAAATATGTATATTCCTATCCTTCTGTGTTGGGATCCATATATATATGTGTATCAGGAAGCCTGTACAAGTGTGTGTGGAAAAGTCTACGTATATCAGTAGGTACACTCATATACACATCAACGCAAACATACATATAAATAAGTCTGCGCATCCGTGTCTGTATTTCTACGCAGAGGCGCGCACAGTTGTATGTTTGTAAGTCGTAGGCGCACACATATCTATATATATGTATATACGCATACAGATGCATATATGTATGTACTTTTTTGCATATATACATGTATACGTGGGAGTGTACACTTGTAACTATACAAGTTCAGAGTGTGTATACACGGAAATATATATGTCCTATATAAACGGTTATATCGCTATATGTCTCAGTATAAGGGCACGTAAAAATCTGTCTCACTGTTTAAATTGGGAGTGCTGAGGTGTATATACACCTCTCTCTTTCTGTGTGCGTACCTATCTATTTATCTAACATATATCTACGTATATATATTTATTAGGCGCCGGCTTGTCTGCGTGTGAAGAAGTGTATGTAGAACTTGTCGCCGTTTCGCCGGCCCTTTCTTCGAGAGTCAATTTCCGGCCGCCCTGCCTTACAGGGGGGGATGGTGCACTGCGTCTCCTGTCTGGCTGACTCCGCGGGAAGGTGAATGTTCGCTGTGTCGCTGCATTGGCTTCCGTAGCTCCTCCCTTTTCTGCTGCCGTCTGTCTCCTGTAAGCGGCGTCTGTGTGTATGCGTGTGTGTCTCCTTCGCCTTCTCTCTTTTCCACGGCTGTTTGTCAGCCTGTTCTTTTCTGCACAAATGCGAAGAATTTTTGTCCCTGCCGTCCCGCGAAGACGCAGGAGGCGGGCCGCAGTTCTTCCTGACAAGAAAGTTCCCTCTCACTCTCTTCGCCGTCTTCTCTTTACCAACCCCAGCAACATTATTTCCCTCTGCAGCGGTACATCCACAAATATTCGCATACGTATGCATATATGTAGAAAGATATATATAGAGAGAGAGAAACAGAGACAGAGAGACGCACACACGGGGGAGCATCTGTGTACATCCTCCATATATACATATGTGTGTGCTGGTATGTTGCCATAGGTGAACAGGGCTGTCTCTCATATCTACAAGTTAATACATATATATGCGTATATATATATTTATATATATAGAGAGAGAGCTACACATATGTATATATACATGCCAGAATATCTCTCATACCTACAAGTCTCTCTTTCTCTCTGTGTATATATGTATATAGAGAGAAAAACTGATCTGTCTCTACGTACGTATGTATATGTACACCATGTAGGTGTGCGACCGACGTATAAGCACGCCTGCATGCCCATCGATTCGACTTTCATTAGTTGCTCAAGCAGACCCTCTCCGGCTGTCTCCTACAAATTTCTGTAATGTGCTCGGCGCTTCTCCTTCGCTTGTTCCACGTGAAAAGATAACTTTCACCTCGCGTGGGGCCTCCTTTCCCTTCTCCTCTTCGAGCGCATGCCCTGCCCTCAGGCAATTCATCTTTTTCTTTGCTTTTCTTCACTCGAGTTCTACTCATATGTATACTGCATCTATGCCAACCTATTTATACGCATATACATATATATATATATATATGCGGGTGTGTGTCTCTCTCTACATACGCACTATTATGTGGACGTCGCAAACGCTTCTACGGTCTATAAATATGTGCGTATCTACGTAGATATCTCTACACGTAGAGAGAGATACATGAGAGAGAAAAGTGCGCGCATGCAGGTGCGGCGCAAGGATTGTTTCTCCCGAAGAAAGGAGGCAGCTGCAGGGACCCGACTCTTTCGAGGAAGGCTAGACGCTGCACGTGCAGGTGTGCGCAGACGTTCCCACGAGTTTGCGGTCGACTTGCGCGGCGGCGGAGAAGCAGCAGCAGCAGCAGAAGGCAGGTGGTGGGACAGGGGCAGCCAGAGAAGGAGCACTAGCAACTGCCCAGAGGCAGCAGCAGAGGCAGGAGGCGCAGCGGTGGCAGTAGTTTCGGCCGCGTCGCGAGCGGTGGGGCGGCGGCAGCAGCACCCGGAAGAGCAGGAAATGCTGCAGGAGTCCTTTTCCCCTCCGACGCTTCTGCGATCTTCCTACGCCAACGCAAGGAGAGGCAGCGCGCAACACGAGCCGCTCCTGGACGCAGCAGCAGCAGCAGTATGCGAGAAGAAGTCTGGGACGGCGGGGCCTGCTGCTTTTGCTGCAGTAGCAGCAGCAGCAGAAGGCGTCCGCCGCGTCAGAGGCAGCAAGAGAGAGCGACAAGTTGCTGGCTGCGACCCCGCACTGCAGGCAGGTGAACGAGCAGCAGCTTCTCATTTTTGCTCCCGGTGGTCCGCGCACTGCGCTTCTTCAAAGATTATCGGCAGCGGCAGCAGTGCTGCTGCTCCTGCTGCTGCTGCCAGAGACATGGGCGGCAGGAGGCTCACAGAGAGAAGACGCAGCGGCTGCAGGAAAAACACGTCTCCGTTTTCTTCGCCGGGGAAGCATGCTGCCTTTCAAAGTCATCGCAGCAACAGCAGCTGCGAAAGCAGCAAGGAAGCCGGGGTTGCTGGCTGCAGCAGCAGCCGGAGCAGCTCCCCTTTTCTCTTGAGAGCGACCTGCTGCGCACGAGAATTAGACGAAACTATGAGGAGCAGGGCCGAAAGTGAGACGTCGCATGCAACAACGGTTCCTCGGAGCGACGCGGGCAGCAGAATTTGTAGCAGCAGCTGCTGCTGGCGGCGAACAGCAAAGGACTACACAAATCCTGCCGCAGGAGCGGTCTGCGGGGAGGTCAGCGGCGCAGGGATACGATGCGGCCAGCAGCGACAACAGCAGCAGCGACAGCAGCAGCAGCGACAGACCCACCAACAGCAGCGCCAAGAGCAACAACTACCGCAGCAACAGCAACGGCAGCAGCAGCTGCAACAGCAGCAGCAACCCCAGCACGATCGACAGCCGCAACAGCACCTCCAACAGCAGCAGCAACAGCAAGTAAGGCAGCGACAGCAACAACACCAGCAGCAGCAGCAACAGCAGCAACAAAGGCAGCAGCACAAACAGCAACAACAGCAGCAGCAGCAACAAAGGCAGCAGCAGCAACAGCAACAGCAGCAGCAGCAACAGCAGCAGCAGCAACAAGATTTCTATTTATGGAGCCCTTTCAATGCTGCGATTCCTTCGCCCACGCAGCAGCGACGCAGAGTTTCCGGCCCGACAGCTGCGCGGTCAGCAACCACCAGGAAAACGTCTAGAAAAAGCGCGCCATTGTTTGGTTTCCCCTACGGCGGCAGCAGCAGCGCGAGCTGCAGCAGCAGCGCGGCCCAGAGCAGCGCCTGCAGAGTGACGAGTCCATGCAGCAGCAGCAGTAGCAGTGTGAACAGCAGCAGTGGCGTCCTGAGCAGCAGCAGCAATAGCGATGTGAGTAGCAGCAGTAGGGGGCTGAGCAGTACTAGCTGCCTTCGCAGCAACAGCAGCAGTTCAGCGGAAGCCAGTCCAGCAATGAGTCAACCTGGGGCCAGCTTTCCTGCTGATGTATCCCCCGCGCTGCTGCGCTCACAGCTGCAGCTGCAGCTGCTGCAGTCCTCACCTCACAGACGCAGCAAGCTGCTGCGACAGTGGAAGCCGCGTGGCAGCACGACGTGGACGTCTGCAGCTCCTGCTGCTGGCGATGCTGCTGCAGCTCTCGTGAGACCTCCGGGAGGCACTGTTGCTGATTTTTCTCCTGCTTCCTACACCTGCGCAGTCGCTCGGTCGGCTCCTGCGGCTGGTTCCACTGCTGCCGGTGCTACGGCTGCTGCCGATCCTGTGGCTGTTGCTGACGCAGGGAGTGCTGCTACTGGCCGGACTGGCGGTGGAGCTGCTCCTGCTTCGTCCTCCTGCTGCTTGCCTTCCTCGACGGGTGCCCCTCTCTCTCCTTCTTTCGGGTGGCTAGCAGCTGCCCTGCCGCTCTCTGTGCTTCCTCAGCGGCAGCAGCAGCAGCCAGCCGAGCAGCAGAGACAGCAGCAACCTGACCGACACCGGCAATGTCGGGAGATGCAACACCAGCAGAAACAGCGGCCGCAGCAGCAAGACGAACTCAGAAGCGAACAGCGTCTCCAGCAGCAGCAGCCCCAGCAGCGACAAGTCGGGCAGCTGCACTCTCAGCAGAAACAAGAACAAGCACAGCAGCAGAGACGACAGCGTCTGCAGCAGCGGCAGCAGCAGGAGCGGTCCGAGCAGCAGCAGCAGCCGTCAGCCGTACATCCGCTCAGACGCGCGGGTCAGCACACGCCAGCTGCAGCACCTCGAGAAGAGGAGAAACCTCTCTGGCTTTGCAGCACTGCTGCTGCTGTTCTGGGGAACGCAGCTGCTGATGCGGCAGGCACTGGCCGCCACCGCAGCTCAGCTTCTGCTGCTTCTTCGAATGGTGCTTTTCCTCACACTGCAGCGGCTGCTTCTTCGTCGGGTTTTGCTGTTCCGGCGGTTGCTGCACCAGCAACTGCCCCTCGTGCTGCTGCAGCTGCTCCTGCTGCCGCCGCTGGTTCGGCCTGTGCTGCTTCTGTTCCTGCGGGAGCGCACCGTGCAAGGCGAGAGAAGCTGTCGCAGCGACCACCAGCAGCTGCTGCCGCCCTTCCTCGCGAGCCATGTGACGCTGCAGAACAAGGCCGCAGCATGTGCAGCAGCAGCAGCGCAAACTCGAGCCGCAGCAGCACCACCGGAAGAAGCAGCGACAGCATCATGCCCAGCATCAGCAGCTGGGGCCGCGAGCCAAGAGAGCCAGGCGGAGAAGGCAGCGGCAAGAGCAGTTCTGACATACGCCCCAGCAGCAGCCAAGAATCCAGCAGCAATAGCAACATCAAACAAGTCTGCAGTAGGAGCTGCAGCAGGAGCAGCAGCAGTCCCAGCAGCAGCAGCAGTGGCGCACAGAAGCGGAGGAGCACCGCCGCTGCTTCCGCTCAAGATCCTGCAGCTGCTTCCTACAGCGCCTTGTCGTCAACTTCTCCCGCTGTACGTCCGGCTGCTGCTGCTGCTGCATCGCATGCTTCCGGCCTTCCTGCGGCTTACGCGTCTCCCGCTGCTGGTGCCGCTGCTGCTGCAGCAGCAACAAGTGTCTCCCTTCCGATACGTATCAGAGGCTTTTCCACCGCGTTGGCAGCTGCTTCCCCCCGTCCCGTCGGAGAGTCCATCAGCTCGCCAGTTGCGGAGGAAAACAGCAAATATGCCTGTGCGCATGTTCCTGGACCGGAACCGCACTTCCCCACGGTCGAGCCGAGAGAAAAGCAGCAGCAGCAGCGACAGCGCGATCGTCCGTTGCACCAGGAGCAGCAGGAAACGCCACCGCGTCGGCAGCACGAGGAGCGACACGGCGGGCTCTCGCAACTGCAGTACAGAGTCTTGACAAAACAACAGCAGCAACAGCAGCAGCAAGCATTTAAGGAGCCTAAACACGGCACACAACTGCAGTCTCAGAAGCAACAACAACAGCAGCCGCGGCAAGAACAGCAGCAGCAACAGCAGCAGCAGGAGCGGCCAAGTCATCTGCATTTGCCGGAGCAGCAACAAGTCAAGCAGACAACGCCGTCACCGCGGAAACAGCTGCAGTGGCAGGAAGCCAGCCACCAGCCGAAGCGAACCGAGCACCAGCAGCTGCAGCAGCAGCAAAAGGAGCACGTCGAGAGAGACCCATGGGAACCGCAGAAACCGCAGCAGCATCAGCAGCATTCCCACATGATGCAGGACTGGCTCCAGCAGCAGAGTCTTCGTCAGCAGCATTTCCTCTTGCAGCGAGGACAGGCAGAGGGTCAGTCGCCGCAGCAGCAACGACAGAAGCAGCCGCAGCAACAGCAACAGGACCAGCAGAAGCAGCCGCAACAGGCACCGCGGCATCAGTACCAGCGACAGCAGGTGAGCAGAGGCACGGCTGCCGCAGGTCCTACTGCCACGCCCCGTTCCGCGCCGGCGTCTGCGGCCAGTTCTATCTTGCGTTCTGCTGCAGCAGCGGCTTCTCGCGCCGCTGCTTCTTCTCCTCACCTCCGACGCAGGCGCTCGTTTGCTTCCCCTGCTGAATCTGCAAGTACGAGACCCTGCAGTCCTGGCGCTGCTGTGGGTGCTTCGCTGCGTCTTTCTGCTGCTCTTGTCACTGGCGCTGCAGGAAGTACTGCATCGCCGTCCCGTTGTTTTGCTGCTCCTCTTTCGCCGGCATCGGCCGGTCTCTTTGCTGTCACTGCTGTTGCTGCAGCAGCAGCAGAGTCCTCATTCCCCCCTTCCAGCGTTGATGCAGCAACTTGTTCTGGTCTTGCTGCTGCTGCTGCCGCTGAGTCCTGTGCTACCACGACTGCTGCCACACAAGATGTCCCAGCTGCTACTGCCGTCTGTCGTGCTGCTGCTGACGCTGCTTCGGCTCCCACGAAGAGTCTTGTGGCTGCTGTCCGCAGAGTTGCAGTTGCTGCTGCGCAAGGAGACAGCAGTGCTGGTGCCTGTTTCTTGACTGCCACCGCAGCAGCAGCAGCACACAAGGTTGCTCGTTCACCCGCTGCTTCGACCCGCGCTCTCGCTGGAGCGACACGGTGCATGCCTCGCAGCGGCGCCGGCGTTGCTGCCTCAGGAGGAACGGCAGCAGCAGCAGACAGCAGCACTGCCGTCGCTCTGCCGGCGCTGCGTCAGCAGCAGCACCATCGCCTCGCATCTCCTTCTTCTCCGCCGTCTCGTGCCGGTGGCCTTCCTCTTCTGCTTTCCTACCGTACTGCTCAATTGCACTGCTGCCGGGCAGCCGCAGCCGTGGCAGAAGCAGAAGCAGAAGAAGCACTACCAGAAGAAGTCACTCCACCACCGGCAACCGCGGCAGCAGCACCGGTCGCAACAGCAGCACCAGCAGTAGCAACCACAGCAGCAACAACAGCCCCAACAGCAGCAGCAACGGCAACAGCAACAGCAACACCAACGGCAGCAGCAACAGCAGGGCCAGGAGCAGTAACAGCGACAGCGACATCAGCAGGAACAGGAGCAGCAGCAACAGCGGTGACAGCAGCAGGGGCGAGGACGACGGCGGCAGGTGCACAACGTTCGTTAACAGCGGAATCGACAGACGCCGGGAGCGTAGCGTTGAGGAGACCGGCAGCGACAACAGCAGCAGGACTGCCCTCCGTCGCACGCAGCAGGCGAAGGCTTCTTCCGCAGCAGGGGGAGGGGGCCTCTGCCGCTGTTCTTGCTGCTGCTGCTGCGTCTGCACCACTGCCTGCCCCAGTGATTCTGCCTAGTGCTGCTTTTATCTCCTGTTCGTGGTGCACGTCAAGTGACGACACGTCTTCTTCTTCCCCTTCCGAAGCCGCAGCAGACAGTCAGCAGCAGCAGCAGCACCTCTCGTGCTTCCCTTCGCCCACTGCTGCTGATGACTATCCTTTGTTTTGTTGCTGCTGGCAGACGCCTGAGGAGCAGCAGAGGCAACCGAAGGCGCAGCAGTGGCGCCATGCAGAGGGACGGCAGCAGCAGGTGAAAGAGCAGGCTCGCCCTCCGGAGCAACAACAGAACTTGCGAGAGCAGCAGCAGAGGCAGAAGGCGCTGCAGACAGAATCGGACGCGCGGCAACACGTGCAAGAGAATGAGAAGCAGCAGCAACGGCGGCAACAGCAGCAGCAGCAACAACAACAGCAAGACTCTGATGGAGAACGCAGTGCTGCAGCCGACGACAAGAAGCTGCGGCCTGCTCGCGCGCTGCTACTGTCCACACTGCACCAGCTTAAGCGACAGCAGCAGCAGCTGAAGAAGCAGCAGCTGCATCTTCAACAGCGGCAGTCGTTTATCCGGCTGCTGCTCCGCAGACGGAGGCGACTGCGACACAGACGCAGCCAAGCATCACCAGACGGCAAAGCGGCAGGGGCACCAGCAGCAGCAACAGCAGCAACGCGGAACACCTCAGCAGCGCTCGCAAGAGGAGCAGCAGCCCTTCCCCCACACACTGCTGTAGCACCAGCAGCAGCAAGAAGGCCGTCTGCTGCTCGGCAACACTCCAGGGGCGAGAATTTTGCATGCAGGGAAGCGGTCTGCTCTGCAGGAAATTCTCCGAAAAGGAATGAGGACGCTGTTGCCGCTGCGAGTGCGGCGCGTAGAATCGTCGAGGACCCTGTTGCAGCGGTCATTCCTGCTGCTGCTGCTGGCGGCGTTCCTCCTGCTGCTGTCGCAGGCACTGCACTGCACCCCCACCCCACACGGGTAACAGCAGCAGCAGACGAAGAGAAGCCGGAGCGACAGCAGCGGAAGGAGAAAAACTGTGTTCGTATTCCTGGGTTTGTCTCTCCGGCTGAAGCAGCAGCAGCAAGTCCAAGCGGCGCAGGTGGAACGCAGGGCCCAGCACGTGCTGCTTCGCCTATTTCTCATGCAGAAGCTGCTGCTGCTGCTGCCACTGCTGCCGGCTGCGCTACTGCTGCAGACAACTCTTTTGCTGCTTCTGAAACGCTTTACACTTCTGCCGGTGCTGCCCAAGCGAGGTACTCACCTGATGCTACTACTAGTACTGCGAAGTCTGCTGCTGGGACTGCTGCTGCTGGGACTTGCTGCTACGACGTGCAGGGCAGTCCTCTTCCTTCCCCAGCGGTCGCTGCTGCTGCTGCTATTGCGGCCCTGCGCCGACGACGCAGCGCGCCCGGGGACTACCACCCAGCAGCAGAGTCACCAGCGGCAGCAGCAGGCGCGCCGGTGGACGCAGCAGCTGCAGCGGACGCAGCAGCAGCGTCACCAGCGGCAGCAGGTGAAGCCTCGACGGACGCAGCCGCTGCAACACTCACATCAACAGTGTCACCAGCGGCAGCAGGAGAAGCGCCGATGGACGCAGCAGCTGCAGCGGTCGCCGCAGCAGCGTCACCAGCGGCAGCAGCAGATGCGCCGATGGACGCAGCAGCTGCAGCAGTCGCAGCGGTAACGTCACCAGCGGCAGGCGGAGAAGCGCCGATGGACGTAGCAGCTGCAGCGGTTGCAGCAGCAGCGTCATCAGCGGCAGGAGGAGAAGCGGCGACGGACGCAGCAGCTGCAGCAGTCGCATCAGCAGCGTCTCCAGCGGCAGCAGCAGGAGCGCCGATGGACGCAGCAGCTGCAGTAGTCGCAGCAGCAGCGTCACCAGCGGCAGCAGCAGATGCGCCGATGGACGCAGCAGCTGCAGCAGTCGCAGCGGTAACGTCACCAGCGGCAGGCGGAGAAGCGCCGATGGACGCAGCAGCTGCAGCGGTTGCAGCAGCAGCGTCACCAGCGGCAGGAGGAGAAGTGGCAACGGACGCAGCAGCTGCAGTAGTCGCAGCCGTAGCGTCATCAGCGGCAGTAGGAGAAGCCCCGACCGACACAGGAGCTGCAGCGGTTGCAGCAGCAGCGTCACCAGCGGCAGGCGGAGAACCGGCGACGGACGCAGCAGCTGCAGCAGTCGCGGTCGCCGCACCAACTCCGGCAGAAGAAGGAGTAGCAGCAGCGACGGCCTCAAAGGTAGACGTCGGAACGTCACCAGTTGCCGCGACAGAAGCAGCAACAGCAGCAGCAGCTGACACAGCTGCGCTCACTACAGCGACAACAGCAAGTGCTGCCCGACGCAGAGCAATGACAGCAGCGGCACCCACTGCAGCAGCAGAAGACGGAGCAGCTGCATCACCAGCATCAACTGCATCAGCGCAAGCAGCAGAAGGAGCAGGAGCGGCTGCAGCAGAAGCAGCAACGCCTACAACAGCAACAGCAACGCCAACAGCCGCAGCAGCACCGACACTAGTGGACGATGCCTCGCCAGGAATTTCCTCGCCATGTTCCGCAGTAGCAGCAACGGCGGAGGCAGCCGCAGCAGCAGGAGCGACAGAAGAGGCAACAGCAGCAGTACATGCAGCAGGGTCCCACGGTGCAGTGGCTGCCGTATTGCCGTGTGTAGCAGATCGAGCGAAGCCTGGGACGGTCGACGGAGCAGCGGCCGCAGCAGCGACAGCAGCAGCAGCAGCACTACCCGCAACATTAGCAACAATGGCGGGAGCCAACCGGAAACGAACACTAGAGAAAATTGAAGGAGTAGCTGCAGCAGGGGGAGGTCTTGCAGCAGAGGGAGGTCCAGCACCAGCTCGACCTGCAGCCGAAGCACAAGGAGCAACAGCAAACCCAGCAGCAGCAGCAGGAAGCCCACCAGCAGCAGCAGCAGGAAGCCAATCATCAGCAGAAATAGGAAGTCCCTCCGCAGCAACAGCAGAGAAGCCAGCAGCAGCAGCAGCCGCAGGAAGCCCAGCGGCAACAGCAGCAGGACGCCCAATAACAGCAAGCTGTGCAACTGCTTCACCACCGTCCGCGCCAGAAGCTGATGCACCAGTGGCCTCTGCTGCAGCAGCAATCTCCTGCAAACCAGCGTCCAAGGTTTTTCGTGCAGCAGCAGCATCAAAAAGGGCAGCAGCGTTTTCCACAGAGAAAACAGCAGCATCAGCAACGGCCACAGCGAGAAGAGCAGCAAGACCAAAACGACGGCAAGCGCCTTCATGGAAAACTGCAGCGTCGATACGTGCAGCAGCAGCAGGAACTTCAAGACAAGGAAGTGCATCAGGTGCTGCGCCGCCAGTGGGAAACAAGCAAGCGTTTCAGCGCCTTGGGTCTACAGAAGATGCTGCTGATGCTGCAGTTGCTTTCAAAAGTGAGAACCGCAGCAGGCCAAGCCTCGCCAGCAGCCGGGTCACCTCCCCCAGCAAGACGTTCTGGAAGTGCTCTTTCAATCGGCTGCATGAGAGCGACACTAGCAGCAACGACCGCAGCAGCAGCCCTGGCAGCAGCAGCAGCGACAGCGACAGCAGCAGTGACGGCAGCAGCAGCGGTAACGACAGCGACAGCAGCAGCAGCAGCGACAGCAGCAACAGCAGTGACAGCAGCAGCAGCAGCGACAGCAGCAGCAGCGGCAACGACAGCGACAGCAGCAGCAGCAGCGACAGCAGCAACAGCAGTGACAGCAGCAGCGACAGCAGCGACAGCAGCAGCGACAGCAGCGACGGCACCGGCAGTAGCGACAGCAGCAGCAGCGACACAAGCAACAGCAGCGACAGCGCGAGCAGCAGCAGAAGCAGCATCCGTGACAGCGAGTGCAGCAGCAGCAGGAAGAGGGGTCCCCGCAGCAGGAGCGGCATCGGCCAGGGATCCGGCCGAGAGGAAGACGCAGCAGCAGCGAGCGCCACCGTTGGACAGCAGCGTGTAAAGTCGCAGTCTCCGGAAAACCGACAGCAGCAACTGCTGCGGAAGAACCGAATGGCGAGACATGTTACAGCAGCTGCTGCTGCCGTCGTGGCTAGACCTGCTGCTGCAACCGACTCTGCTGCTGCCGCTGGCGTCTGGCCACGTGGCTCCTCGAACACGCCTGCTGCTGCTGTCGAAGGCAGAGGAACTGGTGCAGCGACTGGGCCTGCAGCAATTTCTCCCGCTGTCGACGTTGGTGCTGGTGTAGCTGTTGATGGGGGCGTCGTTCCTGCATGTGTTGATACGACTGCTGCTGCTGCTACTGCAGGACTTTCACGAAGGGCCGCTGGAGGCGGAGTCTTCTCCCGAGACGAGGTCTACCGCAGAAGGAAACGCCTGCGTAATGCTGCCGGCGTGCAGCGCGAGGACCAGCAGCTTCAGCAGCAGCGACGGATTCACCAGCAGCAGCAGCACTGCGTAGAGCAGCGGCAGCAAGAGCGTGCTGCGCAGCAGCCGCAGCAGCAGCAGCAAGTGGTTCTACGTCAGCAGCTGGAGCATCTGCGCGACCAGGAGCAGCAGCAGGTGCCCCAGCGGCAAAATCGGAATGTTCGACAGCAGCCGCAGCAGGCGGCGCAGCAACAGCAGCAGCAGACCTCTCAACAGCATTGTCAGACCAGCTTCTCGGAGAGGCAGCACGAGAGTCACGAGCAGCTGCAGCTGATACAACGACGTCGTGGACGAAGCGTTGAGCAGCAGCAGGACTCCGAGGAGCAACAGGGTTGTGAGGAGCAGCCTCAGCAGCAAGGACTTCTGCCGCCGACAAAGGAGAGTCTCGATCAGCAGCAGCAGCTGGGTACGAAACAGCAGCTGCCAGACAAATGTTGGACGGGCGGGTTCCTCGGGCGTGGGAAGAACAAGGAAGAAACTCAGCAGCAGCAGCAACAGCTGGTGGAGCTAGCTCAGAAGGGACAGTCCTTCACGTGGGAAGAGACGAAGCCACATAGAGACGGACAACAACTGCAGCAGGGAGGCGAGCTGCGGCTGCAGCAGACGAGCCACCAGCAGCCGCAACAAACGACCGAACAGCAGCTGCAGCAACCGAGCGATCAGCAGCAGCTGCTGCCGCAGCAGGAAACACAGCTGCAGAGTCAGCACCAGCAACGGCAGGAGGAGCCGCAGCAACAGGAGCAGAAAGAGAGAGAAGAACAACAGCTGCCGCAGCAGGACCTGCAACTGCCGGAGAAGCAGCAGCTGCGGCAGCGAGGACAGCAGCAACAGCCACACGAGTGTGGACAGCAGATCCTGCAACAGGAGGCTGAACACGAGCTGCAACAGGCAGAGCAACAGGAGGCAGAGCAGGACGCGGTGCTGGAGGAAAACGAGAAGCAGACGGTGCAGGAAGAAGAAAAGCAGCTGAGTCAACAGCAGGGAAAGCAGCAACTCCCCCGGGAGGGAAGCCTGTTAACTTGCAAGGTGGAAGCGTCGCAAGTACGGGGAGAGCAGGAAACGTACGAAGATGAGAAGGAGGAACAGGACGTGCAACTGCATGAGAAGGAAGACTCTCAGCAGCTGCCTGAGGGAGAGACCGCGCTGTATCAGCAGCAGCAACGCGATAGGGAGGAGCGTCTTCACCTGCAGCAGCAACAGCGACAGCAGAGGGAGGTGCAGCAGCAGGAGACACCCCAACCCGCGTCGCCGCCCGCAGACGAGGCAAAGAAGGAGCAGCAGCGGCAGCAGATCGAAGAGCAGCAGCAGCAAGAGGCCAGAGAGCAACAGCAACAAGAGGCTAGAGAGCAACAGCAGCGTCAGCCGTTGCGAGCAGAGCGGCAAACGCAACAGCATGGGCAACAGCCACGGTGGCAGCAGCAGCATGAGGTGGAGCACGAACGGCCGGCGGAAGAAGCGGAGCAGCAGGAGCAGAAGCAACAAAAAATGGGAGTGCAGGGCGCGCAGCAGCAGAAAGGGATGGGACAGCAGCAACAACGGGCGAGAACAGGGGAGCAGCCACCTGGTGAAGCGTCGATACTGCAGAAGGAGCAACAGGTACAGCAGAGGAGAGGGCGGCAGCAAACGGACGCGAAAAATAGTTTCAGTCCACGGGAGGTGTCTCCGCAGTCTGCCGAGGAGACGCTGGAGCGCGGTCGGCAGCTGAAGGCGCAGGAGGTCAAGCAGCAGCAGCTACAGCAGCACCTGCCGGGTGAACAGCAGGACAAGGAAGCCGAACGGCAGCAGCAGGAGGTGCGAGCGGACAAGCGTCTTCGATCTTGTGGCCAGCAGCTCCATCACGTTCAAGAAGAGTTGCAGCGACCACAGCAGCAGAGACGGGAGAAGAGAAAGGGCTCAGCTCCCAACCCTGGCGGAAGTCAGCGACAAGAAGAGGAACTGCAGCAGCAGCGCATGCAGCCTGCAGCAGCAGGCAGGTTGCTGCTGCGCAGTGCAGCTGACGCAGCAGCAACAACGGCTGCGTCCTCCGAAGCAGAGCGTGACAAGAGCGGAAGCACGTCTGGAGACTGCGGTGGAAGAGGCAAGCCGCCCATCGTTGGAGAACTGGAGCTAGGTGTACGTACACCCGAAGCTCTTCTGGAAAGCCCCCGTTTCTGTACACCCGAAGAAGAAGCGCATGGGCGGTCTCGGGGATCTCCATTGACTGCCGCCGCAGCACCGGCGACTTTAGGCCAGTGGCAGGCTTCTGAGGAAGCGACGGAAAATAAGGGAGAACTTGACGAACGACTGCCAGACGGAGACGGCAGTGAGAGACGTGCGGAAGAAGGCAGGCAGGCAGCAGAAAGCGACGCCGCTGCTGCAGACGGCGCTGCTGCTGCACAGCGTCACCTCGACGACCGAGACATCGACTGCAACGCTGCTGCATGCGCTCGGCTTGCTGCTGCGAGCAACCCGGGGGAGCTCGGCGCCTGGTCACCACCACCTGCTGCTGCTTCTGAGAAGGAGAAGGAAGTATCACCCGAACGGGTGCTTGGGGTTGCAGAGAGTCAACCTGACACTACTGGGTCTGCAGCATCTGCTGCTGCCAGCCCTGCTGCTTCAGCGTTTCCTGCGGACGCTTTCGCTGCGGCGGCATCTGCTGCTGATGCCTCTGCTGCTGCAGCTGCGGCATCTGCAGTTCAGGACCCCGCTACAGCAGGGCCTGCTGTTCGTGATGACGCTGTTGTTGCAGCTGCGGCTGCTGCTGCTGCTTTGAACTCGCGGACCGTTGCAGCAGCAGCGGCGCGATCAACGGAGACGACCGATTACTGCAGCCCTGCCTCTTCCGCTGCTGCTGCCGGTGTGACGCCTTTGATGCGGCAGCAACCTACGCAAGAAGCAACAACGCCTTACTCCCCCGCTGCGCAAGCTGCCGCAGCAAGCACTGCTGACGAAGCTGGAGAGAAGTCGACTATTGACGCTGCTGCTGTGGGCGAAGGGGCTGCTGCTGGGGTGGGGGAGGCTGCTGCTGGTGCAGTTCTTACGCCGCCGGACCCTGCTGCAGGCCAAGAAACAGGTGCCTCACAACCCGCTTGCGACACTGATGTTGCGGCTGCAGCGGCACAGACGAGACAACGTACAGCAGCAACGGCAGCAACGCACCGGGAGATACTTGCCCAAGAGGCCGCCGCTACACTTGAGAATCTTCGACGGGCGCTGGCTTCCGGAGCGGCTTGTACTAAGACGCAGGCGATGACACCCTGCGCCGCTGCTGATGCTGCTGACCCTCCTGCTGCCAATGGTGACGCTGCTGCTGCTGGTGGTGCTGCCGCATTTACACCCGCCGCGGCAGTTGCAGCGGGTCCGGCAACGACAGCGGCCGACAAGGTGGAGACCGCGGGAGCAGCGTCAGCAGCAGGAGCAGCAGCAGCACGCGCAACACCAGCGCTGGAAGAAAAAGCAGCAGTAGCAATTACAGGAATCCTGACCTGCGGCTTCGACGCCGAGGAGGCCCGACCTGCTCAACAACAAATGTCCCAAGCAGAAAACGGGGAGAGTGCAGCAGCAAGCGCAGGACTCGGAGCGACTTTCTTGAGTAGAGAACAAGGTGGCGTAGCAGCAGCGCCTGCTGCTTCCTCCTTTACATCGTCTTCCTCCCTGGCTACAGCCTCAGAAGAAGTTATCATCCGCGTGCCTGCGACGCCCGGCGACACTCTTCAGGAATCTTCAACAGCAGCAGCAGAAGGCGGAAAAGAGAGGGAAGAGAACGCCAGTGCGTTGCTGCTGTCTGGCTGCGAAGCAGCAGCTCTTTTCAACGTGGCCTCTGCTGCCAGAAAAGGGGCAGCTGAGGGAGTGGGGACCGAAGAAAAGGAAGAAAGGAAGCAAGAGGAGAACGGAGAAGAGCAAAGGGACCCAAGAGACAGAAGGGAGAAGCACACGCCATCCGTAATCAAAGAAGCTGCAGCCATGCGACCAGAAACTGCTGCGCCAGCTACCGCTGCTCAAGCAGAAGAAGAGGAAACGGGGGGAGAAGAGAGACGAGAAGGAGAAGAAGGAGAAAGAGAAGAAGAACAGGCGGAAGAAGAAAATGGGGAAATGCAGGAAACGGCGGCAGCCGGAAGTCTTCGGCGGACGTTCTCGGCTGCCGCAGTAAAAGAAGACGCGCCTGCTGTTGCTCAAATTATAATGCGGGCTACTGCTGCTGCCGCTGGACGGACGTCTCCTGCTGCTGCTGCTGCACAGACGTCTGCTGCTGCTGCTGCTGCTGGACGGACGTCTGCTGCACCTGCGGGACGGACCTCTGCGGCTGCTGCTGGACAGACCTCTGCCGCTGCTGCTGTTGCGGTGAAAGAGACTTGGTCCACCTGTCCTGCTGTCGCTGCTGTTGAGGAAGAGCAGCAGCAGGTCGCTGCTGTCGGCCGCGCCGACGAGAAGGGGAGGAATGCCGCTGCTTCTTCCGGTGGCACGAAGGACGGGGAGCAGGTACCTGCTGGTGTCGTTGCGGTGACTTCTTCTCCAGGGGAAGTGGAGCGCACTGTTTCTCGTGCTGCTCGAGGCACGGTCCTCGCTACTGTTGCTGCTCCTGCTGTTACTCAGGAAGGGGAGATTTTTTCTGCTGGACCCGTGGCTGCAGCACAGAAGTCTACGGCTGCTGTTGCTGCGGAGATGGAAATACGCAAGAATGCTGGGGACTTTAGCGCGGTGAAGGAAAAGGGGGGGGCACAGGAAGAGAAAGGCGAGGAGGAGGAGGAAGAGCCTCCTGCGGTTCCTCTCGTCGACAAAGGAGCTGTAGTGCTCACAGCTGCCGAGATTGCGGAAGCAGCAGCAGGAGGGATAGCAGGAACAGCAGGTCTTTCCGCGTTCACTGCAGCAGCAGGTCGTGCACCAAAAGCGGAAGGAGGAAAACTGGCGGAAACTGCAGCAGCTGCGGCTGCAGAGCAAGCTGCTGTCTTGCCCGCCGCTGCATCCGAGGAGTCTCCGGCTGCTGCAGCGCCAGCAGCAGCTGAAGAGCGGAAAAGCTTCTCACCAGGCGAAGCCGCGGCAGCGCCAGCGTCGACGGAGAGCACAGCGGAAGATGGGAGCTTTTCAACGGGAGCCACTTCAAAAATTGCTGCTGCTGCTGCAGCAAAAGACGCAACATGTGCGCCTGTCTGTGTGACAGCGGCGGCGAGAGAGACGAGAGCAGCAGCAGTTGCAGAGGACCGCCGAGAGGCTGCTCTTTCTGCTCCCCTTGCTGCTCCTCCCGCAACGGCAGCGGCGCAGAACAAAGACACGCAGGTAGAACAAGCGGCACCGGAGAAAGACGACGGGGAGAAGGCGCTGCCAACAACAGCAGAAGAAGTGCGTGTCGCTGCTGCTGCTTTTTCTTCCGCCTCACAGGTGATGCGGAGAGAGCGTGGACGAAGAGAGGCAGCAGCAGCACCAGCAGGACCGGTGGCAGCAGACACCGCAGCAGCGGCGGCAGAGAAAGAACGAGAGGAAGAAGAAGCGGCAGCAGCAGCTGCAGCAACAACGGCAGCGAGTGAAGATGGCGCAAGAAGCGCAACAGCGGTGTCAGCGGCAGCAGCAGGAGACAGGAACGCAGCAGCAGCAGCACCGGCAACAACAGCGGCGTCCGCAGAAGAAACTGCTACCTCAACAGGAGCCAATAGGACTGATCGGATGCGAGGAGAGGAAGCTGCTGCAGCAGCAGCGGGACGAAAATTGGCCACATCACCCTCAGCCCTCGCGAACTTTAGTAATGAAAACAAGAGTGGCGCTTTACCAGCAGCAGCAGCGGCAGTAACAGAGACGTGGCAAGTGACAGCAGACACCGCAGGGGAAGATCGAACCTCCAGGAAAATCGTCGCTGCAGGTCCTGCTGAGACGAGGAGCGGTGCTGCGGCAGACGCAGCAGCAGTCAAAGAAGGAAAAACACGTGAAGGGGACATTGCAGCAGCAAGTGAGTTCCTCTTGACCGAAGCCGCAGCAGCAGCTGAAGAAGCTGCAACGGACTTGACGGCAGCATCTGATCGGGCTGTTTGTGCAGCAGCAGCAGCTGCTGCGGAACGAGTGACAGCAATAAGACTCGAGAAGAGAGGACAAATAGCAGCAGCAGCGACGGAGGAAGCAGAAGAGAAGAAGTGTCATCCTGGCGGAGCAGCCCCAGCAGCAGCGGGGACCGGCGAAGGTACAAGTGCTGCGGCAGCAGTGGCTGCAGAGACGCAGTTGGGGACGGCAGCAGATGCTGCAACAGGAAGCAGCGGGACCGCGCAAGCAGCTGCCGCAGCATCGCGGCATGCAGCAGCAGCTTCCTCTGCAGCAGGAAAAGACGGTGGCGGCGGGGTTTCCGCAGCAGGTGCTGGACGAAGAGACGCAGCAGCAGGAAGCGCAACAGCAGCAGAGGGGGAAGCGAGAACGGCTTCAGAAGCAGAAGAAGCACAGCAGAAGGCAGCCGCTCAGCGCAGAGAAAAAGGAGAGGAGGAACCGAGCAGCAACCGGCTGCCCCTTACCGCACATAGCGCAGTGGAACGAGAAACGCATGCAGCAACAGCGGCAGCGGCTGGCCAAGCGAAAGCAGTGTCCGTTATCCTCCCCGGTGCTCTTGTCGATGTTACTGCAGCTGCGGCGGCTGTGTTGCAGCAACAGCGACAGGAGGTGAAGCAGCTCGGACAGCAGCAGCTGCAACAGACCTCTGGACAGCATCAAGAACAGGAGGGGAGACAGCAGCAGCAGCAGCATCGCGTACCGCTGCAACAGGGGGTTGCAATGGCTGTCTTGTCACTGCCTCCGCTTCTTGGTTCGTCTATTACTGCTGTGAAGGATTCTCCTGCCTCTGCAGTGGCTGCTACCTCGTCTGCGGGTGCCACTTCGCCCCGACTGCGCGACGCAGGTGCTGCTGCCGCCTGGCCAGGCCTACCTTCTCCTCTTCGTTCTGCAGCTGCTGTTGCCACTCCTGCAGCAGATCTCCGTCTTCCACAAGAAGCTCCCGTTCAACCTGCTGCACGAACCTCTGCCCCTCACATGGGCGCCGCCGAGTCTGCAGCTGCTGCTGCTCCTGCTGCTGCTGCGACTACTACGCCTCCTGCTGCTGCGTCTGCCCCGGGTGGGCCCGACAGTACTGGGTCTTTCGCTGGCGTTTCTTTTGCTGTTGACGCGGCTGATGCTGGTGCGCCTGCTGGGGCTGCTGGTGCTGCAACATCTGCTGCGGCTGCAGCTTCTCTTTCAGCTGTATCTACCGTTATGTCTCTTGCTGCTGCACCGGTGGCTGCTAGTACAGGCTCTGCCGCTCACCCAGTCGAAGCTTTTCCTTCTGCTGCTGCTGCTGAGCCAGTGTCTCCACACGCTCGCCCAGGTAAACCAGCTGCTAGCAACCCTGCTGCTGCAGCTTTGTCGCCCCCGGCGCGTGCTGTTGCCTCTTTTGCTGCTTCCCCTTCCCCTGCGTCGTCTGCTGCGGCAGGTCATTCGTCGTCGCCGGAAGGGTGCAATAAAGTAGCTGGGACAAGCCCCGTCGAAGAACGACCGCAGCTGGTGCAGGAGGCGGATGCGGCGCCGCCGCAGCGAAGAGTAGATACTGTCTGTGTCAAAAGCAGAGGTCAGAGAAAGCGAAGGAGAAGAGGCCGCGCGAACTGCAGCACGCTACTTGTACGCATGCCGCAGCAACAACGGCCGCTAGAGGTTGAGCCGGCAGGGCAAACGCAGCAGACGCGGGGGCAGCAGGAAGTACAGGAGGGGAGACCGCAGCAGCAGCCGTGCACGCCCCGGCACGTGCAGCAGCGACGTGAGCAGCAGGCAACAGCAGCAGCACAGCAGCAGCAGCAATCGGATGATCGCAAGGAGCTGCAGGTGCATGAGCTGCAGCAAGAACATGAGAAGCTGCAGAAAGACGCGCAGCCACAACCGCTGCAGAATCAGGTCGAGCAGGAGGACGGCGGCCGGCAGGAGAAGCAGTTCGAGCAGGGGGGACGTGAGCAGCAACAACAGCAGGAGAAGCAGCATGTTGAGCAAGAGCAAGTGTGGAGCCTCCAGCAGAAACAGGAAGAACAGCAGTTGCCGCAGCAGAAGACCCCACACCAGCAAAAGCAGCTGTCGCCAGAGCAACCGAATGGGCAAGAGGAGGAGGAGCAGCTGCAGCAGCAGCAGACCGATAAGCAGCAGCAGGCCGACCAGCAGCGACATCATGAACGACAGCAGCAGCAAGAGCAGCAGGTAGGAAAACCTGCTTCTCGGCAGCAGTCGCCACAGCACGTTTACTTTACACGTTACGGTGGAAACGGGACGGAGCGAAAGAACCTGGCGGCACCGCCTTCGGCGGGGCTAGGCGGAGCAGCACCAGCAGCAAATTCGAAAGGGAGAAAAATAACTGCTGCTGCAGAGGTGGTGGCAAGAGAGACAGCGTCTGCTGCAACAGCAGGCGCACCACAAGCAGCAAAAACGTCGGCTGCTGGGAACAGCAGCAACAGCCCAGAGGAAACAGCAGAGAGACAGCAGCAGCGGAGCAAGACAGCAGCAGAAGACGCAGAAGACAGGAGGACTGCTTCGCCGCTGCGACTCACACGAAGGAGAAGCGAAGGCAGCAGCACGGCCTGCAGCAGCGTAGGCGTCGTCACTCGCAGGAACACCAGCAGCTGCGACGGACCCGACAGGCAAAGCAACGACAGCAGCGGGGATCCCTGTAGCGCAGGGGACTGCAGCAAAAGCGAAAACAGCAGCAACGTGAACGCCACTAACAGCAGCATCTGCTGCGACACTCTGCAGCAAAACGAACCAGTGACACATGCCAGCGGCAGCTGCAAAAACAGCGGTGATCAAAAGGGCGACAGCAGTAGCTGTGCGACAAGCAGCAGCAGCAACCGTCCCTGCGGGAGGAGGAGCAATGTCGAAGACTCGAGCGGCCGTGGTGGCCGCCGGAGCGCCAGCGGCCGCAGCAGCAAAAGAAGAATCAGCAGGGGCAGCAGCACGCCTAACGACGACGTCTCCGGCTGCGGAGAGAGCACCAGCGCCTGTCACGTTCGCGGCAGCACTCACGTATACCGGCTGCGGTCATCAACCGACGGGTTGCTGGGGCCCAGCTGCTGCAGTGCCACAGAGAGTCTGCAGAACGCTAGAACAGATGCAGCTTCTGCTTGTTCTTCTGCTGCGGCTGCTGCTGCTGCTGCCGGTGCGTTCGCTGCGAGTGCGGGTGCGCCTCGCGCTGACGACGCCGGGTCGGCTGGGAGTGCCGTTGCGGGTGCCGCTGCTGCTGCTGCAGCCGCTTCCGCGGCTGCCAAGGGACGTGCTGACTGTAAGACGCAGGCGCTTGACCACCTAGATTATTCTGCTCCTATCGCATCGTCTGCGGCTTCTCCAACTGCTGCTGCTGCTACAGCTGAATCTGCTGCTGCTTTTGCTGCTATGCCGAGGTCGCACGGCGCGGGGGTAGGACACGCTGCTGGCCCAGCGGTACAACAGCGGATCGCACCAGACAAAGCGAAGACAGATGCCACTGTAACTGCTGCAGAGAGGGCCAGAGAGAAGACGTCTGCTGCGGCAGCTGCTGCTGCTACTGCACAGCAGCGTGTGGGGAGTTCGTTTCCACGTGCAGAGCAGCGACACTCGTGCCACTGCTGCTGCAGCTGCAGTTGCTGCAGGTGCTGCTCCTCGGTGCGTGCGCAGGGCAGCAGCAGTGAAGAGGAGGGAATCGGCAGCAATAGCCGCGACGGAGTAGCAGCGGCAGGAGAGAAGAACAAGCAGCGCAGCAGCTGCAGCGGCAGCGGACACACTGCCGTGCACACGGCGGAACGGGACAGCAGCCGTGAAGACAAGCAGCAACAAGCCGGCCACTGCGTCGTCGAAAGTAGCTGCAGCCGGGCCAGCAGCAGAAGCACTCTTCAGACAATTCAGAGGGGAGAGCAGCAACTGGAGAAGCAGAGAAGGAGCTCTGTCCGCTCGCCTTTGCAGAGCGGTAGCGTCAGTCGGAGAAAAGGTGAGGACGGTCTGCAGCAACAGCAAAATAAAACGCAGGACTGCTGCTGCGGCAGCTGCTGGTCAAAGGAGTGGTGGGATCACGTAGGGTTGATCGAAGTATGCCGCGCAGCTCGTCTTGGGAGAGGAACGTTCGGGGAAGTCTTCGAGGCGCGGTGGAAGCGAGACGCACAGCCTGCTTCTTGCTGCAGCAGGTGCTCCCTGCAGTCGCAGCTAGCCGCACGCCAGCTACGCGCTCTTCAGCGCTACAAGCGCCAGCAGGAGCAACAACAGCAACAGCAGCAGCAAAAAGGAAAGCCGGGTGAGACTCACCAGGGGGATCCCCCCGGCACAGGTGGAGAACAGGAGCAGCAGAACGCACCAGGCAGAGTGCCACTAGCTGCAGCCGGAGACAACGGTGCTACTATTGCTGCTGCTGTTGCTGGTTCGGGCGCTGCTGCCACCTGCTGCGACCTTTCTCGTAGTGGCGCCGCCGAAGCTTCATTCCACAGCAGCAGAGGCAGACGGGGTAGCAGCAGGTTGTCCCCTGCGTCTCCCCGACGATTGACGAGCGCGTTGTCCACACACGCTGGAGGAGGCACGCTGCACGAGACGGCTGCGGGTGGACGAGGAGGAGGAGCAGGAGCTGCTGCAGCAGAAGCCAAAAAGCGTGGCGACGGAGAAGAAATGACAGCAGCAGCCGCTGCAACCGCAGGGCGGACGCAGCGTCGTATACAAGATGCAGCCGAGCAGTGCCCTGGCGCTGCTGCTCGCTGCCCCCGCACAGCAGCCGCAGGAGGAAGACCGGCCGCGGCACGCGGAAAGTCGGCAGCAGCTCTTCGGACGTGCGCAGGCAGAACACTGGCAGCAGCGGATAAGGAAGGAGCGCCAGCAACTCCTGCAACAGCAGCAATTGAGGACGCGACGCTGATGTGGGGCGAGCAGTGCTGCGGCAGAAATTGCTGCGTGTATAACTTTGCGTGCTTCCCCGGGTGTGCGACGTGCTGCAGGGGCGGCCGCAGCAGGCGACCCGCAGTCGACGACGCAGGACCAGCAAGAGCGGGTAATGAGGAAAATGCGGTGCTTCTGGCATGCAAAGAATATAAGCCGCAGGCCGCAGCTCCCTTTCAGTTTCTGCGGGAGGAAGCGTTCATGCGGCACTTCAACGCACACGTTGTCCGTCCTATCGCGTCTCGCACGAGCCGCACGGAGAATAGCGGCAGCAGCAGCAAAAGCGGCTGCAGCAGGTGCAGGGGACCGCGGCGCCACAGCAGCTCCGGAGACAGCAGCAGCCGCAGAAGCAGCGCCTCCGAGGCTGCTTCTCCGCCGGCGCGTCGCCACACCAACGGTTTCGCGCCGCTGCAGCAGCAGCAACACGTGGGCCAGATGCCGCAGGAGCAGCAGCTCCTACAGCGAGAGGGGAAGCAGCAGCAACAACAACTGCTGCTACAACGCGGGCGCCCCAGGGGCGAGACGAATCCGAGGAAGCGTGTCGACACCTGTGCCGCAAGAGGACCAGCAGCAGCAGCAGACGAGCGGCAGCAGCCGGAGGAACAGGAAGAAGAGCCGCGCAACCCCCCGACGTTGCGACGGTTCCAGCTGCTCATGCCTAGGGCTCAGGGCGATCTTCTTGCCATGCTAAAACGCCTCCTTCTTCGCAGAGCCAAAATCAAGTTGCTGCTCGCCTGGTGGGACAGCAAGCAGCAGAAACGACAGCAGCCAGAGCAACACCCGCAGCAACATCTGCAGCAGTCGCAGCAGGAGAAACGACAGCAGAAGGAGGAAGAGAAGAGACAGCCGGAGCTGCAGGAAGAGCAAAGACGTCAGCAAGATCAAAAGGAGGGGAAGCAGCAGCAGCTGTTGCAACTCCAAGAGCCAGAGCAGCAGCAGCAGCTCCTGCAAAGGCAGACAGTGACAACCAACGCTACTTCTGCTGCTAACCTGGTGCCCCTAAATATTTGTGATGCTTCTTCGTCGGCGGGTGCTGCCCCCAATTACTCTTCCGTTGCCACAGCTGCTGCTTCTGCTGCTGCTGACATCCCTGCTGCTCTGCCTCCTGCTTCTTCTGCAGCTGCTCCATCTTCCTCAGCATTGTCCGCCGCTCCCGCCGTCTGCGCGTCCCTTGTCACTGCATCTACTTCCTCCCCTCCTGCTGCCCTTTCCTCTCCCTTCGCTGCTGGTGCCCTCCCTCCAGCGGCTGCTGCTGCTGGTTCTTCTGCTGCTTCAGCGACTGCCTCCTCGTCTCCCCGGGGGTGCCCCTCTGCCGCTCTGACGTCAGCTTCCGCTGCTCTACCTTGTGATGCTGCTACTGTTGCTGCTCTGCCTTCTGCCCCTGGTCCTGCTGCTACTGCTGGGCTACCAGAGGAGAAGCAGCAGCGACTGACGTGGCTGGAACTTCTCGGCTTCCCCGGCCTCACCGAGTTCGAGGCGAAGTTTCTTGCTGCCCAGCTGCTCAGTGGAGGCGCCTTTCTGCACTGCTGCTGCGAAGCAGATGTGGCGCGGCTTGCAGACGTTAAAGCTTCAAACGTGCTGGTCTTCTGCAGCAGCAAGGACAGGTACCGGCCCTTGCGTTGGCTGCTGGCTCTCGCTGACTTTGGCAGCGCTCTTGTTCTTCATCCTACCGAGCACCTTCAGGCTGCTGCTGCTCCTTGGCCCCCCGCCTCCATTTCTTCTGCTGCTGTTTCTTCCGCTGCCGCCACAAGACTTGCTGCACCGGCTGCTGTCCTCGGTCCGCCCCCGGTTTCTCCCCACGCCCCACCTGCCTGGACTGCCGCTGCTTACGCTGCTGCTTCTGGCTCCTCGCCGGCGCGTTCGACGTTGTCGCCTCCTTTGCCTGCTGCTGGAGCTGCTGCTTTCTCTTCGTCCCAGTCCTCTTCTCCAGCAGGTTCTGCTGATGTTGCTGCTGCTGCTGCTGCCTTGCCCTGCTGGGCTGCTGCTGCCGGAGCGGCACCGTGGGCGGCCGCTGCGTTTCCTCCGCTTCCGCTTTCCGCTGCTTCCGGTGCGCCTGCGCCTGCAGGTGCCGCGTCTGCTGCTGCGTCTGCCTGGGGATTGGCTGCTGGAGGCCACCGCGGCGGGGCTGCTGCTGCGGCTGCGAACTGCGCCTCCTGGGCCGCAGCTCTTGCCGCTGACAAGCAGGAAGTCTGGAGGCAGCAGCTGCAGCGACAGCTTTCGTCTTATAATCAAGGGACCACGTACACAAATGCTCCAGAGGCGCTGCGCTTTGATAGAAAAGGGAGAATGAGAAGTACTCCCCCTGCACGCGCTGCAGCAGGTTCTGCTGCAGCAGGACTGCAGATGCGGCCCCCTGCTGCCACTCCGGCTGCTGCTGCAAAGAGCAGTAGCTTGCTTGCAGCTAGGAAGGCTGCTTCCAATGTTCCCGCTGCACGGAAGACTACTGCAATCAACGAGCCGGCTGCTGCTGCAGCTGCTGCTTCTTCTGCTTCGTCTTGTGCATCTGCTGCTTCAGCAGGCAGTGCGGCTGCTGCTGCTGCGACGGCTGCCATGCATGCCGCGCCTGTGGCAGCTCGGACCTCCGTTGCGGCTGCTGCTCCTTCTATTTATCTTGGCAAAGCCAACCTTGCTGCGGCCTGTGGGGGAACTGCCGCTGCTGTCCGCATCTCTGCTGCTGCGCCTGCTGCTCCCTGCGAAGGAAGACACGCTGCTGCTGCTGCTGCCGCTGATTCGGCGACGGAGACGGCCAAAGGGGCTGCTGCTGGTGATGTTTCCGCGTCTCCTTTGTCGCCTGCTGCTTCTCGAGCAACAGGACCCTGTGCAGCCCAGAGACCTGACACTGCATCTGCTGCTGCTGCTGCAGACTGTACGGCGACGGAAGGGCCCGTGGGTGGCAACGGCGGCGGAGACGCTACTGAAGAAAAACAGCCAGGTGCTGTTGAGCCGAACTTGCAGCAGAACACCGGCAACAGTAGCAGCAGCAGTTGCAGCGGTCGCAGCAACAGCCGCAGCAGCAGCACCCGCCAGGACACTGGCGACGAGGCCAGCAAAGACAGCAGCAGCGCCGCTTCCGGTAGTCGCAACAGCAAGAGTCACCGCGAAAAGAGTACCAGCAGCAACAGCAACGAGGACCACTCGAGCGGCGCCGGCAGCAACAGCAGCAGCAGCAGCTGCAACAGCAACGGCAGCTGCAACAGCAACAGCAGCTGCAACAGCAGCCGCAAGTACAACAGCAGCAGTGGGGCACGCAACAACAGCAGCGAGGGGTGCAGCAGCGAGAGATGCAACAGCAGTAGCGATAGCAGCGGGACGTGCAGCAGCAGCAGCAGTAGCGTCAGGCAAGTCGTTGAGGAGAAGCGGTCGTTTGAACTCCCGCTGCTTGAACGCGCAGCGCAGTCTAGTCTTGCTCGCAGCACTGGTAGCATCAGCAGCGTCAGGACACCAGGAGCAACAAGAGGCATGCGCAACATGGACGGGATTCTTTCTTCGCGTCGACGGCTTCGGGAGAGTGACGCGGACCAAGAAGAATCTTCTTTCTCTCTTCAGAAGCGCCGCAGCCGTGCTGCTTCATTTCCCGAAGATGTTGCTGCCGTTCCTGCTGCAGGGCGCTCTGCTGCTGCTGCTGAGACTGGGAGTGCTGCTGCTGCTGTTCTTTTCTCGAAGCGAGGAGACGGCGGGACTGCTGCTGGTGGAGAGATTCTCCCTGCTGCTACTGGAAGCGAGGGGAGTGCTGTCGGGATTGCTGCTGCCGTGACCCCGCAGCAGAAGGAGAAGCTGCTGCTGCTGCTTCGTGGGGGCAGCAGCTGCTGGGAAGAAGGCAGCAGTGAAGGCAGCTGCAGCAGTCACAGAGAAAACGGCAGCAGCTACCCCAGCAGCATTCTCCGAAGGACCGTCGGGGGAAGGGGCGACACACGTCTGCAGCTGCGCGCCACGTCAGCCGAAAGCAGCGCTGTTGCTTCTGCGTCTTCCTCCTTCTCTTCATCGGCTGCTTGGCGAGAGAGGTGGGGCCGCCGCTTCGCGAAGAGCAGCAGCCGAGACAGCAGCGGCACCGCGCGGCGACAGGAAAGAGAGTGGCTCAAGCAGCTGAAGAAGGAACAGGTCCTGCTGCAGCGGCAGCTGCTCTCAGCACGCCGTGACTACGCCCCCGCTGCAGCAGCCGAATCTTCTTCTGCTCCTGCTGCTATCACGGTCAGTCGTAGCAGCAGCAGCAGCAAGGTTAAAGGAAATTCGAGCTGCGCGGAAAGCGGTGCTCGACCCCACGGTCTTCGCAACGCGCGTCTGTTCAACAGCAGCAGGACTACCGCTCCCGCAACAGCAGCACAGGGACCAACAGCAGCAGCTGCTGCTGCCTGTAGCAGAGATGGTGCTACTACTCGCAGGGCTTGTAATAACGGCAGTGTTTTGGGAACTGCAGCAGAACTCCCTCACAGCGAGGCAACCCACGCAGGAGGATCTGCTGCAGCACCTGTGACGAGGCCCGTAGCTCAGGCAACTGCGCGTAGTAAAGGCCAGCGCAGTCTCCTGCTGACTGTTACTGGCTCCACAGCAGCAGGAACAACAGCAGAGACTCTCGTTGGTGCAGCGCGAGAAGAAACAGCAGAAGCAGGAGAAGGACGAGAACGAGAAACGGACCCAGCAGCAGCAGGAAGCCCCCTGATAGCAGCAAGACCGGTACAAAGAAGAGAAGCAGGCACAGGAGCAATAGCAGCAGCAGGAGCAACTGGGGGGGGAGCCACAGGTGGCCGTGGAACGGCGACAGCGGGAACGAAAGGACGGCAACAGGAAGGACTGGGCAAACAAGAAGCAGCAGCAGCAGCTTCAGACTACGGAGGAAGGTCGCAGTTGCTGCAGCAGCCGGAAGAAGCAGCCAGCTCCGGATGGAGAGGTGGCCCGTGCAACCGAGACAGCAGAGACCCGAGTGACGGCCTCGACCAGCTGCCGCCTGCGCTGCTTTTGCGGAGCGCAACGATTTCGAGAAAGGACAGCAGCAACGCCAGTGGCCACAGCAGCAGCAGCACCAAGAGCAGCCTTAGTAGCAGCAAAAATCACTGCAACGGCAGCAGCGGCCACAGCAGCAGCTGCAGCGGCGACCCGGGTGGCGTGACGCGAAGGGGCTGCAATAGCAGTCACTGCAACAGCAGTCATTGCAACAGCAGCAGTAGCACCTCGACTGGCGTGACGCGAAGCAGCAGCAGCGACAGCAGAAGCGGAGGCAGCAGAAGCGGCGGCAACAGGAGCGGCGGCGGTAGCTGCAGGAGCGGGGCTAGAAGCTTGTCTGAGAATCCGGCTGAGAAATGCGAACTGCTGGGGAAGCAAGAAGCAGCAAAGCAGGCAAGTGCACCAGCTCTTAGACCTTGCGTCCCCCGACGTGACTCGATCAGGAGCAGCCAAAATGTTGCGACGCTCCGCAGCAGCAAGCCCACAGCGGCAGCAGCGCAGGCTCCTCTTCACCAAGCAGCAGCAGCACCAGCACCTGCTACTGCTGTCCGTGAGGCCCCTGCTTCGGCGTCGTCGCTGCCCCCAGCTCAAGATCGCAGCAGAGGAAGCAGCAGCCGCCAGGGGGGTGCTGCTGCAGCTGCTGTTCGACCTGCGCCTCCTGCCCCTGCACCTGCTGCTTTCACTGCTGCTACTGCTCTTGCAGCAGAGCACTTTCCCATAACGAAGCACGCAGACTCCTGGAGCTTCGGCGTTACACTTGGAGAACTCGCAAAGGGAGGGGGCTGCTGCTGCCCCGCTGCTCCCCCCGGCCTGCTGCCCCAGGCCCTTGCTGCTGCTGCAGCCGTCGCAGCAGCCGCAGCAGAAGGACGTGGAGCACCCAGCAGACAGCGAGAGCCGGGGTTGGTGAAGTGGAGGGGGAAAGCGAGGAGCAGCAGCAGGTCCAGCGGCTGCCGCATTTGCACGACTGCAGCAGGTAGCCTTTTTTTCGAAGAGGCAGAGCGGAGGGCTCAGCCGTTGCTGCAGCTGATGCGGGGTAGCAGCAGACGGAGCCGGTCAAAGCAGCAACGGCTAGCAGCGACGGCAGCAGCCGCAGGCGCCCGAGAAACGAGAGCATCCGCCGCAGCAGGCCAAGGTGGCGGGCCCACGCTGTCAGCAGCCACAGGAGCAAAGACAGGAGAAATCACAGTGGCAAAGGATGCTGAAGGCGAAGGTACGACAGTTCCCGACCGAAAAGAGCGCGGGGATGCCTGTGACGCGCCCAAGGTTCTCCCTGCATCAGCAAGAACCGCAGCAGCAGCAGCGACACCGGGACAGGAGTCTGCTACTGCTGCTGCGAGAAGCTGTGAAGACCGGGCGTGGCAGACGGAGTCGCACGGGGGGACTGCTGCTGCCGCGGATGTCTTGGCTGCAGCTGCTGCTGCTGCACATGGACCCAGCAGCAGCGTCGCACTCGAGGCAGACTCCAACAGAAAAATCAGCAGCAGCAACGGTACGAAAGGCCCAGACAGCAGCACCCGTCACAGCAGAAGATACAGCGACAGCAGCAGTGATGAGCAACGCTGCAGCACCAGAAGACTGAGTTCGACGATGCGACGTCGGAAAGTGCCTCGCTTAGAGGAAAGCAGCAGCAACAGCGCATGCACCGCGACGATAGCATCTGTGGGGGATGGTGCCGCTGGTGGCAGGTCGACGGTTCCTCAACAGCAAGAGGCAGCAGCAGCCGATGGGGAGGACTGCTGCGCTGCAGAGAATTACGCTGTTGTTGCCGCTGCCGCTGCCTCGTCAGCTGCCCCTTCTCTGTCGGCTGCTGCCGAGCCAACCAGAGCTTCTCTACCTGCAGCTGTCTCTCCTCATTCTCCTCCGGCTCAACAGCGGCAGCAGCAACAGGCGCAGCAGGGTCGTAAACAGCAGCAGCAGGGCGTGCGTGACCCGCAGCAGCGTGGACCTGATCTGCGACAAAATCAAGATCAGCAGCAATTACTGCAGCGGCATGGGGCCCGCCTGACAGAGCAGCAGGAGGCGCGACAGGAATCTCAGTCAGCCTCCAAGACCCCACCACGGCAGAAAGAAGAAAAAGGAGGCGGGGGAGGAGGAGGAGGTGGAGGAGGAGGAGACGAAGAGGCGCAGGAGCCTCTGCCGGTGCCACGTCGCATATGGCTGTGGGGTGAGCAGCACGTGTATTACAGTAGCTACTGCGCGAGCGTTCGGACGATAGTGCAGCAGATAGGACTCGGCATTTTTCGCCCAGCTCAGCGGGTCGAACAACAGCAGCAAGTACTTGCGAAAGCCAAGGCTGCTGCTTGCAGGTGGATGGGGAAGGATGCGGCAGATATGAGTAAAGAAGAGGAGAAGGAGCTACAGAAACTCTCCTGGAACTGGCTCCTTGCGAAGCACACCGCACTCGTCTGCGACTGCAGGTAGGATTTCTTTCCCGTACCCACCGAGACAAAACCCTGCTGCTGCTGCTGCTGCAACACCCACTGCACTGCAGCAGCTGATGCTGCGATGCTCCTGAGGCTGTGTCTCCCGCGTGCGGCTGCTGCTGCGTCTGCAGCCGCCTTGCTGCTGCAGATGTTACTGACAAGAAACCGGCTGCTGCTACTCCCGTTAGCTTGTGTAATGGTGGTGCGCTGCTGCCTCTCCTCACTCCCGCTGCTGCTGGTGCCTCTCCTCATTCCTACTGCTGGTGCTGCTTCTCCTTTCTCCTGCTGGTGCTGCCTGTCCTCGCTCCTCCTGCTGTTGCTGCTGCCTGTCCTCGCTGCCGCTGCTACATCTAATCGATGCCGCTACTGTTGCAGCGTGTCTCGCCACTTTTGCTGCTGTGACTGCTGCTGATGCTGCTTACTTGTTTGGTGGTGCTCCTGATGCTGTTGCGCGCTGCCAAAATGCCATACGAATTGCAACACCCTTGCGAAGGGATCGTGCTGCTGCGTTTAATTATTGACTCACGCAGAGCCGCTGCAGCCCGACGCACTCCTTCCACGACAAACAAATATCCTATGTGCACCGGTATCTATGCATAGATATATATATATGTATATACACGGATGTCGAGATACACAGAGCGTTGACTACATATGTATATATATATCTTTATGGACATAGATAAACATATACTCATATACCTGTATATGTATATATATCTGTGTATATATATAAATGTATACGGATATAGAGATACATAAATAGTAGACTATACATACATACATACGTAGATCTATATATACACTTATGTATACGTTTATGAGCATATTTATATATATATACACGTTTTTCGCTATACGTATACATATGGGGATGTAGATCTACATACATATCTGACTCTATTTACACATACGCTTATATATACATATGTGCGACAGTAGACACATGCATCTGTCTATGCGGCTAAATATAATAATGTACATACCGGGTTTCACGTGAGGCTGGATCAGCTGATCACCGACACGAGAAATGCCGCGGCGCAGGCGCATGCGTTTGTTTTAGCTCGTGCTCTTGCTTCTTCGTGGCGTGCATCTTAGTGCGGTTTTGAGTGACTCTGCTGCTGCTCGAGTTTTGCTGCTTGCTCATCACTCGTGTGCTACAATTGCTGCGATTACTTGCTCCTCTTGTTGCTGCTTCTGAGAAGGCCCGGGGGCCTCTGCTGCTGCTGCTGCTGCACGCCGGTGCGTGTAACTGTGCGGCGTCGCCCCTGCTGTGCTGCCGCCGCCGCGTTTGCTGGTGGTTCTCGTGTGGGGCGTCCAGCCCGTTCCTCTCGCTGCAGCTGCTGAAGAAACGTTTGTCGCCCTCCTCTTGCCTCTCCTCCCTTTTTTCCTCCTGCTGCTGCCGCGACGGCGCTGCAGTTCTGTTGCAGCTCTTCTCTTACTGCGTGCTGGTGCGGCTGCAGTCCACCTCATAGCCGTGTGACTGCGGCTGCTGCTGCTGGAAGCGGTACTGCTGCTGACGCTGCGAGTCGTTTTCCTTCGGCTGCGCCTGTGCTTCTGCTTAAGAAAGGGCCGCTACTGCTGCTGCCGCTACCTCCCTGCATCTGCTGTGCTGTCTGCTGCTGCTTCATGTGCTGTTGTTGCTGCTGAAGCTTGAAAGAAAGGAGGAGGAGATTGCAACAGCACTGCTCCTTGTGCGTGCCGGTGATGCCGCTGTTCTCGTCTGCTTTCTGGGAGCTGCTTGCTGCGCTGCTGGCGTACGCCGCCCCAGAGCGGCTGCTGCCTGCTGAGGCCCTGGGCCATCCCTGGTTCAGCAGCACCAGCCGCAGCCGGCGCAGCAGCTGCACCAGTACACAAAGCAGCGACGACAGCAGCGACTGTCGCAAGGCTACCAGCAGCAGCGACAGCACGTCGCCCGGCGACTGCAGCAGCATCAGCGGTTCATCTGGGAAGAGAACGCGCAGCGGAGAATTGACCAGCAGGGCCAAGGACGAAGCCATCGGCAACAACAGCAGGAAGAGGGACCCAGCGGCCGGCGCACCGGCAACAGATTCAGTCTTTGCCTTGATTGATAGTTTGCCTGGTTTTGCTTCGTTGCACCTTCCTGCAGAACATCGAATCTATCGCACGAGACGGCTGCGACACAACACGGCTCTTCCCGTTGTTGCTTCTCCTGCTGCTGCTGCTGCTGCCCTCGCGCTTTCCCAGCGGTCCCGCGCAGGCTTTGCCAAGTCAGCTGCTGCATGCAGCCACGCAGCAAGGCGTTCTTCCAGCACCCACTGCGGCAGAAGCAGCAGCAGCTCTCTCACCGGCTGCTTCAGCAGCAGCGGCTTTGAGAGCGGCAACAGCTGCGACGCTGTCTGCTGCTGCTGCTGCGCAGACAAGAGCGGCGCCAGTGGCCGCAGCAGCAGCAAGAGCGAGGGCAACAGCAACACAGCGACGCAGCGCAGCACAGCGGCCACTTGCGGATCAACGTGTTGCTGTATGAACTGCTGTTGCTGCTTCCCTCCTGTTGCTGCTGCTGACAGTTGCAGGGCCTCCCTCCTTTACGGCGGCTACGCCTCAGTTGCCCGCACTCCCCACGCCTGGTTTACTGGTGCGCTCCACGGTTTCAACCCCACAGCCGCAGCAGCAGCGGAAGCCGCAGCACTGAAGGCCGCAGCGGCCGAAGCAGCAGCAGGAGCAGAGGCAGAAGCAGCAGCAGCAATGCAAACAGCAGCTGACGGAGTGGCGAAGAAGACAAGAAGCGCTAGCCTCGAGCAGCAACAGCGGCGGGCGACAAGGGGAGAGCTTGTGTCTCTTAGCACCGCTGCTGCTGAGAAGAAGAGTAAAGACGTCGGCAAAGACAACCGCGAGCTAGTGCAGCAAGAGAAGACGGCCTCAGTGCGGGATAGCAGGATAGAGCGCGACAGCCCACCCCAGGTAGAAAAGCAGCTGCAGGAGAGTCGGCAGCTGCCAGATTCTTCGCGCGAAGAGAGTACACCTGCGCGGCACCTAAAGAAAAAACGACGCACTTCTGGAGCCGCTGGTACGACAGACGCAGAGGCTAGTGCTGCTGACGTCGCTTCTTCTGCTGTGCCTCCTGCAGAAGCAGCCGGCGATCTCCCGGCAGACAGTGCCCCTGCAGCAGCAGCTGCCGCTGTTGGGCATGCTGGAGGCGCAGTCCGAGGGGCAGGCGGGGCAGCTGCTGCCCTATTCGACTGCAGCACAGCGGTTGTTGCTGCTGTCGGTGCTGCGCCAAGGCGCTCGTCCGTTTCTGCAGCTGCTTTGGGACTGCGGGCAACAGCGGCGGCAAGACCCTGCAGCAGAGGCTTGCTGGCAGAGCCTCAGCCATGGCAACTGGCTGCAGCAGCAGATGAAACCACGCGGTCGATCTGCATGCAAGAAGCGCACGTCCTAGAGAGAAATGAGCGACTGCTGTGGGGCAGCACAGGCATCGTCTTACGCGAGCTGCTGCTGCTAAAGCAGCGCCTCTCCTGGACCTGGATGCAGTGCTGCTCTTCCTTCACCGCTCACAAATTAGGCGAAAGGCTGCTGCTCCTTCGAAAACACCGACACAACGTTTCTTCTCCTTCTTCTTCATCTGCATACGCACGTGGTGCTGGTCCGTTTGGAGTCTTCTCCTCTACCAGCCAACAGAGAGAACCGCGCCCTGTTCTTCCTGTCCCTGCTGCACTTCCACATGCAGCTTTACCCGTCCCTGCTGCTGCCCTCTTGCACGCCTCTGCTGCGACAACACTCCGCACGCTCCCTGCCTCTGCCGCTCCCTCGCCGTCGTCAGCTACCGGTGCTGCTGCAGCTTCTGCTGCTGCTCCTCTTTCTCTACCGGCGGCTGCTGCTGCTGATGCGACTCGCCACGGCTGCGATACGTTGAGTGTTCGCGCGGCATGCAAGACAAACCCTTCAGAGCGGCAGTCGCAGGAAAAAGAAAAACTGCTTCTGCTGTTAAGCAAGCAAACAACAAGCAGCGGATTCAATACATGATAGGTACACTTCTCTGCAGCTTTTCGTCAGACTCCTCCGAGGAAAACCTTGGCCAAGTCATCGGAAGGATACCTGCAGCGGTTTTGTGCTCTCCTCCAGAAGTACGTGTGCTGGACCAGAAAGACGAACCTTTTATGTGCGGCTGCACCTTCCTTTTCTCTCTCTCTACTTCTCTCTCCACATGCGCAATATTCACACACGCATGTATATATATATAATTGTACGTGTCCCCGCAGTATGTCAGGGACGGTTGAAGATGAACGGGACACAAGGCGAAGGAGTAGAACTGCTGAAAAAAGCCCAGAAGATGAAGAAGAAAAGGGAGAGGTACACGGGAGTCGGAGACGAGGCGGCGTCGCAGTAGAAGAAGACGAAGAAGAGAAGACGAAGGGAAGGCAGAGCGAGTACCTCAACGGAGAAGAAACCAACAGCGGTGCAGCAGCAAGAGAAGTGAAGTGAGCTGCGAGAAGCAAGAGGGAAGGGACCCCTCTACTGGCGCAGGCGGCAGCTCCGCACGGCCGGGCCAAGGCCTCTAAAAGGCGAAGAAGGTGGCCTTCATTTCCTCCCCCCCCCTCTCCTTCTCTCTTTACACACACGCACACAAAAACTTATATGCATATATCGGAAATATATCGATTAAAAGGGAGATCAGTATACGGGTGCAGTAGCTACTGAATTTATATATGTGTGATATATGTACATATTCCTGTATCTACGTGTATATATGGATGTGTAGATATGGGGATACACAAATGTCCTCAAAACGCAGACTCCTTGTGGTCTCTCTATATATGTATATATGTATACAAATACGTTTATATAATGGGAAGTGCTTGCACGTATATATGTATGTATGTGTATATGCACGTACATATATATGTGTGTATTATGGAACCTTCTTTTGTGCGTGTGTGCACGTGTATGTGCGTTTGTGTGTGTGTGTATATATATATACATATGTGTATATATACATATATATATATATGTATTTATATTGTTATATGAAAGAACGGTTGACAAGAGTGACCCTGGGCAGTGTTTCGCCTTTCAAGGAGATTGAGAAGCCGTGGACAACAGTCGCTACGTGGAGAAGAAATATGAGAGGAACGAAAACAACTGAGAAACAGCGACATCTGCTCGACAGCTACAGAGGCACCCGCACGAGATGAGGCAGCACAGACGCTCGACCTTCTCTCGCCCACCTGCAGACGGGTGGTACCTGCGTGTTGTTACGCTGAGGAACGGAAATCTGTCCAACAACAAGTAAAATGAAACGTTGCTGCGGTATCAGGTGTAAAAGAGCGATCAATTCCGCCGTAAACAAAAGCTCAGCGGAACACGTACATATATATATGTAAGGGTGCACACCTACACTGCTTCCCGCTTACATTATATATATATATGTGTGCATATGTATACACGCGTTGTGGCACACTGCCTTATGTCTGTATACAGCTATAGCTCAATCTATCTGTCTTTGCAGATATGGATATAGATATGTATATATAGATAGATGTATAGATAGATAGGTATGTAATCATTGGTAGACGCACGCGCACATAGAAAATGCCACTGCTCTGTGTCTGAGTTACACATTTCGAGAGTCGACGGAATGCCGGGGCACGCAGAAATAGCAGCAACAGCCACACCAAAAGTAGCAGCAGCAGCAACACAGCGACACCTGGCTAGGAGGAGAGCACTAGCAGAGACAGCGTCAGTCTGTGAAGGTAGACTCGAGGAGGTGTTCACGGGTAGAAGACTTGTACCGCAAAACGGCTGTCTGCTTTTTTAGACCGGCACCTGGGGCGATATCAGGAATTATTATTTGCACTTCTCAGAGCTGATTCTTCTTCATTCACGCGACACAAACACCCGGGTGTAAATACTCGCATATACATCTATGTGTGTGTATCCGCTTTTTCAACGTGTAAGAGCTGAGCTAGGTATACATGATGTTAAAAGGTGCAATTTGGTCATGTACATATATGTATATGTACGTATATGTGTATATACATATGTATATATCTATGCATATTTAGGGACATGCCACACCGAATAAACGTGTCTAACTATCAATCGTTCCGGGGAAAAGCAGGAAGACGTGCAGTTCAGGCCCTTGTATGCAAAGTTCCCGTCGACATAAATGGATGCACAGGCGGAAGAAACGGGTTTACGCGCATGTATATACATATATGTATATATATATGTATACACGGAGATCTGTACGCTGTATGGACATTCGGGTGTGAGTGAGCAAAAACGAGGTGGCTGTACTATATATATACATACATATACATACACACATATATGTATGTATATATATATGTGTATATATACACACACGTCGTGTGTGTATATGGACGGAGCCACCTGCTGCGAAATGATACATGCGCGCAGGTGCATAGGGAGAGAGACACGCAATAGAGGACACATCCATACATACGTATGTACTGCATATAGCGAAACAAATAGGAAGATGCATAGCACGTGCATCTACGGCCAGTGATCTCCCCCAGGGCTTGGCTCTCAGAGGGTGTCTCCGCACGCACTTCTATAAAGACGAAAACGTTTACAGTTCTATCTACGTGTACACAACTGTGCGTATATTAAGCGCAGGGACACATTGAATTCATAGATGCTTCTGTGCCTCATACATTAAGTGAAGCACACATACATATATATATATATATATACATATATATATATATGCGTATATTCGTAGTTGCTTAGGTGCGCTCGTGGTGGGCTCTTGTCTAGATGTCTCTCCACACGAAATAGAAGCGGCAAGGGGAAAAAGTACACGCGTACGGTCGTGTCATCCTTCCAGCAGTGGACGTTGGGGAATTCAAGTATACGTTCTCCCGGCATGGAGCAAATGTGTGTGGGTGAACAGCTGTACACATTGTCGGCTCGAATGCGCTCTTAAATTCGAGTACTCGATAGCACGCGTGTAAGTGCTGCAGCAACCTCCGTGAGATATTACGAAAGTCCTGCACGAACAGCCTTCTATTGTTGGGTGACCACGTACACCTCCGCACGTACGCACGCAGAGGCAAATACATACATACACATTTTCACATATATCTACAAATACACACATGCAAACATACACATACATATATACGTATATACAAGTATGTACAGGTGAGTCTTACTCGATACCATGAGAATGTAGGGCATGCAGCGACCCACAGCCAATTAGAAAACAATCTCGCTCTCTGCAACATCTGCAGTTCTTTATTCAAACGGCTGCGAGAAAGCGGCAGCTGACGCGTTGGCAACGGGCGGCTGGACAGCAGAAGTCGCACTGCGTCTGTGACGCCAACAGGCGCAGTGCGTGAATGTATCAGCTGTTTCTCACTACCTCTAGTCGGCAGGGGCTATGCATGCTTCTATGATATATACACCTATATATACACGTCTGCAGTTCCGTGCTAAGTGAAATTGCGAGAAACGGGAGGAATACGTGAGCCTCTATATGTATATATATGTGTTTTATAGAAGGACACACCTTCTCAGCACCCTGTAGCATCCGTGACGCATGCTCGTGGTGTAGGAATAATACGCAACAGGAGAGACCTACGCTGACGCAATCATGCGTACCCACACACCAAGTATCTATATATACATATATATATATATACATATATATATGTATATATGCATACGCATTTATCCATCTATACATGGCTACCTAAACAGATACACACATACTTCTATATATGTATGTGTATACGCATACGCATTTATCCATCTAAACAAAGGCATCTGAACATAACACATAGGCTTCTATTTCATGCATCAGCGTATGGACCAACACCGCGGAAGGGGCGGCAGTCTTCAGAGCTACTACAAAAGTGGCAGCGGCTTATACCAGCATCAGACATGGCGGCCCGACGGGTGGGAGCGATCACCTTAATTGCTTATGCACTTTTGTTGCATGGAAAACAATGTGGAAAAACACACGCATATATATACCTCTGTATTACACGTGTAAGGGCCTGCGCACTCTTGGACTGCAGGACACATGAAGAAAGAGCGAGACAGAGGCACGTCGTTGCAAACTGTATACACGTCGATTTCTGTGTAGGCGCATTCCCTGTGCGGACCCATTCTGCTGCAACATCTCGGCCTCTCCTGCCCGTACATCCCCCGCGCGGAGCGGAAGTGCCGCGTCCATGACGTGTCAACAAAAAACAGCAATATGAGTTCAGCTTATGCGAAGCCGTGGAAATCCGTCAATTCGCCGAATCAGCGTTTTCCTGCTTGCCAGCAGGATGAGACACACACGCTTCGTTCACTTGAGAAGAAAGATAGAAGTTTGGTTCGAAGCAGGGATCGTTTTTCGGAGAGGCAGCTGCCCCGACGCAGATGTTGTGCTGCTGTGCGTGCTCAAATAAATAATCGCCTGCTAGGTGCGAGGGGAATGTCAATCAACATGTGCAGATACAGAGCTATTCGCCTCTCAGGCTGGCGTCTACACTTACGCAGCTTTGGGTGACCCGAAAGCCTAACAGGTAGCACTAATAGATTTGTGTGCGAAAGCGGTGGCGTTCGATTCCCGCGCAGTCCAGCATTTCTGCCCATTTCCGCTCCTCTCGAGTGACCGGATCCTACAACCCTGCGCTCGCTCTACGTATATATAGGTACAAATGTGTGCACACGCAAACACGTATTTAAGCGTCCTGTACATACCCATATATATATATATATATTTATATATACGTACAGAATGCCAAACGTGTATTCTTGTGGGAGTGCAGAAATGTATATATGTTTGTACATGTTTCTGCGTGTAGAGGGGGGCGCTTATGCGTACGTTGAAATAGAGTGGCACCACGCTGTTCAACAGATGATTATCTCTCTGTATATACAAGAACACAAGCAAAAATTTTTGTGTCCCCCCGTATGTCTACATATGTGCGGCTGTGCGCTTTCCAGCACGCCAGGTACGCCTCCACTTTGGCTTCACTTGATAATACACACAGAGATGGGGAAACGGCAAGACGCGCGTTTTCATACCCAAGTATTAACATATATGCGTGTATGCACATAAGTGTATATTCATGGAACTGCAAGCGTAGGCGTAGTCCTGCGGCTGTAGGCGGTCTGCCTACAACTGCCCTGCAATATCTGTTTAGCAGGGGCGAGGTGCAGTCGGCGTGAACTGCACACGTCAACGTGTGCCACGCATCCGCATCTGCCACTACTCTAACGTATGCCACGTCTGCGTAGAAATTATTACTGTAACATATGCGTTGTACACCTCAAAATGTATATACACTTCTATGTACACGTATTTGCATATATATATATATATGCATATTTATAGGCAATTATGTGTGCATGCACTGCCTTTTGTGTACATATCTGTGCACACTTGTATATGTGTATGCAAATCTATGCGTGCGCATTGGCCTCTGTATACGCGCCTGCGCGTGTGTAACAACTCGTAGATGCTCACGTGTGAGAACGGTTATTTACGCACCACAGTAGATGAGTACCTGCATGTCTGTATGGTGGAAATTTCTCTCCTTCGTCACAAGCTTGTGCCGCATGTATACGAAGGCATCTGCGTGTACAGAACGGCCAGTGTGTCGGTTATTATATGTGGGTTCCTCTCGCAGTACGTACGCGTAGGCTTTTGCAGTGGCCCTAAACGTGAAAGGAAACGCACGCCCGGGACTAAGTGCGAACGAGGTATACGCAGCTATCGTCGGTCCGGTGGGGGGTCTTAGGTGTGGGCGGTGCGTCACCGTGAACAAATAATAAATTTTTGCGCCCAGCGGAGATGCCTGCCGTTTCAAATTTCGTTTCACTTTTTCTTTTCTTTGTCGCAGGACAGCCTATCTCCTTCGACAACGGAGGAAGTCAGACAAAAAGAAACGTTGACTCCCGGCGCTACGAGGGAGAGGTCAACGCCGGACTGTCCTTGGTCGTATCGTAACGTTTTGACCGCTTCGTACAGCGAAGTAGTTCCCGAACTACATCAAGGTGTACACATTTATACATACACATATACATATATATATATAAACAGACGGATACAGATATATACACGTGTGTATGTATAGGTTTAGATTTTTGCACGTGTTGCATGCAGAATTCTGTAAATACGGAGATACATGCTATACATATTAAAGTAGGAGACACACTTTCACGAACGAATACATATGTGCGTATATGTTTGTGTGTAGGTTTAGATTTTCACACGCACGTGTGCATAAGCGCGTATTGTCCACGTCAATAGCTACAACGAACAAATGTAGAAATATGATATACATACATATATATACGCGTTTGTGGGCCTTCAGAATCCAGCGTATACCTACTAATTCTTCTCCGCTCATATATGCTTTTATGTGTATGTGTGTCGTTCTACGTATTTATAAATGCGTGTGTGTAGCGTTCGACGTATGTGTACACGTGTGTATGCATATACGTATATATATAGACATATAGAGATATGCACATATCTGTACACACGTATATCTGTATACGGATATACATATATATACATATGTATATTCGAATACATATATATATATGTATATACGCATATATTCGTATATATGTATATACGCACGAGTGAGAGTTTTTGACAGTCGTGCACCTGTGACGTCTGACAAACAAGTAATCAGAAGCTCTCTTAGTGAGAATCGCGTGGTCTGTATACGCCGCGCACAATACAGCAGGTAATACCAGCAACTCTTCAAATAAGCATATACATATATAACTAGATACATATATATATATATATGTATATAGATGTATATGTATATGTATGTATATGTTGATTTTTGCCTACGTGGGTGTATGCAGGAGCGCCTCTGCCTTCGGTGCAAAAACAGAAGGTACGCAAACCACAAAAGCGTAGAAGCATCAGAAAACAGTGGATTCACACATTTGCGACTTTGCCTCTGTGGCAGCTGCTGCTGTTGACTCGAGGAGAAGTGCCGACGTCTCTGAGTACGCTTCCGTCGTGGGCAGCGCTTCTTTTTCTGCTGCTGCCGCTGCTGTTGTGACGCAGACAGCAGATTCAACTGTCACTCTCGCTAGTGGTGCTATTGGTCCACCCCGTCGCACTGCAGTCTCTGCTGCTGCTGTTGCTGCTGCTGCTGTTGCTACTGCTGCTGCTGTAACACCTCCCGCTGCTGCTGCTGCTGCTGCTAAGGCTGCTGCCGCCTCGACTGTCACGGCGATTCCTGTTATAACGTGGGTCATCACTGCTGCTGTTGTTGCTGCGTCTACGGCTACCGCTGCCGCGTTGGCTGCTGCTGCCGCTGCCGCGTCGACTGCTGCTACCGCTGCTGCGATGGCTGCTGCTGTTCCTCCGACTGCTGCTCCCGCTAGAAACTTCGCTGATGCAACAGCGGCTTCTGTTGTGGCTGCTGATCTGCTCGGCGCTGGTGCGGGTCAGCAGACGTTGCTGGTGGGAACTAGAAAGAGAAGAAGAAGAAAAGGAGGGCAAAACCGAGAAAGAAGAAGAAGAAGAGAGAAGACGCCGTCGTCTTGAAAGTCGTATCCAGACGAAAAGTGTCTCTGCTGCTATGAACAGCAGCCCCAGCAAGGACCAGAGCAATGCCACCTGTAGCACGGTCGGCACACCAACAGCAGCAGCAACCATAGCATGGAAAGGAGCAGCAGCGGCAGCAGTAGCAGCCGATTAGCGGCAGTGGAGCACCTGCAGGAGCAGCAGATGCGGACTCATCGACAAGAAGAGCAGAATCAAGGGCAGCAGCCACACAGCAGCACCTCCTGCTCCAGCAGCAGCTGCACCAGCAGCAGCTGCACCAGCAGCAGCAGCACTACCAGCAGCAGCACTACCAGCAGCAGCACTACCAGCAGCAGCACTACCAGCAGCAGCACTACCAGCAGCAGCACTACCAGCAGCAGCACTACCAGCAGCACCACTGTCAGCAGCAGCACTG